>JAZEWT010000007.1:15119735-15133497 GCA_036362905.1 Mordacia mordax | reverse complement strand
ATGGTTTAACCCTCCTCTCTCTCTGCACATTTCTGCATGAAATCCAATCGCATTTAATTGGTGCGAATGTTCGTGGACCGATTCCTGTTACAGTTAAGTATCGGCGCATTCATGTCGGCTCACCACGGCTCGATGTTGAATGAGAGCTGCTCTTAAGAACCGCTCTTTCGGGATAGCCACGTCGAGCATTTCTCTTCTGTCCGTTATGACGTTTCACCTTGCACGTTGGAGTCAATGTCAGGCCTCTATTCTGCTCAGAAGCCTTTTTTGTTGTTGTTGTTGTTTAAAGTTCGGATTCAGGCACACGGCCACTCTGCACGTGGTCTGATTATTCCCCCCCCCCCGCACATCGCAGTACGTGGTTCGACTCCCGGTCCCGGGAGTCTTTGTGGGTGGAGTTTGTGTTTCCTCTCCACCTGGTCTGCGTGGGGAGGAGGGGGGTTGCCAGGTTCTACGGTTTGCTTCCGCATCCAGAGCTTGTAAGCTCACTGTATACTTTCTGCTCTCATAACAGCATTCCGTAGTTTCAAATGTAGCATTGACATGGACAATGCAGTGTTAGTTTGCCCTGTGAGTTATTCTGCGGCTACTAACGTTTCAGTAAACTCACAGGAGGGAGACAATGATTTTCTCTGGAATTGTAGAAATGAGTTGTAACAACACCAAAAAACGTTGTTGATTTGCCCTTCATATGTCGTTGTTGTTGCTGATACGCCGTTTCGTCCGCAGCTCTGTGCAGCGCTTTGTGACCTTCGGGTGCGAAGCGCTTTAGAAGTGCCATTATTCCTATAGGGGCGGCGCGGTGGCGCAGTGGTTAGCGCTGACGCCTCACAGCAAGAAGGTCCCGGGTTCGAGTCTCTCGGCTCCAGTGCCTTTCTGTGTGGAGTTTGCATGCTCTCCCCGTGTCCGCGTGGGTTTTCGCCGGGTACTCCGGTTTCCTCCCACAGTCTAAAAGCATGCTCCTGGATAGGTTGATTGGCTCGCAGACTAAAATTGTCCCGCAATGCCCGGCGATGGACCGGCGTCCCGTCGTCGGGTGTATTCCTGCCTTACGCCCTATGTTTCCGGGATAGGCTCCGGCTTCACCGTGACCCTATATAGGATTAAGCGGTTTCAGATAATGAGATGAGATTATTCCTATAATAAGCATCTCTCTGTCGATCATCGTCGTCCAAAGCTGTGCTTTCGGGATGGCCGTGTCGAGCGTCCCCCCTCTCTCATTCCAAGGGGGCGCTAGCACAGATCTGGAGAGCACGGGGACATGGGGAAAACCCGGGAGGAGAGGAGGTTTTGATGAAAATCGCAGGATTTGCAAGGGGCAGTGACGTGCCCATGACGTCAGAGCATCGCAGCTCAGCGCACTCCGGACACGCAGCAGAACGCATTCGGCACGATGGTGCCTCCAACGTGGGGGGCGAAACATCGCGAAGTAGCGGAGAGGAGCGCTCGACGCGGCTGTGCCGAAAGCACAGCTTTGGAAAACAATTTTCATTCATGGAGCCATGAAAACCTACAACAGTACATCATCATCATCATCGTCAGTGGCTGCAGCAGACATTCTCTACCGCTGGATGAATGCCTCCCCATACCATCGCCGTTACGGTCTTGCGACGAGAGACGTCCATCTGGCTTCAGTGAGCACGGGTTAACGCGCTTCTTACTCTTGTATCCCTGAATCCACTGGCACTGCGTGCTTAGTGTTGGCCACGAGCTGTCAGAGCTTCCAGTCACCTGTGCCCATGTCGGCGCGCACTTTCCACTGTGCGCAGTCGCTCGCACGCACGCCCGCGAGTGTGGCTGCCAAGTGCCTGGACATTCGCCACTTCTCAGCAGAGTTCGGGCATTTCGCGATTGCACCCGAAACCGAAATCTTCACTCCTTCCCTTCCGCATCACGGAGCTTTCTCCGCGGTGTTCGCTGCCCGGTCACCCAGACTCGACCCTTAACCTTCTCTCACCGGCCCGTAATCGTGGGATCAAGTGCCAGCTCGACCACGATCTGTTATCGGAAGGCGCTTCGCTGGCCCTGGGGGGGGAGGGGGGAGAGCGAGAGAGAGCGCGAGAGAGAGAGTTGGTTGGGAACAGTCATGACCCGGGGATTTTTCTTCGCTCCCGTTTCCACTTCCTCTTTTTTGTTAACGAAGGCAGTCCTTTGTGGTTATCCCGTGTGTGGGTAGACGCTCATCAACCTCTACAACCCCCCCCCCACCGCTCTGCTCCCCTCCTCCTGTGACTCACGGCGCGCACATTAAGGGACGCGAATTTGAATGGACGCACGAACAGAAGTCAGTCGCGCATAACAATATAAAAATAAGTTCCCTTTTAAAAAAAAAATACATAGATAAAAAGAGCTTTTCGACCAAAGGTCGCAAAGCGTCGCACAAATCTAAGATTGGCGAGAAATCATTAAATACAAACGTAAACAGCACGCAGGCTGATGTAACAGTGCAGACGGTAACCCCCCCCCCCCCCTTGATTAGCGATTATTAAGTGAAATAACATAGAACCCCAATTAGGAAAGTTCCATGAAGCTTTGAAGGGCAGGCGTGAGTGTCAAGAATCGAACCAACCGACGGACTCGGCAGAGCCGAGTCTCCCGTGGTCGTGAGTTCCCCAGTCTGGTGTCTGAAGCAGAAACTCCGGTACGCGGCCGGTGAGCGAGCGGAGGATTCGATCCCGATACCCGGTGCAGGCCGGAACATCAGAAGAGCGGAGAACTGGGAGCGCAAAATTGCGTGACCCGCGCACATGGAGGAATGCCAACCGACTCTCGCTGTGCCCTCTCTGTCTCACTGTTATTTTGCATGTTCTCCCACCGTGTCCGCGTGGGTTTTCGCCGGGCACTCCGGTTTCCTCCCACAGTCCAAAAAACATGCCGCCGCATAGGTTAATTGGCTTGCAGACTACATTGCCCGCAATTCCCGGTGATGGACTGGCGTCCCATCCTGGGTATATCCCTGCCTCGCGCCCTGTGTCTGCCGAGATAGGCTCCGGCTCCCCACGACCCAACACAGGACTAAGCGGTTTCTGACAATGAGATGAGATTATTATTAATATCACAAGCATATTCTTGCGTGCAAGCATGCACACTGTGTCTGACATTACGGGCAGATGAGCGGAAGCAGAGTGCGCAGTTTGACTTAAGGGGTGGAGAATCATTCCAAGTCGATTGGCCGTGACGGTGAATTAGAAACTTCGTCTTGGAACGCCTTAAAAAAACCCAAAAAAGCGTTATTGTTGTTCCGTTCTTAGGTCGTTGTTGTTCACGTGCCGTTCTTTCCGCAGCTCTGTGCAGCGCTTTGTGACCTTCGGGTGCAAAGCGCTCCATAAATGCAATTATTATTATCATTGAACTCCCCGTTACGTTTCTTGGAAAGGTCTTGCGCCCGTTTAAATAAACATTTGACCTCGGTGAAAAGCACGCGGCCTCGCCGCGAGGAACGTGCGGTGCAAGAGTTGTCGGGTGAGTGGCACATTTGATTAATTGACCGGGAGAGTGAAGATTTCCATTGGTACGCATGGGACACTGCATGGGACATTGCTGGTTTTGCCAGGTGACCTGGGGAAAGTGTAGTTGAGGGTTGTTTGTTTTTAAGACAATCGGTGAGCTCATAGCGCTCGCGGTCAGTCGAAAGCAGAGGGCGGTTAAGGGATGATATTTTTAGAAACGCAAAAGTGTAAATGAGTAATAACTGATGATTTATCTTAAATTGGAGATATATTTAACGCGTCATTTCAGGAAATGAGCGTATTTTATCAAACACAAGCAGAGCTTGGAAAATAGAGAGTAAAATTTAATAACTTTACAACACTATGTAACCCTTGACTCAAAGACGCTTTAAAAAATGTAACTAATCGTTACTGCTCTCGATTCTTGGGACTCGATTTGATCTCCCGGTGCGGCAGGTGAAACAGTGGTTCAAGTTTCTCGTCTCCTCCAGCGCTTCTCTCCACACATCAATAAACACAGGTGCACCGTAGTTGGAGGGGTAAATTGTGGGTACTCCCCTGTCTTCCAACAACAGCCCTGACCAGCGTGGAAGAGCAGGGCAAATTCCCCTCGAGCAGAGGGCCTCCGCTGTAGCTGCCGCCGGCGGACGAAGGTAAGATCTTGTTAACGAGCGGTGCCATGAGCAGGCGCCACACAAATACCTTCAACTGTTGCCTGTTTAACGGCCCGTGTGCCGGTTGACCCCGGTTTCCTGGTTGACCCCCAATGCTGGGGAGATTGGAGAGGAATTTGCCAACCTCCTTTAGGCGGAGGGTCTTTGGATCGTTATTTGTTTGGAACCTCCCCCCAGACCTGTTCACTAGGGAGACTCCAGCAGGAGTACGACTCCAGACCTGTTCACTAAGCGAGACCCCAGCAGGAGCGCTGGACTCCAGACCTGTTCACTAAGCGAGACCCCAGCAAGAGCGCTAGACTCCCAGACCTGTTCACTAAGCGAGACCCCAGCAGGAGCGCCAGACTCCAGACCTGTTTACTAAGCGAGACCCCAGCAGGAGCGCTAGACTCCCAGTCCTGTTCACTAAGCGAGACTCCAGCAGGAGCGCTGGACTCCAGACTCGTTCACGACGCGAGACCCCAGCAGGAGCGCTGGACTCCAGACCTGTTCACGAAGCGAGACCCCAGCAGGAGCGCTAGACTCCAGGTGACACAGCTCCGGTGTCGGTTGGAACGCGCAGACCCGGGCATGACGACCCGGCCACGATTCATGGTGGGAGCACAAACTGTTGACGCGAGTGACACCGCCTGTCAAAGCGGTTTCTTGTGATGGCACTCGCACAGTAGTATCGGTGGCGCCTCACAGCAAGAACGGCCTGGGTTCGAATCCCGGCTCGGTTGCCTTCTGCTAGGAGTTTCCTTGTGCTCTCCGTGGCCACGTGGGCGTTCGCCGGGTACTCCAGTCTCTTCCCACAGCCAACATTAAAAGACCCACTATTTGGCCGATCACATCTTAATGCATAGAAGACACAGTGTCCGGCTAATGTTGATGCCGCCTTACCACGTGGATGTCTTCGCCCTCCCTTGCCTCTCTGCGATGCCTGGCGCCTCTGAGTCGTTCTCATCTCCCTTGGAGAGATAACGACAATGGGCGGCGCGGTGGCCCAGTGGTTAGCGCTGACGCCTCACAGCAAGAAGGTCCCGGGTTCGAATCTCTCGGCTCGGGTGCCTTTCTGTGTGGAGTTTGCATGCTCTCCCCGTGTCCGCGTGGGTTTTCGCCGGGTACTCCGGTTTCCTCCCACAGTCCAAAAGCATGCTCCTGGATAGGTTGATTGGCTCGCAGACTAAAATTGTCCCGCAATGCCCGGCGATGGACTGGCGTCCCGTCGTCGAGTGTATTCCTGCCTTACGCCCTGTGTTTCCGGGATAGGCTCCGGCTCACCGTGACCCTATATAGGATTAAGCGGGTTTCAGAGAATGAGATGAGATAACGACAATGCGCGTTCCGAGTTGCGGATTGTTCACCTCCGAACCTTGGCGAGTTCCTCCGAGATGCCGATATATGCGGGAACATTTCTGTCGAATGCCACCGACTCTCGGACTGAAGTGGTCGCAGAACAACGAGGGAAGGAAATTAGAGAGAATTCACGCATGGAGAGTTTTTTTTTTAGATTTTCGACCAGCTGTCTGTGGGCTTAGTCCGTCGAACAAAGCCATTAATGCAAAAATGTGGCGCAAACACACGCACTCGGCATTTTCGCTCTGGAGAGGCTTTTCCCGGGAAGAACAAAACATAAAGAGCGGCTGTATGGCTTCAATAAGAGGGCCATGCCCACGATCCAGGCTTAGGCATTCTCGGCTGGTCACAGGGGTTTAAGTGCAGACGCTTGGACATTGCTGAACTCTGCAGGTTGACGAGAAGCCCCATCGCCACATCAGCACGTGTGCAGGACAAAACGGTGAACGTTGTGTTCTCAAGAGCTGCTCTTTTGGGATAGCCGCGTCCGTCGCTCCCCCTCTCTCCTTCGCCACGTTCTGTCTCCACTTTGATGGAATCATTAACTCAAAGCGCCTAACCGCTTCAAACTGCGGTTCCTCGGACCTTGGTCTTTGTGTACGATGCAGCAAAAGGCTGAGTGCATTTTATACGAGTTTGTGGGTGTTATTTCCAGCTCATAATACTGTAATTATAATTATTGTCATCGTATTACTTGTTAAAGCTACCTTCATTTCGACATATCTGAAATAGCGATCTAAGTAACATTAAACGACACTCACAAGTAGTATGCTTAGCTATTGCTATGTTTCAAAACGAAATATTAATTGTGTGGGTGGCACGCAGGCTCAGCAAGCAGCGCTGCCGCCTCACGGCAAGAAGTTTCTAGGTTCGATTCCGGGTTCGGGTACCTTTCTGTGTGGAGTTTGCAGGGTCTCTCCATGTCCGCATGGGTTTTCGCCAGGTATTCCGGTTTCCTCACCACAGGCCAAATACATCCTGCCGCCTTTGTTAAGTTGCCTGCTGACTATATGTACCCTGCTGCTTTGCGGGGGACTGGCATCCAATTCTGAGTGTAGCCCTGCCCTGAACCCTGCGCCTGACGGGATAGGGTCCAGCTTCACTGCGATCCTCTCGAGGTACTGCTGATACATTATTGCCTGCACGCATCCATGTCCTTGCTAACTATGTGAAACGTTAATCGTGTAGAGTGTTTAATAATCAAAGTGGGTAGCGTTACGTTTTTATTTCCAAACATTTGGCTTGAAAACTAGTCTTTGAATTATGGCTATGGAATTGCAGGTTTGTGCGCAATTCAGTTAATTCTCTCAGATTAAGCGATTGTATGAATGCGATATCAGTTCTATTTTATCCGAGAATATCTCAATCGATGCACAGATCTGCAACGATTGCGTGAATATTTAGCAAGAAACAAACCGGTGTTCTTAGCGTTTGGTTTTCGAGGTGAAGGCATTGGTTTTATGGTCATGGTTGGAATTAATGCTTTGGTTTAGGGTTGTGCCTGTTTTTGTATCAGATAGAGACTGTGTGTCTGGGCAAAAGGTCACTTAAGCTATGGGTACTTTTGCCAGCGTACATATGTAAAGGGTAGAAAGGTTCTTACCGTGGTGAAAGGTTTCACCGTTGTAAAAAGGTTTTACCGTTGTAAAACCTTTTCGACTCTTTGCAAGAGTTCACTTCTTGCTGTAAATAATCTGGCTCCGTCACCTAACACGCGTTAACTTTCATTGTTTCTGGACATTGCATAATAACAAGTTCTGGAAATGTATTCTAAGTGTGTGTGGAGATATTTATTGTTTACTTGTTTACTTATTTTATCGTTTGTTTACTTGTGAATTATGTTTCTGTATCGCCTCCGTAGACTCCTTTTAAAACCAACAGAATAATTTAAAAACAACATTACGAGTGTATGAGAATTGCTCCCGAGAGCCGCTCTTTCGGGACAGCCGTGGCGAGCCTCCCCCTCTCTCCTTCACGGAGTTTCGACGCCCGTGTTGGAGACATCGTGAAACCGACATCAATGACTGGCGATATTTTGAAAAATGACGCATTCGACTGAAATCGCAGGCTTGCTTTGCGGAATATCAGTTTGCTAGACGGCCTTACTGCGACTATTATTATAGTGGAATGCTCCTTTATAATAATGACGGTGGTGAGAATGAATTTGAACTCCAGAACTAATATTTAGCGACTCTCTCTCTCATTATCTGAAACCGCTTAATCCTATATAGGGTCACGGTGAGCCGGAGCCTATCCCGGAAACACAGGGCGTAAGGCAGGAATACACCCGACGACGGGACGCCGGTCCATCGCCGGGCATTGCGGGACAATTTTAGTCTGCGAGCCAATCAACCTATCCAGGAGCATGCTTTTGGACTGTGGGAGGAAACCGGAGTACCCGGCGAAAACCCACGCGGACACGGGGAGAGCATGCAAACTCCACACAGAAAGGCACCGGAGCCGAGAGATTCGAACCCGGGACCTTCTTGCTGTGAGGCGTCAGCGCTAACCACTGCGCCACCGCGCCGCCCATTTAGCGACTCTATACAATATATTAACACACAATACGGGTTTTGGTGAGCAGCACAACTGCGCAGTGGGTGGCACTACCATATCACAGCAAGAAGGGCCAGGGTTCGATTCCCAGTTCGGGTGCCGCCTTTCTAATAATAGTAATAATTGTATTTATCGAATGCTTATCACCCGAGGGTCACAAAGCGCTGCGCTGAGCTGCGGAGAGAACGGCGCGTCAACAACAACAGAGAACGGAAAAATCAGCACGTGTAGTCTCGCACAGTGCAGCACGTGTAGTCTCGCACAGTGCAGCACGTGTAGTCTTGCGCAGCACGTGTAGTCGCGCACAGTGCAGCACGTGTAGTCTCGCGCAGTGCAGCACGTGTAGTCTCGCACAGTGCAGCACGTGTAGTCTCGCACAGTGCAGCACGTGTAGTCTCGCACAGTGCAGCACGTGTAGTCTTGCGCAGCACGTGTAGTCTCGCACAGTGCAGCACGTGTAGTCTCGCACAGTGCAGCACGTGTAGTCTCGCACAGTGCAGCACGTGTAGTCTCGCGCAGTGCAGCACGTATAGTCTCGCACAGTGCAGCACGTATAGTCTCGCACAGTGCAGCACGTATAGTCTCGCACAGTGCAGCACGTGTAGTCTCGCACAGTGCAGCACGTGTAGTCTCGCACAGTGCAGCACGTGTAGTCTCGCACAGTGCAGCACGTGTAGTCTCGCACAGTGCAGCACGTGTCCACCACGTGCGTTCGCTACAGTGCAATCATCGCGCACTCGCTGCCCGTCCATCTCCCGTTCCTTCCCCTTTCCCTGGTTTGCCTCTTCTCCTGCATTCCTGCGATTCATGATAATAATAATAATACCGACAATAATCTTTGTATAGCGGAGAAAGTTTTTTTTTGTTGACGTGTCTGTCCGAACTTAGGGTTGCGCGTTCGAATCCTCCATCAGCGCAATTTTTATCCGGAACAAACTCCCCTCGCCCGTAGGGCGGGTACTCTGCTAGTAATACTATAATACCGATCGTCCCACACGGGAATGCAGAGGTGGCGGGACTGGCGGGACTCCTCATTCCCCGCGAGACTCAGCGGAGCGGCGCACCGCTGATGTGCTCAGGTCGCACGGCGAGATTCGCTCCAGGCGGTTACAACGCGCGGTGGTGGCCGGTGGTGGCGGTAGCGGTGGCGGTAGCGGTGGTGGCGGTGGCTCGAGGCACCCACGGCCGTTACGAGCCGGCACAGTCGCAATGCGCTCGCACCCTCCCCGGTATAAATCACACGCGCGCGCCCATTGTGCGTTCGCGTGGAGCCCGTGCGTGAGCCACGCGCTTCCCCGCACCGCAGCGGTGCGATTCCTTAATTAGGCTGCAGATGACCATAAGACATCAATTGTAGGGGGTGGGGGGCTGGTGGGGGGGGGCTGCGTAGGGGGAGCGGTAAACAGCCAGACCAGAGCCAGCGTTGCTGTAATTAAACTCCCGCTGAGCAGAAACCCAATTAATTTCCGCAGAGTTCATCGTTGGGAGCGTCGAGAGTGTGGGGCGAGGAGGCGTTTCTGCGCAGACACACAATGTCCGTCCGTGTCGCGCATCAAGTGCCTTATTTTTAATCGTAAAATACTGCGCGCGGGATTAATTACCGCAGTCTGCGCTGATGAATGCGCCTGCAGAATTATTTAACGCAGGCATAATAACGTCTCTCTTTGATTTTAATTTACATCCAATATTTTTGCCACCCTAATTGCTTATTGCTCTAAATACAACCGCATTCATTTAATGGCGAGACGAGAGCCCATTTGCAAAAAAAACATGTTTGAAACAAATTATATTCATCCTGTCTGCATTGTCATTGTTAGTTTAAAATGTTAATATAATTATCTGATTGTATTTTGGTGTGTATCGACTTCTGTGAGCTGTGCTTGTGTGTGTGTGTGTGGGTCAGTGGTTAGCAAGCTGGGCTGCAAGTCTGATGACCCGAGTTTGATTCGGGTCATCTGGGCCCCCTCAGGTCTACTCACATCCAAATGAGTACGCTGTGTCGACCCAGTGCCCTGTTGGTGATTACACTTTACACGCCATTTTTTGTACATTCTCATCTCATCTCATTGTCAGAAACCGCTCAGTCCTGTGCAGGGTCGCGGTGAGCCAGAGCCTATCCAGGCAGACACAGGGCGCCAGGCAGGGATATGCCCGCGATGAGACGCCAGTCCGTCACCGGGCACTGCGGGCAATTTAGTCTACAGGCCAAATAACTTATGCAGCAGCATATTTTTTGGACTGTGGGAGGAAACCGGAGCGCCCGGCAAAAACCCACGCGGACATGGGGAGAGAGCATGCAAACTCCACACAGAAAGGCACTCGAGCCGAGATTCGAACCCGGGACGTTCTTGCTGTGAGGCGACAGCGCTAACCACTGGGCCATCGTGCCGCCCTTTTTGGACATTCATTTTCTAAAATACCATATTTAATGTTTATTTTCGGGCAGCATTGCAGCGCAGTGAGTAGCATTGTCGCCTCGTGTATATATATATATAAAAAAACACGTTTCTGTTGCTTAGATTTGATTGAAGTTTATTTTTTATTGAAAACAAGTTTGAACGTGTCAATGTAGCTTTTGACGGCTCGATATGTGAACATTTCAATAGCTGCTCTGTCCAACGCGGGTTGCAAAACGCCACGGATGAGACAGGAGGAACGCACGATGCAGCCATCCAGAAAAGAGCAGCTCTTTAAATTACGCTGGAAGAAGCAATTGAGCTCTATAACTCTTAAACAGTTGTCCAGCGGGGAGGAGTAAGTAAGTGACAACGGAGAAAGATGCACTAGTCGTAAAAAAAGCCCCTTTATAAACATGCATAAATGTATCCCCATCGCTAATCACAACAAGAGCGTTGCGCATTATAACCGTGGCCTTCGCCTCCCATTACAACACAAGTGGTTATTTTCCTACGCTTTTTGCCCGCTGCCGATGTCTGTGGTGTCGATGGCCCCGGGGTCAGTCTGATGGAACACATGAAAGGCGAGGGCCCACACCACCCACACCGCCCACAGCACCCACAGCACCCACACGCTCCAGGAACTTGACGCGCGTGCTGGCGGTCTCACCTGTATCGGTCAGAGGCCTGTGACCACAGCAACCAACATAGACCCAGGTTAACCGTGGATTAATCTTTTTTTCCACGCGTTCATATTGTTTGATGAAATTATTATTATTACTTCTGTTGTTAAACTTGCCATTCAATTGCGGAAAATTTACGCTTGGGCGTGGAACACTTTTTTAAAATTCTTGTACCGTTGTTACGAGCGCTCGGGTAACGCTTGAAGCGCGACGACACCGCGCCACCACGTTTCCGCTCAATTATTATTAATTATTAATTAGCTTCAAAATTCGAGATTTGAAATCGGATTCGCAAACGTCGTTAACGTCTGAACGCCCATTGTCCACGTTTACCCGACTTGGTCGGTTGTTCACTGACGTTGGCGGTATTGGAGCATAATTTTACAGACAGAACCTCTTCGTTTAGTCGGAGGTTCTTCGAATCATTATTTGTCTGGAACCTCCCTCTGGAGCTGTTCACCAAGCAAAAGCCGAGCAGGATCGCTCGACTCCAGACCTGTTTACCAAGGGAGACGCAAGCAGGAGTGCTGAACTTCAGATAACATAGCTCTGCGGTTCACTGGAACACGCAGACCTCTCCACCACAATCCGGTTGCGATCCATGGAAGGAAATTAATAATGAATTCCATTTCAGAAACGCCTGATGCCTCCAACGCGGGAGTGAAACACATCATCACAAGGGAGAGAGGAGGAACACTCCACGCAGCTATCCCGAAAGAGCAGGTGTGGAGAGGAATTCTCGCTCACAGATTACCCGATTCCGCTTAAGCCTGTGCAGGGTCGCGATGAACCGGACCCTATCCCGGCGTACATAGGCCGCTGGGCAGGGCTATACCTGGGATGGGACGCCGGCCCAACGCGGGACACCGGGGGGCAGTTTATCAGCGGGGAAATTAGCCCAGGGCAGCTGAACGCAACACGTTTTTTTGAACGGTGTGAGGAATCCGGAGTGCCCGGCGAAAACCCACGTGGAGACGGGGAGAGACCATGGAAACTCCACACAGAAAGCAGCACCCGAGCAGCGAGTAGCGGAACCCGGCAAACGTTTTGGGGGCAAGCGGCTGCTATGCTCACCGTGCCGCCCAAAAAACCCCAGACAGTTGCGAATCTTACCCGCTGCTCACAAATACACAAATGGCAACAACGTCACGTGATCTTTGAGGGGGATCAAGATTAGCTCGGTAAGTCATCTTCGTACCAGCTTGCGATGTAAATGTACATCTGTCTGCACGTTTAATGATGTTTCTCCGCCAATGATTGAAAGGCTGTAAACTCTTAACAACTGTGCTTTGTGCTCGTGGAGTCTTGTTTTAAGTGGTGACGCGATGTCGTTGTGTAGTTTTTTTAACGCGACAGAATGATGGCCCCGCAAGTGTCACGGCTGTGTGGGTGCACGCAATAAACGCAAGGCGAATCACGGCCCCTGTCTCCGCAGGCTCGGAAACACGCAACACGTGACATTAGATTGATATGTCAGTAAAGCGTAATAATAATTATGATGATTTATTGAAGTAAACATAAACGACTTTGTAAAAACACTGAAAAGACATTGTCTGGGCGTAAGGGTGCATGACACTGGCAGTTTACGTAAATCAGTTCCAATCTTTCCTCACTAAAAGGAATGTGGAATAAGCGTATTTAAAAGAGATTTAAGCTCAGAAAAAGTCCAAGCATTACTCGCCGTGGCCCAGTGGTTAGCACTGACGCCTCACAGCAAGAAGGTTCCGGGTTCGAGTCTCTCGGCTCGGGTGCCTTTCTGTGTGGAGTTTGCATGCTCTCCCCGTGCCCGCGTGGGTTTTCGCCGGGTACTCCGGTTTCCTCCCACAGTCCAAAAGCATGCTCCTGGATAGGTTGATTGGCTCGCAGACTAAAATTGTCCCGCAATGCCCGGCGATGGACTGGCGTCCCGTCGTCGGGTGTATTCCTGCCTTACGCCCTATGTTTCCGGGATAGGCTCCGGCTTCACCGTGACCCTATATAGGATTAAGCGGTTTCAGATAATGAGATGAGATTACTCGCCTCGAATATGCAAAGCAGTCTCGGCTTGCAAACCAGTAACGCGTACAGTGTCATCTTCGTCATAGCAATAGATTTGTTTGCCAATGCTGTTCCACAGGCATAGTTGTGTGGATCGTTCTTTCACTCCCCGCCGGGACTTTAAACACAACAAGTACACACGAGCGCACACACACACACTTTGCACGGCACTGCGGATATCAAACACAAGGCGAGTCATCTGAACCACAGAGAGCGACGGACGGACGCCTCCAACGTGGGAGGCGAAACGTTCCGAGAGAGAGCGGAGGCGGAGCACTCGACACGGCTATCCCGAGACGACTTTGGAGAGCAATTTTCGTGCGTCGAGCCGCGACAGCATGCGGCAGTGAAATAATCGCAACGACGGTCACGATTTATGATCGTGTGACGCGTGGTTGCGCATTCATTCACTTTAGAAAGGCGGTGGGGTGGGGGAAGGTGGCCACTCGGTCAGCTGGCGCCAACATTTACCAGAAATGGATTCCTATACATTACGGTGGTGTCGGCCAATTAATGAGGGTTTTTAGATCTCATCTCATCTCATTATCTGAAACCCCTTAATCCTATATAGGGTCACGGTGAAGCCGGAGCCTATCCCGGAAACATAGGGCGTAAGGCAGGAATACACC
>JAZEWT010000007.1:15042928-15092581 GCA_036362905.1 Mordacia mordax | reverse complement strand
CAAAAAAAATATGCTTAACGCGTCTGTACGAGAACTGCTCTCAAAGAGCCGCTCGTTCGGGACAGCCGTGGAGAGCGTTCCTCGTCTCTGCTTCGCGACGTTTCGCCTCCCACACCCAGAGGCATCGTCAGGCGAGTATGCATGGTTGAGCCGACAATTGCGTGTGAGTATTTGCAGCACGCGTGATGTTCACGATGCTACTGCGATGCGGTTGTCAGCAGCTTAACGAGTGGTGGTATTTTTTTTTTTTGCACATTCCCAAGTGTGAATTTTGCCCTTCAGATTATGTGTCACTCAAAATGCACGGCACGTCTCGAGGGCAATTCTTACACATCTCCCCGCGAAAACGTGCTTCCACGTGTGTGTGTGTTTGTGTCTGCACCGAGGATTCAAATCCGTTACAATCGCGAATTAACTTGCACAACACCGAGGATTGTACGTCTTATTTCAGCTGTACTTCCCATTTATTGATTACGCTTTTACACACACGTTCAACTTTAAATTCCCACTTTTTGCACTGATACCATCAACCCTCTTAAGCACTTCTCTTCCGCTTGTGTCCAAGGAAGAAATCCATCTGAAAGCAGTCATGCCAGCAGTAAACGACAGTAAAAAGAGTCGTCAGTAGAACGTGTTACACGTTTGGAACAAAATCGTCCGTAGGACGGGCACTCTGCTCGTCGGAAGAACACAAAGAAGACACCACGTGGTGATGGACAGAGCCTTCTCGCGCGTTACTACCATACTCTAGAATGCCCTTCCATGGGAGAGTCCATCAGCTGAGTTCCTGGGCATCTTCACATCTCGTCTCAAGACTCACTTGTTCCGTAAGGCTTTCAAGCCACCTGGCTAGGACTGTTGATGCGACTCAATGTTGTCATGCCGGTATGATGGCTTTCTGCTAACCTGCGCCTGATCGGGAACATTTATTCTTTCCTTGTTTTTTGGAGAATTCTTTTTTTTTCTCCACTTACCTTCTGTCTTATAATTTATTGCTACTATTTGACTTTAATTTGAACTGTCCTGATGTTGTTGTTGACATGCTGTTTTCTCCACAGCTCAGATTTGTAAAAAAAAAACTAACAAACGTTATTGTTGCTGATTTTCCGTTCTTATGTCGTCGCTGTTGACGTGCCGTTCTCTCCACAGCTCTGTGCAGCGCTTTGTAACCCTCGGGTGAAAAAGCGCTCTGTGAATGCAATTATTGTTATTATTACGGTGCTACTGCTGCTGCGCGGAGTTCCCGTGGAGCAATGAGCGTCGGGATGCTGGAGGAATCCCTGATGCTGAAGCCATTGCCAGTAATTTACAGTTCCTCAGTCGGTCTCGGTGGGAGTCCAGGTCTCTGTGTGAGTCTTGGGGCCTCGTGTGACCCAAGCTGATAATGCATACAATAATAATTATAATAACAATAAATAATTACACTTCGAGAGCGCTTGTTTCACCCGAGGGTCACAAAGCATTGCACAGAGCTGTGGAGTAAAAAAGAGACCCAACAACAAATAACAATCTCTATGGCGTGGCGTATTTGAATTCGATGTCGAACGAATTCGAAAAGGCGACGATGTATTGGCGAGAGGAAACTGCAGAGAGGTGGGGGAAGGCGGCCACGTAGTTAGCCGGTGCCAACTTTTACCGGACACTGCATCCTATATATTATGATGTTATTGACGCATTACTAAATTAGATATTTGTTTAGATGTGCGAGGAAACTGGAGATCCCGGAGGAAACCGATGCAATCATTGGGAGGACACAGAAACTTCGCACAGAGCTCGGGATGGGAATCGAACCGCCGTGGGCAGAACTTTATTCATGTAAGAAGCAGATGTTACTGCTGTGCCACCCTGCCGCCCAAAGTGCCAGCCCGGCAGACAGGTTCATTTGCCTACTGACTCAGTTCCCTCGGGTGCCCTGCGATTGACTGGCGTAACATCCTGAGTGCAGCCCTACCTTGCGCGATTTGCTTTCACCTTCCCACTGATCAACTGTTCAAAAGAGCTCGATAGCTCAATGGTTCGTTCTAGATTAAACACAAACGGACTGACTGGCAGCCTGTTGAACATGCTTACGCAGAGAATCGTTAGAAATAATAATAATTGCGTTTATAGAGCGCTCTTCACCCGATGTTCACAAAGCGTTGCGCCGAGCTGCGGATAAAACGGCAACAACGATAACAACAACGACACAAGAACGGAAAATCAGAAACAATAATTGTTTTTAAAAAATATATACACGTCTTTGCAGAACAAAGTGTAAAACATGATCTGACTTGCGATGTGGATGAGATCTAATATACAGATTCACTTAAAAAGCAGTGATTTGTTTTCTCACGGTGTCAAGTTGTATTAAAGGCACCGCAGCGTTTGTTAAAGTGTGTTAATACCTGCACTTGAAATATTTGTAGGCCCATGCAGGAAATGGAAAGGGTTGTAGACCTGTGATTGGGTGGGGCCAGGCCCTCCTTGCCACCTCCACAGAGCCCGGTCTGGTCAGAGGTTGGAGGTGGCTCAGGCTGATGATGCTGCTCCGCACATTTCGGTGGATCACACATCATGCTCGGCAAGGTTAGCCAGAGTCTGAAATTGAAAGTGGGACGCACTCTGTGTCTCATGAGCAAATGACTCTCTCGAATCACAGTCTCGGTGCTCAGTGAAAATTTTCGGTGGCCTGAGAAGTCAACATTATTTTGAAGCGCTTTAATCCTTTGACCCTGCTTTGACTAATCTTTGAGGATTTTTTGTTTTCCAAAAAAGAGTGGAGTTCTTAATAGTTACCTGGTTTGCATTAGTTTTCCAATGACATTCGTCTGTAAATCTTGGTTCTGCTTTTGACCTATATTTTTTAATTGGCAAAGTGAAAAAACTGACTCATCCGGAGAATTTAGACTGTCAAATGTCAGCAATTGTGAGAAATCGTACAAGAATTTTAAGAATGATGGTCCTCAGTTTTTCATCAGTCTGAAATATATTTCTGACCTGTCTTGTGAAAGTGTGTCCGCATTGAGTGTCCTTGATCATGATGTGGAACGCTTTGGACGATGTCTGTGTCATTAACGGGAATGTCCCTGCTCTCACACAATTTGTAACACACGCAAATTCCAACCCTGCTCATAGACGAGATATAGATACAGAGGCTCGAGGATTGCTGCTGCAGAGAGGCAGTCGTGCAGCCAACCAGCGCCAACATTTGCCACATTCTGCGTCCTACGTATTGAGGTTATCGGCCGATGAATGAAAGTCATTATTAGTAGGAGGAAAACGGAGATAGCAGAGGAAAACACGCAGAACAGGGGGGGGGGGAATACACAAACGCCACACAGAAAGGCACCCGTGGCATGATTCGAACTGCCTCGGCCTTCTTTCTGTAAGGTGCAGATGTTAGCCAGGGCATCCAGCGCTTGAACGCAGCGGGTTTTTAGATAATCCAACCGCACCACGAGATCCCTTTACAATCTCGTTTTCTTGCTCAAACGGTCTTATGCAAAAGCCAAAGCGGTGTTGAATCTCACACTCCATCCCAATGGGATTGGATAATAACGATTTTACCAGCTCTGCGATCATGTGTTGGGATCTATCGCGGCCACGCGTGGAATACACACGGGCCAAGGCAGGGAGGCTAGCTGGCAGCTCATCCAAGACCTCAACACGGAGTGGGAAGCCTTTTCTGTCGGTGCTCTCCCATGAAAGTCCGAACGAGCGTTTCGTTAAACAAGGCCGTCGGGGTTGTCATTGGAATCGTGAGATGGCAATTGAGCAGTCTGCTTGGAGGCCTCAGGGCTTCGTGTGTGACTTGGTGGAAACACCCAGCATGTGTGATGTCACCTGATTTCAGTACGTGGTAAGTCTGCAACACCTTGGCGAGCTTGCAAGAGGTTCAAGCGGGTACTGATAACAACGGTGATGGGAGTCAACGGTACTGGGAGGACTCGAGTGACGGAACCGAAAGGGGGATTTGTGGGGTCGTGGCGCCATCTTCTGGCTACGTGGCTCAGTGACAGACTTCGCTTTGCTCAACGAAGCGCCGACAACGACACTCGCAGCTGTGGTTGCCGGGATAGACGCGTCTCGGGATAACCGTGTCTCGGGTTACCCGTGTCGAGCGCTATTTCTCTCGGGCTTCGTGACGTTTACGCTTCGAACGTTGGAGGCGTCATCGATAGATTCTGATGACGCCTCGATAACGTTGGACACGGCTGTCTCACAGCTACAGCAGTGGAGAGCGATTCGCATCACACACAGATCCATGACAAAACCTACATCTCTACATCGACACGCGTCTCAACGATGGGAGTACATTTGTGGTCAGCCGGCGCCAACCCGCCAGACACCGCGTCATATATATTATGATGTTATCGGCCAACGAATTAATTAGTTATTCTTTTAGATGTGGGAGGAAACAGGAGAATTCGGATAAAACCCACGCAGAACAGGGGGAGAGAATACATCAATTCCATTGATGACCAGGCCTCGTAAATCTATTGATTTAACGTGTTATGAGACATTTGTAAAGCCACGATAGTTATTGGTGAAAGTGTATAGTTTACAGAATAAGCATACCGATTTCAATACTAATAATAATACATGGTCAGGGACGAAACCCAGATACATATAAATACTTTATATAATTGTAATCGGCGATGGACTGGCGTCCCGTCGTCGGGTGTATTCCTGCCTTACGCCCTGTGTTTCCGGGATAGGCTCCGGCTCACCGTGACCCTATATAGGATTAAGCGGTTTCAGATAATGAGATGAGATGAGATACTTGTAATTAACTATAATTGTAATTTTAATTCGAAGGCTTTCGTGACCAATATTATCAATGAAATCCATTTTTGGGTCAGGTCACGTAGAAAATTATACATTATAAAATAGTGTCGTTTAACCCTCCACCACCCGACACGGCCAATCAGCAAGGGGTTGTCACGTTGAACAGAAGACGCGCCAATTCCTTTACTATCTCAGCACACCGGTGTGTTGAAAAGCGACCCCACAATATTTTATAAAAAATTTATTGTACGACGTTTCGCTGACAACAACGTTCAGCATCATCAGGCACCCGCGCCAGCAACTGGTCAGGCAGATCTAATGGCCTGCATACCGCTTCCGGGTCTGTTTATATGGGGGTTGTAATGTCATCACCCGCGTGATCAGGCGTGCCAGGACACATTGGGCAATCTAGTTTAATCGTTATCCAAACAGGTGTTGCGGGTTAATTGAGTTATTCAGACAAAGGGTGCTAACGATGTCTGATAACCCTCGTCATGAGATGCTGTGCGAGGGATTATGCTAAGCAATGATGTGTGTGCAATGGTTAGTTTGTTAATTGATAATGCGTTTCCAAGCCGCCAGGACAGGCGACATCCCTGGCCAAGACTTCACGCTGAGTGACACTGCAGTGAACGGACGCGGGTGACTGACACCGGTCAAACGTCAGTCTGTTACTTAATCTTTATTCAAGCTGGAAGGAACCAGGTGAGTGATGTAGCTCTTTTTAACAGTTGTTTAGCCGGAGGGGTAAGCAAGTCACACCATCTCAGAGCACTGGCGGCAATTTAGTCAGGACAATCAACCCAGGCAGCAACATTTCTGTGGGCGATACCGAGGATTAGGATGCCAGTCCATCACAATGGTATGGGGAGCTATTTAGTCAGTGGACAAATTCGCCGATATTCGGTGACTTTGGACTGTGGGGCAAAAGCGGAGTACTCGACGGAAACCGACGTGGACACGGAGAGAACGTACAAATGTCACGCAGAAAGACACTCGAGCCAGGAGTCGACCCGAAGACACTCTTGTTGTGATGCCACACTTGTCATCGATATCAACATGTCATGAAATAACAAAAGTGTCACGTAATCTCACGAAGGCGCAATAGTTTACCGACGTGACTTGAATTCAAGGAAATGCTGGCAAAGCTGAAGCCCCCCCGCTAAAGCGACAACAACCCCGTACCGAGCTTTCCTGGCTGATGATTGGATTTGGAAATGTTGCACGTTCACGCTGAGCGATGCAGTGCCCGGCCTGCACAGGGGGCCTCAGAATTGCGGGAAAAGCAGAGCCTTCTTCTGCTTGGGGGAATACGAACAGATCCCAGGACGCCCTTTGCTCAGCTTAGCTGCTGCGTGATACTGGTGTGTATTCCAATTTAAACGCATTCAGTTATAATTTATTTTTTAAATCGACTCGTCCTTCTTTTGCAAGGATTGCTGGGGACCTTTTTTGCCGCGAGCTGAGCACGTAAGTGAGTGAGGGCCTTAAACATTGCAAGAACGTTATTCATTCTCAATGCCATCAAGCGACTGGAGCTTCATTTACACAACTCTCTCCCCACGGTGACCGAGAGTGTGGGAAAGAGGTAGTGTTTCGCGAATGGATCGAAGAAATGACAATAAATCATAAGAGCAATAAAGTCTCACTGCAATTTACATTGCCATGCTTTCCTTTGGCCAGGGAATTGTTGTTTTATTTGCACTTTTCGAGGGACGAATGTAAATCCATGCTCCATGTTAGCAAAAGCGATGCACAACATTTGGTGAACATTTTCACGAGTGCCCCCTAATACATGATTAATATCAGTGCTATGGTGCAGCAATGTCAATTGTCCAGCAAGGTCATTGTTGTTTTTTACTTGAAGCGTCCACGTACAATGCATGATACATTACATTTATGACACAGACAGAATGATGTGTAGTATTACAGTGGGAATATACCCAGTGAGCTTGTAAGCTCTTTACAGGAATCCTGCGACACAACAAACATGCGAGTTGCAAGAAATAATAATATAACAAATTAACCAAACAAAAAAACCACACACGCAACATTGCACGCAATTAACGAAATGAATAAAAACAGTTGAGAATATGGTTCTCGGTGTGACTCTCTGGGTCTCCGTGTGAGTCTCTGAGTCTCTATGCGAGGAAGCGCTCAGGTGAAACCACCAACGACTTGGACAGGCCAGTTTCTTCAACTCATTCCTCACCCGTGAGCGTCATCATCATAGCCTCCAAACCCGTGGTGGATGTTGATGCCTCCTGCACACGGAGTGAAGTACTATCCCCGATTCGCACAGGCAGTCACACACACGTATTACAGAAGTGCTGGGTCAAAGTCCACCGCCTGGCCTGGTTATTTCCGCGGTTTGTAATAATGATAATTATATATGCGACCTGTTTCACACTGAATGTTGAAAACCCCTTGGCACTGCTCGTCAAGGAGTAATTTTTGATCATTTCGAAAATTATCCGCAAATTACTCACCTGGGATTGATTTCACTGACAGACTAATGCCCGGGGCGGCACGGTGGCCCAGTGGGTAGCGCTGTCGCCTCCTCACAGCAAGAAGGCCCCGGGTTTGAATCTCGGCTCGGGTGCCTTTCTGTGTGGAGTTTGCATGTTCTTCCCGTGTCCGCGTGGGTTTTCGCCGGGCACTCCAGTTTCCTCCCAGTTCAAAGACACGCTCCTGCCGAGGTTAATTGGCTGAGTAAATTGCCCCAAAAAGTGTGCCCTGCGATGTGTTGGCGTCACATCCTGGGTATAGCCTCGCCTTGTGCCCTCTATTGGCCGGGATACGCAGTGTTTGCGTATCCCGGCCTTCCCCTCGCCTCTCTGTGGATTCTTCACTACACCTCTATAATGATGTAAGTCGTCCTGTATACGGGCGTCTGATAAATAATAATTAGCAATAATATACTGTGTTTGCAAAATTCATGCACACACAGCAGAGCTGATAATGTTATACTATTTGCTAAAAAAATGCAATAAAACATCATTACAAACATTTTTGCTGTTGATGTGCCGTTCATATGTCATTGTTGCTGTCATGCAGTTCTCTCCGCATCTCTGTGCAGTGCTTTGTGACCCTCGGGTGACGACTGGAGAGTAAAGCTCATTGCAATATTGTTCCAAAAGCTCGGCTCAGCCGCAATGTGAAGACACGTTGCTGCCTAGGTCAATTGTCCTGCTGACTAAATTGTCCCCAGTGAGCTGCGATGGACTGGCGTCCAATCTTGGGTATAGCCCTACCAAGCGGGTATTGATAATGAATAAGTCGTTCTCACTGCGACCGAAAACCTTGAACGCACAGTGTGCGGGTTAGACAGCAAATTATCTCATCTCATCTCATTGTCAGAAACCGCTTAGTCCTGTACAGGGTCGCGGTGAGCCGGAGCCTATCCCGGCAGACACAGAGCGCAAGGCAGGGATACGCCCACGACGGGACGCTAGTCCATCACCAAATTATTCAATTGAAAATGTTTCAATCGCGGCGCTTATGTGAACTATTAAAACCAAAGGAGGCGTTCCCATGCTCGCTACGAAATACAGACCGCGAGTTCCAACGGTGAACGCGCGGCGGGGAGCCACGTGACCCCATCGAGCCGCACGTCAGGACGACGCGCACGTGTCGTCAACGCGAACCCGCGCGCGCGCGCGGTGACGTCACGGCGCGGTGGCCGCGGCGGCGCGGTGACGTCTCGGCCCAACGAAACCCCGTCGGGCGGGAGGTGGGGGGGGGCGCTCGGCGACGCGTGACGTCAGCGCGCAGGGGCGTCAGTTGTTTATTTATTTACCGCCCGCCGTGCGGGAGCCGAGGGCTTCTGCAAGGTGGTGGCGGTAGTGGGGGGGAGGGAGGAGGTGGCGGTCGGTCGGCTGTCGCGATATTAAATTAAAATACGTTCGGTCGGTTCACGAAGCGCCGCATCGTCGGACGAGCGGCGCCGCGGTGCCCGCCGAAGGTAAGCTCGGCGCCGCTGTTTGTCGCGATGTTTATTTATATAAACGCTCGCCGCCGCGACGCGCGGCGCGGCGCTCGGGGAATGGTCGCGACCCAGGTGAGGCGGCCGAGGTGTGCGGGCGGCGGCGGCGGCGGCGTTTGTAGCGAAACCCCGAACGCATCGACGCTTGTTGTCTTCCTCCTCCTCCATCATCTCCTCCTTCTCCTCCTCACGGTAACATCAGCCCGGCGCGTTCACAATCGTGTCACGCTTGTGTCGTGTGCTCTTGTTGTTGTTGCTGTGTGTGTCGAGCGCTGTCCATGCCTATGCGAGTCAGGTGTCCGGCTCCATTCAAACGTTAATGACACTCACTCGCATCGCTACACGGGGCTTCTGAGACACGCGGACGCGCTATGTATATAGAAATAAACAACGCTATACACATATATTTAACGTAATTCACGCCACCGTAGTTGGCGTTTAGCTGTTAACGCATAGCGACTCTCGTTATCGTGAGCAGTCGATCCACTGCTGGATGAAGGAGGCCTCGATCTTAAGCGGTCTCTTAGACAAATTGCAACGTTGTATCGTTGTCATACATCGGGTACCCTGGTGTACTTTAATATGAAATGAGAATTTTAATTCGGATTACATCGGGTTAATGAGTGCGGTATTGCTTAACCACACTAAAGCACCCTGCTCGTTTGCTGGTTTCATAAAGCAGTTATTGCGGCTTGCTCGACCAGTTCACCAGACGTTTTAGATTATATGCTTATTATTAATACAGCAGAAAAAAAGTACCCAGTGAGCTTGCAAGCTCGGGATGCGGGGTCCTTGCGACACAACGAACGTCTGAACTAATCAACGCGACAATGATGACCGTGGCTGGGGATCGAACTTCGGCTAAAAGATTATTGGTCATAGCGCAGTGCGCCAAGCCATGGTTCCCGCCGGCACCGTCTTGCAATAAGGTGAATGGGTTAGGATTCCACTACAGCTGTTCCCTTTCTCTGGTGTAGAACCAGTCCTTGATGTAAAGTGCACGCGTAAAGAGCGTAGATGACTACAGCACAGCGTAGCCGTGGTATTTAACACGAAAGAGCCCCATTTACACCGTGTGTTTCCCAATAGCAGCCACAGCTCATGTGGAAATCAGCATTCTAATAGCGATACGGCAAACACATTAGCCTATGGGCGACATTCTGTTTCTACCGCTTTGTTAAAAGCCATCCGCCCGTTGTCTTCTTGACAGTCTAACACTCTAACCCCTTCCCTGGGAACGTGGAATTTGGACCAAGGCCGTTTTGTCCTGATTTAGTTTTCTGCACGTACAGCGTTGTGTGAATACGTTTATAGCATCATTACAGGCATCCTCGTTGCTTAAGAATCGTTTCATAAGGCCGGCGCACAATATTTAGTCTATGATTGAATCACCTGGAATGCATTCGGTTTTGTGAAATCTGGCGAGCTGTTGCAGGGCTGTTGCTAGACAGTGTTTAGATGGGTGACTAATAGCTCAAAGACGTGCTGTATAAGTTAATTGGTCTGGCTTCCCATCCTGGATATAGCACTGCCTTGGTGCTTATGTGTACCGGGATAGGCTCAGAGCTCACGGCGACCTTCTAAAGGCTGAAATGTGTATTGAGAGTGAATGAAAACAGATTCTATAAGCTCCTGCAAGACAACACTTTGCAGCAACGGGCAGCTCAGCAGTACACTATGTTGTACCGTACGTCTTTGTTTCCACTTTTGCGCTTTCTATACCAACCTGCACTGACCAGCCTGGTGAAGTATGGCTTAATGACCCTCACAATCCACCAAGCATTGGGAGGCCTTCATCCAGCAGTAGATAGACTGAATGGCAGTCTCTACAGGCGCTCAAGAAAATGTATATGAATTTACATGTTAGTGTCTCCCTGTCTCCCCACAACCAAGGTTACGTAATTCTGCAAAACTGAACAATAATACACGTCAGTGAGGTTTCACCATGGTAAATTACATATCTTGAAATTTTTACATGTTTATTCATATATTATTTGAAAGGTCATGTTTGTATTGCTGTCGACGTCTGTTAACTAATAATTGTTTCCTGTTCTATTTAGCCATGTTTTTTTAAATATATAAATGCCCTCAAATGAAAGCGGTGTGGTTGTCAAATGCCAATTGCATGCAGCCAAGACTCTTGCAATGGTAGCTCAATGGACTTTACCCTGAACAGGAATTTATTACCATGTACTCCAGCGTGCATTGATTAAAAATCTATTTTTGCAGTGCCGCAAACAATGCACTGAAAACAGATGTGGAAATATCTTTGATCGTGTCAGTTTTCAGCGCTGTCGAAGCTGCTCATTTATTACACGACAAAACCTTGCAGATGGAGGAGATAAAATTTCATCTCCGAGGACTTGAGTCTGGCAATCTGAACTTAAATTATACATGAAATAATAAAAACGCACCGTATTGCAGTCCAGAGTGACATTCTAGGATTGTAGGGGTCATTTTGCAGTGTGCGTCTGTAGTAAAAATTTGATCATAGGTTGCTGCCGCTCCATTGACATGCGCCGCCTCGTATGATGATGGATACAGCGTGGCCTCCTTTTTACTCCTGTGAGCTAAAAAAAAACCGTTCGTGACAGTGTAATTGGAGTTGCCATTAATCAAAACTAATGCAGATAAGCGCGCACGAAAAGACATCTTATTCCTGTGTGATTGATAACTGGGAGAGGAGGTGATTTTCACAGGAATCCACTGGGGCTTTGTGCTGTAAACGGTACAGTCACTAGGCTAGCGCCTTAAGTTGCATCTAATTTTGTGTGGGTGTGTGCTCAGTAGTAGCAATAATTCAGAGCGTCACAGGCGAAGGATAATTTTTCTTCACTTTACATCTGAGTGTGTAACGTTTGTGTCATCTTTCATGCTTTTCAGCAGAGATTACAAAACCCTCCAACACATTTACATGTACATTATATTACTCGCCGTAACGTGTTAGAAAAAGCATTGGCCAACAGGTTGGTAGAGTACGTAAAATAATCGTTGTCTCCTGATATACCGTGCGATGACCTTTCATCAACAGTGGCGAAAGAGTATTGAGAAAAATGGGTTCCCTTGCACCTGTCGTTATTTCTCTGGCAGACCGACACAGCCCAATGATTGAATCGGCTTTGCCTTGAAACTACAGTGGGGCAGCAGAAAATTTTGCTACAGAGAGCAGCACATCACAATTGATCGTTTTGGTGAAAGCACATTTAAAAAAATTTCCTCGCTCCACGTACAAGTCATTGGCTCACGTTGAATGTCATAAACGGGCAGCATTTAATGGATGTGTCAACTAAGTTCGATCAAGCAGTTGATGTGGAAAATCAATGTTACCAGGTAGAGCAGAGTGTCAGTTGAATTTAAATTCCAATTTGTTTCTAATTAGAGATTTGATAAAATATTCAGTAAGTGTATGCGATGAGAAGAGGTGCTTTTTGATTTAGGTAATTAATCGCCATGCAAAGTAATTCATTACGTTCATACCCGCTTAATCCTGTACATTATTTCATTATCAGTATCCACTTAGCCCTGAGCTGAAGCCTATCCCGGCAGACACAGGGTGCACCGCAGGGCTGCAACCGACGATGGGATGCTAGTCCATCGCAAGGCACTGGAAGAAAATTTGTTAGGCCATTTCGCCGAGGTGACATACCTTTGGACTGTGGGTGGAAACCAGAGTACCTGGTGAGAACCCAAGTGGACACGGGGGGGGGGGGAGGACATGCAAACGCCAGACAGGCACCCAAGTGAGGAATCGATCCCAGGTGTTTTGCTGTGAAACAACAGCACCACACGCAGCACCACTCTGCTGCGTCACTGTGTACAGGTGACTGATATTTTCAATTGTGGCTTTAGGTATAGAAGCATTAAAGGATTTGTCTGGAATGTGGGACATTGTAATGGTAGTGCCTTGTAATGGCAGTGCCACGAAGGCTGTTCTTTGCCAGAATGACAATTTGATATGAACACCAGCCATTCATCATAGATTTATGAAGGATAAACAAGGGAATAGCCGTCAGACAGCACGATGTATGGTTATTGATTGAAAGACAATTGCCTGTCAGAATATTTTAATTGCGTTTAATAATACATGACAATTGCGTTTCGATTTAAGCTATGTTTCGATGAATAGGTAGTGTTTAACTAACAAAACTCAACCAACTTAGTATTCAATGTCTATCCAAAAAAAAATATAGTATGTTGCTTATTTTCACGGGAAAACCTCATTGAATCTCAAGACCTATTTTTAGGAGGGTCCTGCCAAGTTTTTACAGTTGAGGGTGATGATTGCTACTTATATTCCATATGATTCGTGGGTTATTTTTTTGCCATGCAATTGGTGACGTTTCACTCAATGGCTCACTTTCATAGCACACAGACGTGTGCTTAATTAGTATTATGGTTTGTGGGACAGAATGCTGCAGGGTAGAGGGAAGAGGTTACATTGTACTGTTAAGGTGAAAACAATGGCACTTCATCGAGAGGGGCAGTCATGGAAGAGGAGTTTGACCGTTTGGACTTTGACAGAGCGACCGAGTCAGCTGTGCAGACAGCCAGAACGTCAGTTACAGCTACAGCTACTTTTTGCCAGTGTACATGTAACGAGTAGAAAAGGTCTTTACCATTTCAGGCAATGGTGTTTTAAGATCTTAACACCCGTATAATTAACAGGAATGGTAAAAACCTTTTCTACTCGTCAGAGTTACAGTTTACAGCGGCAGCAGCGGAGGAGGTGCGACCTTTAAGTTTTTTTGAACAACAAAAAACCCTTTTTGGCCGGAGCGCAAAAAAACTGCAAGAGATCAAGATTTATATGAGAGGTTAGCAGTAGGCAGGGTGGAATCTGAAAGACATTGTGAGCTTGCAATTGATCTGGAATTGGCTTGGAATCCAACATCGGGATTTGAGTTTTGCGGGAGTGTATAAAACTTCATCTCAGTGGCCCAGTGAGTCGCGAAGCAAGAAGGTCCCGGGTTCGATTCCCGGCTGGGGTGACTTTTCGCGTGCGTTTTCGACGGACACTCCACGTTTCTCACGCTGTCCAAAGAGATGCTGACCACGTTGATGTACCGGACTAAATTGGTTCAAGAGCCCTGTGATGGGACCGGCGTCCCATCCGAGGTATGGCCCAAATCACCGCCTAACTTGCTTACCTCCCCTCAATGTCTCATCTCATTGTCAGAAACCGCTTAATGCTGTACAGGGTCGCGGTGAGCCGGAGCCTATCCCGGCAGACACAGGGCGCAAGGCAGGGATAGACCAACGATGAGACGCCAGTCCATCACCGGGCAGTGTATCAAACGTGTTATAACTAAATTTATAATTTACAGGGACGATGCATGCGCAAACGACCACCGTATGTGGTGGTTCACATGTTCTGTAACCTGCATTGAGTTGACCCTTTGATCATTAATTTCTGTTTCAAATAAGCATTACTTATTTATTCTAGAATAATACAGTTTTATGTTGTTTACATGACAGACCCATTTGAATGCAGCAATTTTAAGTTTTAGCCAATTAAATGGTGGTCGCAAGACATCTGAACATCCCTGTACATCTGGACATCCCTGTACAATACACGCTGGCATTATATTGTAGGATGTGTGTGGATTAGGATATTTGTTCAAGTGTTTTGCATGAAAGGAAGCGAAAGTCCTCAAAGAAAGCTCACAATGCAAGCTAGAAATTATCTGTTCAAATGCGAGTGTATTGGGGATAACGCAAAATAACAAAGGGTGGTATGTGGGGATTGTTTCAGTTTATAAATATATATTTTCAATACACATTTCAGCCTGTCAACTGTGTGTAGCTCCGTAGCCTTAGTTGAGTACTCCACATCTTGCTAATTAAACAGTGAAGGTAAAACCAGTTATTAAGAATTGCTCCCTGTAGCTGTTCTTTCGGGATGACCGTGTCGAGCCTTCCTTTTGATGCCTTTATCGTGGGAGGTGAAACGTCGTGAAGGAGAGAGAAGGAACACTCGACGCGAATGTCCCGAAAGAACAGCTATGGAGAGCATTGTTCATACATCAAGTACAGCTTAGGTTTTGTTGTTCTTGAAAAAAAAATTCCACAAGAGTACATTCATCTGAAAGGCCCATTGGTGACTAGAATAACGTTTATCTCGGTGATGAAAGTAACTGCCTTGTATTTTTTATTTTGATCTGCTATAATTCCGAACCGAGAATGCCAATTAAAATGTAAACGACTTCAAATTGCACGGCATTGCACTTTCCATCGAGCAGTGTTTGAAATGAAACTTGAATTACGTGATATTTCCAAATGCTACCGTTGAAAGTAGTATCACACGCTATGGCTGTGAAATCCCACATGTTGCGGGTTTTTATTTTTACGGTGTGGAGGCATTGGTCTGACGCCTAAGAAAGCAAAGCGCAATTGTGTTGCTGAAGTAGGTACCTGGTCTTGTAAAATAACGGTCGGCTGAGCCCCTTCTTTGAGAGTTGTCACCAGTCAATGATAATCGATCAGCAAAGGAAACGAGCCTGCCAATGATTTCCCAACCATCAAAGCCAATCTCACAATTACATTAATTACCGTAATTCGCGGGTCTAATTGGTTAATTATATTTGTGTGTTTGCACCATCGCCTCATTTGTACTGTATTGTTTTTCCTGTTACCTGTCCTTGGAATAGTTTGTTCGGTTTGCTTTGTGACCCTGGGGTGAAAAGCGCTCTATGAATGCAATTATTATTATCAATTACAGAATCGTTCATTCGTTCATTGTAATGATGTAGGTTTTCACGGCTCGATGCATGATGATTGCTTCGAAAAGCTGCGCTCTCGGGACAGCCGCGTCGATCGCTCACACACACAGCGCCTGAGGGTGCCTCTAACGGGCGAGGCGAAATGGAGGGAGAGGGAGCGATCGACGCGGCTGTCCCGGGAGAGCAGCTTTTCGAAGCAATCATCATTCGTTCATTATCAGTACCCGCTGCTTCCTGTACAAACTCGCGGAGGGCCGGAGCCTATCTTCGCAGACATGGAGCGCATGGCAGGGTTATACCGAGGATGGGATTCCAGTCCATCGCGAGGGCACGGGGGTCAGGGGTATTTAATCAGCAGGCCAATTAACCGATGCAAAGTGTGACTTAGACTGTCGCAGGAAACCGGAGTACCCGGAGAAAACCTATGCGGACTCGGGGAGAGAAGATGGCAATTGCCCATGCGCACCCGGGCGAGGAGGCGCACCGAGGCTGGGAGTCGAACTGGGGGGCTTGTTGTTGTGCGGCGCTGTGCCGCTACAGAATGTAATTTCCATATCATTTGCATGTACTTTACTTGTGTTATTTATGTTACTGCCTATCTTGTTTATTTTCTCCGCCTCGCGCTGCCCTAACGGTCCGACTGCCGCGGCCGCTCCGCTTGAGGCCACGAGTGCATGCGACGGCGTGATTTACGTGCAACTCCTTCGTCACGTGTAACGTTTCGCCCCCTTCGGTCTGCGTGATGTGTACACGTGTGTAAAATGCCCCCCAAAAACGCGTACATCATGCATGTGATGAGAACAAAATCGGGCACGCGTAATGTGATAGCCGTATACTTGCATACAAATGGGGTAATTACACACCCAGTGAAGACATTATTGATTCCACGATGAAAACATTTGATTTGGGATGACATTACTTCGACGAAACAGTGATGTACAGTACGGCGAATTCACTAAGAGCGGTTAATGAATAGTCCCACAATAATTGTATCTTCAGTTAATGTTACCCCTGCTCAGCAGTTACATTTATTCACACTGCCAATGTTGCTTCGGCCGCATCGCTTATCCCTGTCTTTAATTTTGCAGGGAACTTAATTGTGGAAAAGACGTATTTGTGGGAAATGTTTCTTTTCTATTAAATGCCTTGCGTAATTGAACCGTCAAGCTGAACATCACTGCTGATGTGGATGAATGTAACAGTAAATCTTTGAACCTATTTTTTAAAGCCCTGAATGTTTAGATCTGCCATCGATAGCAGCCACAAAATGTAATAATCCCGAGTGGACACGCATGTATTTTCTCTGGCTCGCAGATCCCAGTAGTCATGGGAATAGTACAGTGTTGAATAGTCAGCTATAATTAGGAGTGAGCATGAATTTTTTCAATTAGATGATCAGTTTAATCAACATAAGTGGCTTCATTGATAGTGTTACCGTAATGTATTGTTACCATACAGTATTAAGTTATATATTTGCGGTTTAATCTATGCTGATCTTGTCTTTGCCCTGTTGAAATATATGTAGTGGCAAGGTAAATTTACTATATTTTACATGTAAATAGGTATTTATTTTTTCCAATGCTTTATCAAAATATGTTTTTTCTGTCGGTTCAATGTCAATTTAATTATTGTTTGAATGGTAATGCAATGGGCTTAAAACGAAATCTTTATGATTTACATTCAACACAATCCACGCATGTTTTATTGCACACATCGGAATTCACAAAACCTAGTCAACAAATTTGAAAATGCACTCCAGAAATAGCGCCCTGCTGAACACGTGTGTATTAAAAAAAAAAACCCCGCACTCAATTTAAGTAGATCAAATCCGTGCACAGAATTCTGATGTTCAACACCGCTGCTTACTGTCGATTCGCCGGGCATTGTGTACCTACCGGGCATTGTGTACCTACCGGGCATTGTGTACCTACCGTTGCCTATTTCTTGGCGTGCCTTCTGGCAGACACGTCATGACGACTGCTCGCCAATACACACGTGCAGATTCAATACATATTTAAAACATTCGGATGGGGCCACCACGCCCCGTGCGTCTGGGCAGCGTGGGTTTTTTTTTATGAGGACGAGGCCCCAGGTCGAGCGTGGCGAGCGGCGGAGCAAGGATGAGCGTCACGTCGTGGTTCCTCGTGGCGGGCGGCGGCACCCGCCACCGGCTCCCCAAGGAGATGATCTTCGTCGGCCGTGACGAGTGCGAGCTCATGCTGCAGGTGGGTGTGGGGACGGCGTCTCGCTGGGGCACCGGCCGTGGCGCGCTTGGAAGGAAGGCCTCGCCGCTGGCCGGCAGCAACATCGTCCACATCGTTGTAGCGGCACGCTGAAAATGCCAGATCCCGCGTCGCAATCACCGCGTCTATAGTCATCGTTATCGTCGCCCACAAGTGATACGGTGGAAAGATAAAGGCGTATGCAGGCTATCGCTCCCCGTCTATGTCTACCCAGCAGTACCTGTGCACCAGCTGACGCTCAGCCTTCATTTTCGTCTGGAGGTGTTCTGCCCAATGGCCGCTCTTATTTATAGTCAACGTCAGGTGTTCAACTTGCATGTGGCCTCTAATCCGTGAGTTCCGCTTTCCCTCTCGCAGTGTCGGTCCAAGCGTGCTTCTTTTCTGCTTTGAACTCTTTTGAAATGTTGGCGAAGTCAAACGTTCAGTATCGGTAATTCTCAGCTTCAAGTGCACAAAGGTGATGTGGTCATCATTGTGGGCGGTTTTGATCCACTGCTAGGAAATTCCTCATTACTGTGGTGGAGACCAGTGGCCTCATAGAATGACTGCTGTGGGTATTTTGCAATGTGCAATTCATTTTGTCATCCCCAGATGGATGATTGGCTCAATTTCTTTTTGGCTGGGATATGAACTGGCTATGATCATATCGTTGAGCTGTCTAACTTGCACCGCTCAGCCTCGTGTGTATAATGCTTAATTCTTGTCGAACATTTAAAGCATTATATTACTAAGCATTTTGAGAGCTAGTATGAGCAACAATAAGTTTCCATCTTCCAACCCCATTTGATCATAGTAACAGCAAAATATAATGTATCATAGGCACATGTGGGGAGATACACTTTGCATGGCTTGTCACATTATTTGACTGATTAAAAACACATATTTATTTGGGTAAATGCTAAAATTGTCTGCTCATTACCGATTGCTTGAATAGATTACGATGTGAATAATAATTCGTCTGAGCAGTGAAATTCCAGCAGATGGTTATACTTACAGTACGTGTACGCACGACTGTTGCCATGGTGCCAGAGCTATTTACTTATAGGGCTGTGCTTGGTAGACATTTAGTACTTTATTCTTAGCAACAATGTGATAAATTATCAAACTCTTCAGGGATGTGATCTTATTGCAGAATAAATTACTTTTGTCTTATGTAGGGTTTCACTGCTCAATGTATGAGAATTCCACGCCGTAACTGTTCTCTTCAGATAGCCGTGTCATGCGTTCCTTCACTCTCATTCGCGACGTTTCACCTCCTATGCCAGAGGCACCAGCGGGCGATCTGTTTAAAAACAAAAGTTACGGAATTTTCACGCGAGATCTCCACAACAGAAAACAATCAAGACGTGAGGCTAGCCGCTTTAAAACATCCTGCGCCCAATGGTGGCTATTCCTGCAAGATAATGTAAACGCTTTGTGAGTCGAGAATGAGTTCCCCCTCTCCCATGCAAAGAAGCCACAGGAAACAAACGGAATTAAAGCAAGCCGATAATAGCAGAACACTCACGCGTTGTCGCAATGGGAAAAGCCATCAACAGACATTTTAGTCTTGTTTCTACTGTCGCGTTTGGACTGTCCTCCTCAGATGTTAACGCCCCATTTATACGCTCTCATTCTCTCCGTTTGTCTGAACGTGTCATTCGCAAATCGTTTTCCCTATGATTTTCATGGCCCCTTAAATTGTTCTTACACTTCCAACTTGATGTGCGCACCCGTATCTTGAGCGTCACTGCAGGGCTTAATCGCTTGCATTGCTCTTGTGTCTAATGATGGGTGATAAATTGGTACGTACCGATCTATCACATCAATGCAATCAATATTTAATGCTCATGATATATGCATTGCATGATGCATATAATAATTATAATGTTTTTTTTTGTGTAACCGTATTTTATACAAACATTCGATGGGTGACAGAGTCTTTTTGTGTGCTGATCCCAGACTCTGGAACTCTGTTCCATTGAAAATTCGGGCAGCTGAGTCCCTGGGCACCTTCAGATCTCCTCTTAAGACCCACTTGTGCCGTAAAGCCTTGAAGTCCTCTGGAATAGACTGTTGATGCTGCTCACTGCTGTGTACTTGGATGATGGCACACTATTAACCTGTGGCTGTTCAGGAACACTTCTTCCTTTCTTGATTTGTTTAACAATATATTTTTTATGTCCATTTATTTATAGTAATTATTTTACTTAATTTATCTATTCTGATGTTGTTGACATGCTGTTTTCTGTGTAGCTCTGCAGCGCTTTGACCCTCCCGTGAAAGGCGCTTAAGAAGTGCAAATATTATTATACGATTATTCTTATAATATGACACTGAGTAAACAAGGCAGGTACCCATGACACCAGATAATGCAGGGAGACAGACATTACGAAACACCGTACAGAGAATACAAACAAACGAAAACCTGTCGCTGTTCTTTCAGGATAGCGAAGGAACAGCGTTCCGTCTCTATCCTTCCCCACGTTTAGCCTCCCAAATTGGAGGCATCTTCAGGCGTGGGAGGCAAAACGTCGCGACAGATAGAAGGGAACACTCGACGCTGCTATCTCGAAAGAACAGCTGTGGAGAGCAGTTCTCACACACCGAGCTGTGAAAACCTACATCAACGCAAATCAAAACCCTGCTTCTTGAATCAGACGGACACACATACCAACGGTGCATTAAATTGCAGCAGCAGCGAGGTGAACCCCTTACTTCCCTCGTAATAACATCCAGCAATCTGAGCTTACGCCCAAGGCTTATCGTTTCCTCTGCAAAAGCCAACAATAATTGGGCAGCACATCTAATTTCCATGATCGAGCGCGATGGATTTACTCATAAGTCCACCGTGTCTGCAAAGCTACTTCTACTAGTGTTCCCAGGTTTATGTAAATGCACCAGAAGGCCCCCAGTTTCACATGAATGCGTTGTTGTCATACAGGCAGAATGTGAACTGATTGCATTGTGCAGTCCTCAGATTAGCAATACAGTCATGTAATGGGGAAAATGCTGGCTCACTTTTTCTATGTTTTATTTTGTGTTATTCAATGTCAAATGTGTTGATGTTTGGCAGAAGGTTTGCTTTTGCTGTTCATGAATCAGCTACATTCTTAGAGCAGACGGACCTTTTTTCAATTGAGGTGCACCAACCTGATGTGAGATTTCTCTGTGAAAGATAGTTTTTCATCCTCTAATCCACAAAATCTGCTGAAAATGGGTCAGGTTGAAGGGAGAAATTGAGATGGAAAGGAAACATGGGATGGAATTTGTATAAAAATAGCATCTTTAATAATGTAAGAATTTTCGTCTGTGCATTTTGTGGAGACGGTTATGAGTTTAGGGACCTCGGGATCGTACACGCTTTTACAATAAACGCGTTTGCGGAACTTGCTTTTTTTTAATTAACCTGTACTATATTGATTAGTACTCCATAGGTCGCAAGAAGGCTTTGTCAGCATGGAATATGTCTTTGGAACAATACCACATACGTCAGTATTTTGTTATCCTAGAATCAGAAGCCGACATCCTAATGCACATTTTACAAATGCTTAGATGTGGTAATGTGAACAGATGGTAATGATGCTTTCGAATTAAAGATGCTCATTAGGCTGACATTAAGAGATGGACGTTTTGTACCCAGAAAAATGGTCTTCATGACATTTATGTACATTTTTGTGTCCGTTATTTAAGCGTTGTTAAAGATTTTATTCAAATTGTATTTTTGCCACAGTGTCATGACATCAAGTATTAATACGGTGCATCTATGATCGTTAGAAACCAGACTTTGTAAGGATATCGCTCTTTATGATCAATATCCACTTAATTCAGTAGACAGTTGTGGTGAAGTCAACCTATCCCGTAAACAAAGGCCACAAGGCAGAGCTATACCAATATTGGATGCCAGTCCATCATAGTGCATGGGGGCAATTTATTTCGGCTACTTAAACTAGGCAGCGTATCTTTGTACTGTTGGGAGGAACCAGAGTACCCGGCAAAAACCTACACGGACACGGGGAGAGCGTGCAAATTTCACAGGCACACTCGAGCTGGGAATCGAACTTCGGTCCTTCTTGCTGTGAGGTGGGAGTGCTGCTCGCGGTGTCATATGCTTCTCAGGATATAAAGGCATCACTTCAGATCCTAGCAAGTCACCTGTTTTATATCCATACTCTGGGGTGCCCCACTTTTCCATAGCCTGCTGCAGGTACATGTTTAGCGCAAGCGGATGTTTTAATTATCATAGCTGGAATGTTGCCAAAAGAAGAGAAAAAAAATCTAAATTAAATTCTGTTTCTTTGTGGGGCTGTTAGTGTCCAGGAAGAATCCATCATTTTACTAAGTAGCTCATGAGCTCCAGACCAGGTACAGTAATCCCCTATGTCAGAACCACCCAGGTAGTGTAACATTAAATGTTTTTTTATTTAATTATAGAGCCAATAGTGGATTACTTGATAAACATTTGTAAACTGTGGCTTGCCAAGTAAATCACCCTAATTAGCCATATAAATGGACCCATATTATTACAGGCCGAAACAGGGGACTGTGCCATGATTATTTAATAACACTCGCTGGTTTTTAATTCGCGGCAAGGGTGGAACATAATTTTTCAGTCGCGCCGCTATAGTTTAAAGTAAAAAAAACCTTCGATGCTACCAGTTTCTGCACTGGCTGATGGTCTCAACCTTGAGAAGCTGGTTTGCTCACAGGCAGCTGCCCAGATTGAAAACCGGGATCTTGCCCAGTGGTGTCAGCTCGATGCTGAGACTACTGCGCTTCCAGACCATGTCCATGTATGAGAATTGCTCTTATGAGCTACTCTTTTGGGATAGCGATGGCTAGCCCCTCCCACTGTGGAGGCATCTGTCGGCCCCTAGATCATGACACCCCCATGAAGTCTTTTATGCAGTGTTGTACGCATGTTTTCTCATTTATATTTACCAGGAATAAGCACGACCACATATTAGCGCAGTACTGGATACCGTAAATGCGTAAAAGCATACAAACTGAAGAAAATGTGGCAACATGCCATCATGTGGTGCATGCATGTTAACATAGGACGAGGTCCAAATGATGGAGGGTAAATCTGTAGGCTGTGTTTGAGTCACACACCGAAGCTTATATTGGGATAGCTTTGTAAACACCTCATTTGGGTGATTATCAAACTGTTTCATTGTCATTACACGAGGTGACAAACACAAAAGCATGACTATTATAGGTTTAACAGGCGCGTTTACGTTGTCAGTCGAACGTTCGACTCGGTCCCAGTGCCGACGAGAGTTCCGTGCGAGCCGTGGTGGTGGTCTGGTGGGAAAGCACGTCGTGCCTTCACACGCGGCCGCGGAACAGCTGCTCATTTCAGCAGGGTCAGCTGCCGCGTGAGACCCACAGCGAATATTTGATTCGGTCTTTGGAGACAGTCTCCCAGGCTGCCTGTTTGAAGTGGGGATTGAGTTAAGTGACGTGGGGGTTCTTTTGTGTTATCTTAATGGCCAAAGGGAAGTTGATTGGGTTTTTTTTGTTGCCCAGTTGTGTAATTTGTTTTGCACCAAATATAAGTAAGGCAGCATTGAATATGTCCTATTCTACTGCATTGGGATGCGCGTAGAACAGTCGTTTTTTGAATCCCTTGCTGAATGAGGGCCTCCGCCATGATCTACGGGTTGCGGTGGGTATTTGGTTCCGTCACCACCCGCGTAATTGTGGGTTTTTGAAGGTGGGGTCCACAGACTTGGGAGCTGAATGCGATATTGCATCGCAGCAATGGGCTTTACTACACGGCTCTCCACTGCTCATCACTTGGCCCTAGAGCCCAATGAACAACATCTTTATCGCGATGACGAGCACCAATCTGAGGACTATTGAGACTCTGTAGTTCTTCTAGGCATTGTTTTATTCTGTTGTCTGGCCTTGTATACTTTGGTGAGTGCAATCTTCCTATATGCTACAGAATCATTCATTATCGGTACCCGCTGCATCCTGCACAACAGGACTTCTCAACATTTCGCATCACGAGGCCCTCTTGCCCGTTTAGGTATAGCCTTCACGGACCACTAGGTGGTGCTCGCATCCCACCATTGGGTCGTGACCCACCGGTTGAGTATAGTGGTAGTAAGTACACTCATCTCCAAGTGCCGAGTATTTTTAGTTTGGAGTTTTTATCGTCCCGTCCGTCTGAACTTGTTGTGGTCACGATATTGACTCGTAGCGGTGCCCTTGGGATGTGGTGGACCGTCTGCTAATCTTGTGGTTGTGGTTATATAAGATTGCACGATATTTGTTTGTAGGCAAAGACCGTTACACGCATGTGTCACGGTCAGAGTTATCTGGAAAAATGTCCCCGGCTACTATATTTAATCATGTGCGTGGGCTTGGAGCTTTTATTTAGCTGATGAGCTGTGTGTAGCTGCCGTGAATAACTAGCTCCGTGTAAAGATGCTCGTTGACCTGGTGCTACAATTTACTCCCATGCGTTGTGTTAATATCGGTATTTTTCACTAAATTAGATCCATGATTTAATACACAGGTGAACCATATTTACATCCATGTGTACATGTTTACTCATACACGTAAACAGCTAGGCCCAATTTAGACACTATTGTGAAATAATTAAGCCATAGTAGAACATTATAGGTGAGGTAAACAGATGAACATGTTTCTGATTGCTTCGAAAAGCTGCTCTCTCGGGATAGCCGCGTCGATGGCTCTCTCCTCTCCTCGCGACGTTTCGCCTCACACGTTAGAGGCATCCTCAGGTGAAATGTCGCGAGGAGAGGAGAGAGAGCCATCGACGCGGCTGTCCCGAGAGAGCAGCTTTTCAAAGAAATCATCAGGCATCGAGCCGTGAAAACCTACATCAGAACAGGTTTTTGTCTGACTTCACTGAACAATTGGTGTAGGATAACATTGATCCATGCCACCCATAGGGTGATGGAATTAAAAACACAATTCTATTTCATACAAAGCGCCAACATCCGGCACGTTAGAGTTGTTTACCTGCTACAACACATCTAGAACTGTATTGGACAAATACACGCTATGGTGTTTTCTTAGGTTTGAGAATCTGCCTGTTTTTTTTTTACCGACTTAAACGGCCATCCAGGTTGACAGATTATCCAATGTGGTGGTGTTAATGGGTCGCTATTCGTCTGGAACCTCCCCCTCTGACCTATTCACCAAGTGACGCTCTACCAGGAGTACTGTACTCTGGGGTTCCCCAGAACACGCAGGCCTCTTCACCGCGATGAGGCTACGCGATCCGTTGCGCGAGCGGGTTCTGAGGATGCGGGTGAACACAAATGTTTGATGAGCAAGTGACCTGTCGCTAAAACAGGCGGTGGCTCCATGAACAGACGCGCGACACGAATCGTCCTCACCTGCACGTCTCTGCAACCTCCGTGAAGCGCGGCGCCGCGGCATTGGAGGCCGCACGCTGACGTCTCGTTCCCCAGAGTAGCACACGCCAGCGTCTCATCTCATTGTCAGAAACCGCTTAATCCTGTCTAGGGTCGCGGTGAGCCGGAGCCTATCCCGGTAGAAACAGGGCGCAAGGCAGGGATATACCCACGATGGGACGCCACACCATCACCGGGCACTGCGGGCAATTTAATCTGCAAGCCAATTAACCTACACAGCAGCATGTTTTTTGGACTGTGGGAGGAAACCGGAGTGCCCGGAGAAAACCTACGCGGACATGGGGAGAACATGCAAACGCCACACAGAAAGGCACCCGAATCGAGATTCGAACCGGGGACCTTTTTGCTGTGAGGTGACGGCGCTACCTATTGGGCCACCTGCCGGCCGACACGCCAGCGTTCATTGTACAAATGGGTGGTAGGCCACCCATTCCGAACGCATGCAAACGGCATCTCGATGCGTTTAAATTAAGATGGGGCTTTAGTTATTGTTTGCGTTGGTTAGCTGGAATGTTTGTGTATCGCAGGAATCCCACATCCAGAGCTTGCAAGCTCATTGGGCATTTTCTGATGGAATTATAAACATATGTCTGTCTTCTATATAGCTGGATCACAAACGAGGAATGCAGGTTTCATTTAAGGAAGTACAGAATCTTGCTGTGAAGTGCTCCTGTTGTTTATTGGCAGTGCTATAAAAAAAATCCTTTGCTAATAGGTAACTAGCACCACACCAATCATTTGGTGTTGCTTCAGGTGGTTTAGCTGTTCCTCCCCCCCCTCACCATAAACAGACGCAGCCAGTTTAAGTGATGTGGAGGAGGGGATTTCAGTTTATTGGATTCTGTGTTGTTTGGCACACGTGCGTTTTCATCTCAAGCTGTCAGGATTACGCCTGTGAGGAATATGACTGCTGTGCGATTCCCGCAGGTTTGGGATCAATGTTGAACGACTTGAGTGAAATAAACTCAACAAGGATGCTTGGATTACATGTAAAAGCAGATGAGAGCATAGTCAGTACATGTGAGCAGAGGAAACTGTATTCCTTTTTTACATGCCAAGTGACCGTTTTATCTCATTGTCAGAAACCGCTCAGTTCTCTATGGGGTCGTGGTGGGCCGGAGCCTATGCCGGCAGACACAGGTCGTAAGGCAGGGATATACCCACGATGGGACGCCAGACCATCACCGGGCACTGCGGGCAATTTAGTCTGCAAGTCAATTAACCTATGTAGCAGCATGCTTTTTGGACTGTGGGAGGAAAACGGAGTGCCCGGCGAAAACCCACGCGGACACGGGGAGAGAACATGCAAACTCTACACACAACGGCACCCGAGCCGAGATTCGAACTCGAGACCTTCTTGCTGTTGGGCGACAGCGCTACCCACTGAGCCACCGTGCTGCCCCACCGTCACATCCACTCCGATCAATTAATCGCGAATGTTCACAAGTCTAACCTCGTCACATCGCCCCCAAACCTAACTTGTCAGCCCCCAGCCGGTGCAATATGCAACGTCACAGATGACGCCATCAAAGTTCCCGCACTACGGGCAATGTTTCATGTGTGTCACGTGTTTCAGAAGTCATGATGAGGGTAAAAGAGCCCTTAATGGGGTTGATGCCAGTGCAGCAGTCTGAATTTGAAGCTGAATTAGTGTTAAAGTTTCAGAAGAATATTCGGTGAGAAGTAAAGCGGAAATAAGACATAAAGACATAAAGGCGTTGGTGCTGTGCGGATGAAACTTGGGATGATGACGGATTCCAACTCAGCACCCTCTTTGCTGACATACATATGAAGAATTAGTCCATTTTATATATATAGTCATGTTGGGATAAGAAAATCTACCAAAATAGCTTCAGTCGGAGTTGGTAATCCTATCACGATCACATGTTCATGTGTAATTTTAAATCCAGTAACTACAAAAGTATAATTTGAATAACCTATTTTAGTAGTAGATGCTGATTCGTTCTAACTCATTTTAACGTTTGTACTGCGATCAACCCATTCAAAGGGCACGCTGCCTGTGTTAATTGTCCTGCTGATTAATTACCCCTGTGCCCTAGGATGTTGTAATTTCCTGACCACCTTCTCGCTGGACAACCGTTAAAAAGAGAGCTACGTAGCTCAACGGTCCCTTCCAGCATAGGTGAACACGGAGCAGTTATTAAATTATTAAGGAAATCCACTAAACCTTTGGAAAAGAACAATGACTGCCATTGTGCAAGTTTCTCCGGGGGGAGCACTGAGATAATGATTAGACCGTGGTCTGAGGCTGTGCAGGTATGCCGTTTAGGGCAGCTATGCCGTTTAGGGCAGCTATGGTTCAGTGTAGCATTGAGATGATATGACTGTACACTGCCAGTGGTGCCCACATAACAGCGAAAATGAACACGGTCAATAACACCTCAGGATGAAAACGTGTCAAAGGAGATTTCTTGGGCAGTGCCACTTCTTCAGAAGACATAAAGGCCACAGAGAGAGAGAGTGTCATAACTTTACAGTGCACGTTAGACATCGACATTATTACTATTATCTGTCGTCTCGTCAAATTAAAACTGTTGGATTCTGTTTTAAAAGAATATTTCCGAGAGGAATTCACAGTGAAGTACACGGGTGGAATCACTCAGCATCTCTACACTATTCATGGTTTGTCCTCCATATTTTGGTCACATTCATAATAAAAAAAAGTCACAACCGTGGACGTTCTATCATCTCTAATTGCTCCAAGCTGTCTAATACAGTCACAGACCTCGTACAGTGTACACATCGTAGATAATCGATTCCCATATACGGACACTCCTTTGAGCGTATCGGGAACGTGAGAATCGATGGCAATCGATGATGCGTTACTAAGTGAAGACATGAACAAAAAAGCAGAACACGACGCAGTTTTGATGAAACGCTCGCCTGGAGAAGTTAATTGCGAACGACCTTTAAACCACCCCTGCAGCTCGCACGCTCCGATAAGGGAGCGACCATATGTGCAGGCAGTGTTTGCGTTCCTCTGAAAATATTCCGTCGCAAAATGTTGGGCGACGCTTGTAACAGGTGTTTAAAAGCGTGGCTCCCCACGGGCGGCCGTTGTTGACGTTTCTCGCCCTTTGTTGTTCTTTGCGCAGTCCCGGAGCGTGGACCGACAGCACGCGGTGGTGAACTACGACCCCGCCACGGACGAACACAAAGTCATGGACTTGGGCAGCCTTAATGGGGTACGGAAGCGATCGCTCACAATTGGATCGACTGGCTTCGGTCTGCCAACTGGCGGGCTCCTTTTGTTCTGTGGCGCAGCGTGTCCATTAACCCTCCGCCGTAGAAATGCAAAGCGAATTTGTTTGCTTAGTCATTGAGGCCTCTCTCAGGATGACTGGCCGAGATCCTGAGGGACTTGTCAAGTTTCGTATGGAATCGGCTTTCTGTACTCACGCCGGACAGAGCCAGTGTTTGTGCGGAAAGGCTCTTTGTGTAAAGGGAAAAAGCCAAGTGTTCAAAGATATCTCAATTCCTCCTTCAAAGACACAGTTATCCCATACAGCGTTGTAGACTGTTGGGGACAGTGTGGTTAGAGGGCATCTATTAAGTCCCAGGTGAAGGACACGAGGGTGATACGGTCAGCAGCACACTCACGCGCCTATTGATGCCCACTACTGATGTGCGCATATCACTTCTAAGTGCTCGCTTATGGCTGAGTTAACTTAGGGGAGGCCCAGGAACATTTCTCATACCCCCTCACTAATAATGTGAGCTGTGACTGGTAATCAAAACGCATGTCTTTTGGTGAATACTACGGTATACGAACCATTGCGCCGCTGCTCTGTAGACAAAGATCCCCTGTATAGCCTTAACAGACTGTCGGGTCAAGTGCCATTACTGAACACCTATGAAGGTCAACACGGCACACGTTGAGTAGGTGACCAGCACCATGCCCAGCCACCTTTGTCTCCCGAGTGATAGTGTTTACTCACTGCATGAGGTACTCAGGTGAGGGTGAGGAGACTTAGGAGAGGCCCAGGACTGGTTTAGAAAATCGTCAATGCCATTTGGCCATGAGCGGGATTTAAACTCGGATCGCCAGTTTTGTGGCCCAGCCCGCTAACAGCTGAGCCACCGCTCCCCACACACTCTCACATGAACCAAAACAAAGATAAAGATTCCCCATGCAGCCTTATGGAATGTTTTGGCAAGTGCTGTTAGCGAGCGCTTATTGAGGCCGGCGCAGTGCACGCGAAGGTGAGTTGGTGTGGTGAGCACCACGCCCAGCCACCTTTGTCACCCTTTATCTGATGTTTGTTTACACACCACGCCAGGTTCCCATTGCACACCGAGGGGAGGCCACGTTATGTCACTCGGCACTAATACAAGTCATAGCTGTCTTTTTAACTTTCACAGTTCATGGGTTCTTATTATAGTGCCCTCACCGCAGAGCCGCCGCTCCCCACAGCGCTCAAGCTATACAGTTAGAGCGAGCTTTGTTGGCGAGCGCTTATCGGGGGCGTTGCGACCAAAACCACACCCGGCCACCTTTGTCTTCCCGGTGCCGATGGTTGCGCGCCGAACCAGGGTGCTCATTTCGGGCTTAGTCGACTTAGGGGAGACTCGGGACCATACACGATCTCAACACTGATGTTGGAGTAGGTATATACACAGAACACCCGCTCATGGTCACCACAGCTCATTGGGCAGCGGCCTGGTCAGCTCCACACAACACGCACAGCTGCCTCCGTCTCCCGAGCGGTGGAGATGCGCGTGCCCGTGCGTGCGTACACTCGGGAGGTCGTGTTCGCGTACCGGGCGGCACAGACCACCAACATTAAAGGTTCTGAAGCGTGCTGTGAATACGCAGGCTTGGAGAATGCAAAGGCAGGTTTTAAGTGAAACCTCCTACTGGGAAATGCTATTGGAGGAATGTCATATTATATATATATATTTCAAGATGTCTGTCACCTCGTACTTATTTTGGAAGGAGCTTAATAATATATACTCTTGCTCGGGTACCAAAGATCTTGGCCGTCACTGTTGGGTTGGAATTATGTTGTACTAAACACGAACAATTTTTGCATTCAGCACAATCTTTAAACATCGCCAATACATTGTGTATTATCGGTGATGTCGTACGCATCGCATACCGAATTGAACCTATTGTTTTTTATTTAACGCATGTTTGCGTTAAGTAACATTCTCCGAGATTATTCCCAGTAGTTTCTAATAACAAGCTGTTTGTAAGAATGTCCAGTGGGTTTCTTTTCTTGAACCTTATCTACATAGTAGGACGACAGCCAAATCGTTTAACTTGATACATTGTATCCATGTAAATATTTTTTGTCCTAATTAATAATAAATGCGCCCTGCATGCTACTCGTAGATGTCATTTCAAGGTTTCTCATTTCCACCGCGATCAGCACCGTGGCGCAGTGAGGAGCACTGCATCCTCACAGCATGTTTGTTATCCACAGCATATAGAACCTGGGTTCGAGTCCTGACTCGGGTGCCTTTCTGTGTGTGGCTGCTGTTGACATGCTGTTCTCTCTACAGCTTATACTTGTAACAAAAAAAATATTGTTGTTGATTTGCCCTTCTTATGTCGTTGTTGTTGTCGACACGCCGTTCTCTCCACAGCTCTGTGCAGCGCTTTGTAACCCTTGTTGTGAAAAGCGCTCTGGAAGTGCAAGTATTATTATTATTAGTTTGCACGTTCTCCCCATTTGAGTGTGGGTTTTTGCTGGGAATGCCAGTTTACTCCCACCGTACTAAGACACGCTGTCCACATGAATTGGCCCGACTAAATTGTCCCCAGTACCTCGCTACATACTGGCGTCATTCTGGATATAGCCCTGCCTTGCGCCATCTGCCTGCCGGTGTAGGCTCCGTCGCCCCACAACCCTGTATGGGTACTGATAAAGGTGATGATGTTTTCCACCTCGTGTCAATCCTCTGTTTTCTGTCGTCCGTTTCATTCACAGTGTAGTTCAACTAACATTGAGGCTTCCTTTATGGACTGGCTTGGTTTGCTCTCTTCTTCCAGACATTTGTGAATGAGAGCAGGATCCCAGAGCACACATACTTAACTCTGAAGTTGAACGACACCATCAGGTTTGGCTACGATATCCTTTTCGGAAAATTGTTTTTTTTGACAAACGGTCTTTAATTTGAAGCAAGTTAATTAACCTTAATGGGGGGTGGAGGGGGGGGGCAATGCAGCTCCGTTCGCGTCGTGCCCCCCATGAGTATCCGGGCGCGCCAGGGGAAACTTAAGCTGCGGTGAACTGCTCGAATCTTTGTGGTCCCAGCCAACTCATGCACAACAATTAGATCTTAGTCAAGTGTAAATGCATCAACAAAATAAAGTATTATTAAACTTAACTAGGCAACTCATCGTTATACCAAAATGTGAAGCGTAATTGCAGTTGATTGGCTGGTTTGCTTTTGGGCCAAGTAATTTCCAGCATTGGATTGTGGCAGAGCATACGAGATGTTGGGGTTGTTTCGAGTTTATAGTAGGAGTTTGGCAGGCAGATTGTAAGTCATGGATTGGGAGGCATTATGGAATAATCGCCCGTCTGTGTTGTTTCATCACCGTGAAGGTGACATTGAAATTGTACACGCAATCTGGACAGACATTAGAATAATCCATTTCAAAGGATGTCTCGAACTGGGGAGTCAATAAGTTAAACGTTTTCGTTTATCCTGCTGTTGTGCGGGCTTTATGGCTCCGTTGCGTTAAAACAGCCTGGCATAAGCTGCTTGTTAATGCTTCTATAATGTCCCATAGGATGATGCTGTCAATCCAGTGAAGCATGTAAAACTACCTGACTCATCCTGAAGGATATATAACACTTTCCTCAATAAGCTTTGACACCCAAAGATATTATATACACCTGACTTTGTTAATGTTTATGGTGGCTGTGCGGTCAAAGCACAAAACGGTGCCAGAATATTCCACGGTTGCCAAATTAGTTAAGAGTTGTTTGATCGATCGCAATTCAGTCTGCATAATTTATGTTGACATTGCTATAGCAAGTTAGTATAGGTCATTGTTGTCCACATGTCTTGAAATAGCATTTGTCAGTTAGTTTTTATTTAAGCTGTATGTTACCCGTGAGCTACATTGCGCTTTTAAAAAGTTGTCCAGCAGGGAGGGGTAAGCTATGTACAAGACGTCAGCACTGGGGACAATTTAGTTTGGACAATCAGCCGAGGCAGCATATCTTTGTTTTAACTTCCAATCCTAGAATGACCACTATAATCCAGTTTTCCATGCCTGCCACTCATCTACGTTGATGTGGAAATTTAAAAGGCACTCGCGTTTGGCGTACATTTTGGAGTACTGTTCTGAAATGATGCAGAGTACGTCGATGGACTGAGCGGTGCCCAAATATGGTGGAATTTTGTAGACTGTAAGCTTAAATATCACGTAATGATTTTTTAGGTGTGTCCTAGGTGTACTGTACATAGCAGCTGACATTTTAGCTGTAGGCTGTGACCAACCCCACACAATAATTCTGCCACATTTACGAGTTAAGGCAGATCCCTTAACAGGGGCTCACATCCTAATCTCTACACTGTGGAGAAGATCGAACACAAGGTACCGGAGGAAGCGTTGAAGGTGAGACGCTGCACCTGTTTTGTGTGACATTGTATAATGGAAATAATCACAACTTCGGTAATAAGAGAACATCTGTTTGTATGGCAACATTTGGCCTGTGTATAATATATTTAACTGCCTAAGTTACTATTATGGCATTGCTGCAAAAAATGTACACAAGCTGTAGGTTACTGTCACTGGCATTTACAACATAAGGTTGGTAAAAAAAAATTAAAAACACAATATATGTCTCTGCTTGTGCCTGTGAGTGTTTAATAAATATGGTTATTGAGTTTGCTTTTAAAAGTCGCATTTTTATCAGTAGACGCGACAAATGATATTGAAGGCATGCGTCGACAAACGTGCCAAAATGCGGCTATTGTTGACGTATAAACTGTGATCCACGGTCAGAAAGGTGCCGTGTGTGTAATGAACTTGTGAACGAACCTGTGCACACGTTTCAGCACGAGAAATACTCCATTCAGCTGCAGCTTGGTGCTCAGCCAGCCGAGGTTCGGCTGGCAGAGACGTCGGCCCTCGTCTCTGAGCCATGCAAGCCTCGCACCCAGTACCAGGCCACTGTGAAGGCCCACGCGTCGGACGAGAAGGCATCCACAGGTCCGTAGTTCCCTGCCTCTGTCTCTCCGTTCCTCCGGTCATCGTTCCGTCCTTTCTCCCGTTCCTCGGTTTCGCTGTTCCTCCGTCCTTTTGTTGTTCTGTTCTGCCGTCTCTCCGTTCCTCCGCCCCCCCCCCCCCTCGTTCCCTCTGTTCCGCCGTTCTGCCTCTTGTGGCGTGGTTATTATTCTTGGCCGCGGCCGTGCTGAATCAAGTATTGGGGGGGGGGGGCCAAGCGCGACATGCTGGCGTGATCTCATTTCTCTGTAAGAGGGTGACTTAGCGTGTGCCCGTGCAGTAATAGTTACAGCCGGCGGATGAGGTGTCGACAGTGCACGAGTCAAGAATAGAGATGGCGAATGCGTGTTCTCTTGGGTAATACATTTATAACAAGTCATTCGAATCGTCGTCCAGAGTTAACAGGTACTTTAAGGCTTTCTGTTAAGACTTGTGTGGTGTGGCACCACTATAGGTTGTGTACGTTTCATTAATGCGCGCGTTCTCCGGCACCGTCACATGTGCCTTTGGCAGTTTGGTGGCGCACTCATTGTGTGGTGACAATGGATGCTTCCACGGTCAAAGCCAGCTCACTGCTTTGCATCTGTCTGCAGCACATTTGTTCAAGCCGCACTGTTCATTCGTTCAATTTCGTGTGGTTCACTAAGCCAACGTCAACAATGCGTCGATCAAGTAAACTGCTCCACTGTACATTCAGTGCCCATGCAACTGTGAGCGCCTACATTGCACAATTAACATGCAGTCTGTTTAATCTGTATGGACCAGCAGCAGCGTTCTAAATGATGGCTGTACTCCCCTGCTGGGACATGGTTTGGCAGTGGGGGGGGGGTCGACAGATGGTCGCATATGAAAAATATTCATGTTTTGTTTGCCGATTTAAATAATTGAATTGGGAGACTCACCGCTAAGAAACAGATGCACCCTTCACGCTAGGACCACCGTGCGGCATTGTACGGCGGAGTCTGGAGAAACGGGTGGGTTGCGGACGGCATCTCAAAGGATCGTGCCAGGGAGTCTCGGCTAGTAAATGGTACGAGTATATTTGAATGCCGTCCGCCTCTGCACGCACCACGTTTCAAACCGTGCTCGTGTCGAACGTTTACCGCGCGCCGTTTGTGATCTCCGCGCATAGTTCGTCTCGAGGCGCCCATACCGGCCTCGCGTCGCATCCACGGTGCTTGTGAACGGGAAGGTGCGTTTATCAGTCGTACAGTGCGGGGGGCGAGCGCTTTCGTCCATAGCCAGACAGCCAGCCAGCCTCATTCTTTATGCGCAGTGCCTCGTTGACCATGAGCCTGAGAGGGTTATGCAGCTGCATGCGCGCGGGTGTAGTTTCGTCAGACAGGGCGAATTAAGCCCCATTCTTATGCAACGTGCTGCTGCAGTGGGATGGTGCTGGGTGTGTCTGGCAGGACAGCACTGCTCATTGTATTTCAATGCGCAATACGCAGGTCCCTGTTCGTTCTGAGTCATACCTCGGCCGTACGACCTTGGCTCTTTAGCATGAGTTCAAAGCTTGGTTAATGAGAAAAAAAGTCCATGGTTAGGCACTGTCGTAGCTCTCTGGTGACGAATTCAAATGTATGGGAGTGGCGTCTAGAGTGCATTTATATTTGCACTCAACCATTCATTTAAGTTATTGCTGTCCTGGTTAAAAAAAACCCCTTCAAACTGAATGTCAGACAGCCTGGGACACACAGCCTCGGTATGTATTTGCAAGACAAGAGCTCCTTGTGTTTATAATGTCTAAAAGAGCTTCCTGAAGATGCCTGTACTGCTTTGAAGGTCTGTAATGTTGAAGACATTGTGAGGCACTTTGTTTGAAAAGCAGTCTTAGTAATCGGAGGTTCATTCGATTGTTTGTAGCACAAAGGATATGGCATCTTTATATATGTGGCTGGCATTTGCTTGCATGTTAACAAACCTAACCTCAAGAATCACAGTTGAATGACACCATATCTTAACATAACTTTAGCCTGCACCTCTGTAGTCAATGATATTCACGTGTATAAATTCAAAGTAGACTTGCTTCACCTATAATATACGCGTAAGCGCCGTTCTTTTTATCGTGTTCAAAATATTATAATGTTATCGGCCACTTAATGAGTGGTTTTGTTTGTAGTTGTGGCAGGATGAAGTCCACAAATATAATTGTTTAACTGCACCAGTTATCTTTGTGAGAGCACTCAACTGTGGTCCCTATTTCAAAGTCACGTCTGGTTATTGAATCCTCCTTGCACGAGTAACATTTGTACAAAGAAGTCCGTATTTTAATTTTGCCGTTTTAATATTCCCAAAACACGAATTGGTTTGCACGTTGTTACCCGATGCGTTCTGTAATTGCCGTTGTTTGTCACGAATTAGTGGCCGGTAATAGATCTCGCTGTGCACATTGAGTCTTACACTGCCGTAAGTATTGTTACGCAGAGTCAGACGTACCAGCTTGACTGTGAATCCAAAAGTTCCTCCGTTTGAATGCATATTAAATATTAATAATTAATAAGACTTTCTCATAGAATGTATAATTCAGTAAAGGCTATGCACCTTGCATGCCTGGATTGCTTATGCTTGTTCGGTACTTTTGCCATGGATAATGCATACTTATTTAAACCTTAGGCAACTGGTGCCTGCGGGTATACAGACCAAAGTGTATTTAAGGCACTGCGTGTGTGTACAATCGCAAAGTTTTGCTTGCCCTGAGTTGCGGGTGGGGGTGCGGGAGTGGGAAGTCAAGTAAATCGAGGCGGTTAGCTAGCACCAACCCACCAGACACTAAAGCTAATATATTATGATGTTATCGGCCACTTAATGAGTGGTTTTGTTTTTAGTTGTGGCAAGAAACCAGATAAAGTCAATGCAGAGGAGGGGGAGAACACACAAACCCCACACAGAAAGGGGCCCAAGCTCGGAATCAAATCGCCTCGGGCAGGACCGTCTTTCTGTGAGCTGCAGATGTTACCACTGCACCACCCTGCCACTCCCGTATAGCTCTTCATAAATTGTATATGTTCACATAAACACACAGAGGAGGCGAAGCTAAGCCTTTACATAACGTTTGTTACTTCGGCAGCGTTCGTAAATAATTCATCTCATCTCTCATCTCATTATCAGAACCGCTTAATCCTGTATAGGGTCGCGGTGAGCCAGGGCCGATCCCGGCAGACACAGGGCGTAAGGCAAGGCTATACCCACGATAGGACGCCAGTCCATCGCCGGGCACTGAGGGCGATTTAGTCTGCAAGCCGATTAACCTATGCAGCAGCATGTTTTTTGGACTGTGGGAGGAAACCGGAGTGCCCGGCGAAAACCCACGTGGACACGGTGAGAACATGCAAACTCCACAGAGAAAGGCACATAAATAATTGCTAATTGGTTTTTAATACGGAATTAGACCATGTACAAGTCCCACATCGATCGTTGCATCACAGTTTTGCAATGGAAGCTTTCATCGAGCAGTGAATTGTTAATTACAGACGAGAATGACCACGATGCGTGTAATCTGAAATGTGTTTCATGAAAAAATTAAATTGGGTTATACCTCTGTGTAAACTCATGTACTGCAAAAACACACGCAGGAGACCAGGAATGCAAAATATATGAAATATGGCAAAAGAAAGGAAAAACTGACGAGCGGTGGTGTGGCCATCAATGGCTTTGTCTGCAATGACCTTACTTTTTAAAAGGTCGATAGACTTGCACAAAATCGGTTCAGAATGCCTTCCAAAATATTCAGTGGCATATGTAGACATTTCTCATCTCATCTCATTATCTGAAACCGCTTAATCCTATATAGGGTCACGGTGAGCCGGAGCCTATCCCGGAAACACAGGGCGCAAGGCAGGAATACACCCGACGACGGGACGCCGGTCCATCGCCGGGCATTGCGGGACAATTTTAGTCTGTGAGCCAATCAACCTATCCAGGAGCATGCTTTTGGACTGTGGGAGGAAACCGGAGTACCCGGCAAAAACCCACGCGGACACGGGGAGAGCATGCAAACTCCACACAGAAAGGCACCCGAACCGAGAGACTCGAACCCGGGACCTTCTTGCTGTGAAGCGTCAGCGCTAACCACTGCGCCACCGCGCCGCCCTGTAGACATTTCGTACGTTGATAACGGTGTTCTGCATCGATTCACGATCTGCGCGCTTCTTCGCGCATCCAAACAGCGCCGCGCGACGTTTCCGCACGATTCCGCGGCCGCGACGTCCTCGAACGTCCGGTGACCTCGATCTGATTGGAGCGCGCGGTGCCTCCCGGCAGACCCGCCGACCACCCCACTGCGCAAGACCCCGCTGTACGGGCAGCCGTCCTGGTGGAGCCAGAACGAGGGGGAGGGTTTAACCCACGAGGAAGGGGACCATCCCCTCGCAAAACCCGACCACGGTCACACGGAGCCGGCGCTCGTGCCCCAGCCCTGCGACAGCTTAGCAGGTGGGACGGCGCCCTGCCCCCTCTTGAGCAAAGCCCCCCCGGGTTCTGCAGGTCACGCGCAGGGTTGATTGCGCGTTATTGGCATCAATTTAACAATGATTAATGTTACAATTTATAACGCCTGCATGGTATTTGTTCGGTCTCGAAGGTATTTGTTCGAAGAGAGAGGACTCGGAGGTACGGAGAAACTGCAGAGAGGTGGGGGAAGGGAAAGGCAGTCATATGGTCAGCTGTCATGAATATTTTACAGAGCCTTGGTCCTGCGTTATTGGCGGACTAATGAGTTGCAAAAAAAATACATTTCTTATTCAGTTGTGGTGATTTTTTTAAAAAGTGAAACGTTGTGATTGAAGTGCATATCGACATGAAAGCAAATTCCTGTGGCCTACGCAGGTTTTTAAAAGTGAAAATACATTTCAATTTTGATTGGTTGGCCTACCTATAACGTGACCATAAAGCGTCAGTTCCTTCAATTTGATTACCCATCCCACTGATTGAGAAAGGGCCTCCACGAGATGACGTTTTATAAATGCCCTCTTCTGCAGGCTATTTTAGCCTCTTCACGGGCCCAACTTGTTCCGAGTTGTACCCATACTATAAGCACTCACACTTATCTTCCTGATTAACTAACATGATTTACACATTTATTCTGCTGGGTTGGTAGAGGCAGGTGGAGTTATTGTAATATACTTGCCCATTGTATCAACTACTTGGCCAGGCCATGGAACCAGTGACCACTTGATGCCAAGTTCATTGTGCTAAGCATGTGCACAAGGGCAGATTGCCATCTGCAGGATTTAACGTAATGATTTGAGCATGTTCTACTCAGAGTGTGCAAATCGATTTAGTTTGTTCTTGATTAAAAGAAATAGATTTGCAAGTAAATTGCTAATTCGATGTTTTCATATGGGGCGGCGCGGTGGCCCAGTGGTTAGCGCTGTCGCCTCACAGCAAGAAGGTCCCGGGTTCGAATCTCTCGGCTCGGGTGCCTTTCTGTGTGGAGTTTGCATGCTCTCCCCATGTCCGCGTGGGTTTTCGCCGGGCACTCCGGTTTCCTCCCACAGTCCAAAAGCATGCTGCTGCATAGGTTAATTGGCTCGCAGGCTAAATTGCCCCGCAGTGCCCGGCGATGGACTGGCGTCCCATCGTCGGTATATCCTTGCTTTGCGCCCTGTGTCTGCCGGGATAGGCTCCGGCTTGACCGTGACCCTGTATAGGACTAAGCGGTTTCAGACAATGAGATGAGTTGTTTTTATATGTCGTTTTTGTTGCGGACATGCCGTTCTCTCCATGGCTCTGTGCAACGCTTTGTGACCCTCTGGTGAAAGCTGCTCTAGAGTGCAATTATTTAATAAAAAAATTATTTGCACAGTATCTAATTTTGTAAATTTGCCTTAAGTGTTAGATTTTATGATCTTCTTGGTTTACATTGAGGTATGGTGCTTAGAATATAAACAACAATCCAGATGGTGGATTTGACGAGGAAACTTAAAAATATATATATTTGCACTCCTTTACAAACATTACATTTTATGTTACCATCACAAGTGTTGTGAGTATCATGTGGGTGTAAGTGATGTCTTGTGGTTTCAGAGACAGACTGCCGCTTGTTATAGGAATATGGAATTCATACCCTATGATTAACTCCACACTAATACATCTCTAAATAGGATTAATCCCTTGAATAACAATGCAAAGGTTTTGTGCGTCAAAATATGAATCCCTTTAAACAGTGCTTGTTTGACAGCTCAATGAATGAACTTTGGAGGATCGCTTGCACAGATAATTCACCTGAATGTATGTTACAATGCACTTGGAGTAAGTATCCATAGCAGACCTTTTCATCGTGCCTGACAAGTGGGTGTACCCGATGGACAGCATTCCCGGCCCTCACGATTACGTGGTGGTTGAGAAACGTAGCACAATCTCACCAAACCTGTTTCCACCTCGCTCATGCTGGCGAGATCGACAAACGCCAATATTCTGCAGGTACTTCACTTATTTGTGCCATAGGCCACAGGGCATGAATGTTTCCTGCTTTAGGGAACCAGTTCCGAAACTGCAGCGTTTTACTTCCGGCCCAAGACCAACGAGACCTCGGACGAGTTGCTTGAGCCAGTGTTCCATTTGTCCCGCCATTGGCAATGTGAAGAGGTATGTACACTTGGCTACTGGGCAGGTTGCTTGTGGAGAGATGACGAGTTTTCTGTTAGTCATTTTAAATGATACCGCAAAGAGCGGGTGTTTTCTCCATCTGTTTAAGTAACCAGTTTATTGGTTGTGAGTGTGAATCCTGAGAATTGGATCTTGTTCTTTATTTGTGACTGCTCTGCTACATTGGATCGCTTTGAAGTTTTGTTGGGGAGCAGCGGTTAGCGCCCTGCGCTACTATCCCGACAACCCGGGTTCGATTCCCACTCAGGGCCATCATTCGTGATGATTTCCTGAGCCAGTTCTGGGCCTCTCCTAACTCGACTCGGCCTCAAATTAGTACCTGGTGTGGTGTACAAAATTCTACACTAGGAAACAAACTCAGCCGGGTGTGGCCCTGCACCTCATGTGCTGTCATTGCCATTTTAGGCGCTCACTGACAGCACTTGCGCCAACACTTTATCGATGGTTATACAGTGGATCTTTGATAAATTGTATTTCTCTGAATAGTTATCCTTTAGGTACTCCTAAGGCGTAAGAGAACATGAATGATGGCAATTACATGCAGTGTAGTGCAAATGAAACGGCCTCGTGTGTTTTGATCGACCCGCTGGTTTCAGTCTTATACACCCGTTATCAGTAGCATCACAATAACTGTTGGTTAAGATCCTCTACTACTCGAGGTCACACAGGTGGTTTGTAGTAAGATCATGGTTAGTATTTTATAAAGTGACTGCTCGTGTTAAAATGTTACAATCAGTGTGTAAACCTTGTTGTACAACTTGACGATTCCAAGCAGTGTGACTACGACTTGTCCACACGCGTTGATAGATCAACACAAACACGACCGATTAAACACACCCCTTGAGTGTGTTTTTTATATAAAATCACAACTGAAAATGACATTGTTAAGCTCACATACACAAACTAGCCTAAACATGCTTTCAGGAAATGGATTTGTGTTTTTTTAAAGTCATCAATTTATGACCTGAACAGAGTAAGTCCAATTTTGTAATTAAGCAAAAACGCTTATTGACATAGTGACTGAAAAAGAATCCAGTGTTTTCGTCTTCCTTGTACAGAGAGTCAATCTACTGCTGGATTAGGGCCTCCCTGTACCATACAGATCGCGGGGATAATATTTGGCCATACCTCTCCATTCTGGTAAACAGTATGGGTGGATGAAGATTGAAAGTATAGAGCTGAAGGCATAAGATCAAAGTACACCAATGGATTTGGTTGCACTGTCTCCTGGTAAACTACTACTTCACACAACATAGCCTTGTAGCCGATAACACCTGCTGTGCACAGTGTTGACCCATGTCAGCACCCTCCAGGCTCAGATCTGTTTATCTTCCGAGATTTGCTCAGATTGGGCTCCCATGAGCGTCAATAACGTTTGCTCCAGTGCACTTGACTTTGTTGCTGCAGAATCGGCATGGACCTTGTTGGTATTTCACTGGTCCTGGGCCATCTCCGCTATCTCTGATTTATCCTCACGCTGACCTGCCTCCTGCATCAGCTCCTCCCAGCTCGTTTCACCACTTCCTTCCCTGGTGATCTCCCCCCACTCCTGGACATTGTCGCCACGCTTCTGACAATCAGGCGTCATCTCAGCTGCAAGCTGGCATCGTGGTAACAATCTTTGCCTTACAGGAAGAAAGTTCTGCATGAGAGTTCAATTCCCACCTCAAGCACCTTTATCCGTGGCGTTCTTGTCCTCTCCTGCTGTTCAACATGGGTTTGCGCTTTGCCCTCTGGTTTCCTTCCACAACTAAAAAAATTAAACTCATTAATAGGCCCGTATCATAATATATAGGATGTAGTGTCTGACAAATATTGGCACCGGCTCACTGTGTGGTTTCCTTCCCCCCCCAGCCTCTCTGTGGTTTTCTCGTGCCACCATATCCATGATTTGATGATGACGAGTTGTGGAATTTGCGCGGATTATAAATTGTCTTTTTCTTATTAGGACTACCTGACCGTGTTGTGTTTAGGCAGGGAAATTGCCTTGTGTTTTTATTTCTCTGAAATGTAAAGCGCTTGGAAGCAAAGCAGCTTCATTCGTCGCCACTTTGTAAAGCCACCTGACAGGCCCATTTATTTATTTTATTTCGGGCGGGATATCTCTCTTGCGGCTTAACCCAAACGGGAAAACATGCAGCGTCCAGGGGTTTGGTCTCGAGTGAAGCGAGAGTCAGAAGCCGCTTGGGAGATGTCATGTCACGGAGTATAAAAGTATAAAACCTATTCCCCGGGCCTGCGATCAGATGTAACGACAATGGCCGACAATTCATCCGTGGCCCGAATCGCTTTTGTAATATTTTAATTTTCACGTATAAATTTGAATGTCATTTGTACGAATCCTGTTTAAAATTAACACCAATAGCCTATCTGCAAATTCCACGAATGTTGTATAATTTTGGAACTTAGGTTCTTTTCAGTAATATTCTGTTTGCCTCATTTCATCCGATTGCCATCTGACACACATTATCTTGGTTGTGTTATCTTAGTATTATCGTTCCATCTATTTTGTTCTTACAGCCTCGGTGTGTAACACGGGCATATAATGTATATGGTAAAGGAGAAGCCCTGTAATTTCTTGCTCACATCACTGCTGGCAGAAGGCCCTCGTCTCCAACATCCAAGTCACCCTTCCAGAAAGTATTTTGGCCTCTCCGTCCAAGCTATATAATAAATGATGAATAATCGTTTTCTAGATTAACAGCTTTTGATGGACATGTCACGAGCGGAAGCACTGATGTGTCGTGATGGTTGGTAAATTGGTTTTAATGCGTGAATAGATGAATCGCCACATGTCTGGGTAGCTACAAATGGATATAGCATGACGGTTGTTGCCATCGTGAACCAGATGAATTACAGCCTAAGCCTAAGGTTAACGAAAAGCATAATGAGAACTTCCTAGGCGTGACACCTGTGACCCATTGTGTTTGTGATTGGCTGTGGCCGAGGCCGTGGGTCATCCTGTGGTATCTGCCCTTTGCCCTTTATATGCCCTTTTTTTTTACAAATCTTTTGAAAAACACAAAGCGCGTGACGTAAAAGCGAAGGCCTTGACATTTATTTCGGACATTGCCATCCTGCAGAAGATAGCAGTAGACTCAGTTGCTCAGTTTTGCCATCATTGTGAAAGCCTCACGATGTGGTTTTTTTTTGGGGGGGTGGGGGGGGGCATTGGTGGCCGAAATAAATTGAATGTCCACATGGGTGAGAGCGCAGTCGATGTTTTTTGTACAATAGGCGACATTGCAAATAAATGACGAGACATCAATCACTTCTAACTGCTTCACAGGGAGCGGTAATGTTTGCACGCGGCCACAATTTGCATTGGAATATGAGCACAAGTGCATTGAGCGAAGGACAGGATGTATGAATCCATGCATCATACGTGGAAGAAAATTGATCTCCAAGCAATGGCACGTTTTTACATATAGACTACACTGTTCTGGTATGTAATGTGTCTGAAGTGCTGTCATGTGTATGCAACGGCCCTATGTAAATCTGCTACTGGATGAGCTCTCCAGCATACGTTGAGGTTATTCGACCATAAATCGCCAAGCTGGTGAGTGCAGGTTCGTGCAGTTGAGGAACACAGCTGTAGGGGCCATAGAGAAATACAGACCAACAGTGGATTTTGTTGAACTGTGCTGTTTGGCCACCATGTCACGTTTAATGTAAACTGAACACTCTTAACATCTGTCATACCTTCTATTAACTAGCATAGTACCCGCCCCACAGGCGATCTTGTTCCAAGCTTGTAACACGTTCCTCTAACTTCTGTTTTTGGTGACGTTTTTGGCTGATATGACTGCTTTGACCCGGATTTCTTCCAGATGTCCTTATGGCAATGTTGCTAACTCAACTCTCAGGAGATTCATTGATAAGCGGTAAATTAAACTGAATTGAGACATAAAAGTCTTGAAGTTGTGCAGATAACATTTGTCGCTCACGAAGGATTTGAACCCGGTCGCCTCGGTGAACCCTTGCATATATACAGGTTGTACCATGGAATGTAAACAATAGATGTGCTTGTTCTGAAGTAACAGCAGACACCTTAAACAGGCTCACCGTAATTTTCTTGACCGACTACAAATGTGTAATTATATGAATGAATTTAATGTCAAACCTTTTTGAATCTTTGTTTTGATCCCCATGTATTCCCTGTATTTCCGTTTATATGAGACACCCTTGTATTTAGATTGCGGCTCTTGTGGTTCAATACATTGGAGCAATATATGTTTTCTCTACAATAGCTCATATATGTATTACGTCTTTTTATATTTACTATAACCCTCCACCACCAGGCAGAGCCAATCAGGCTCTCACGTGGGCAGTAATACCAATCGATTTGGTTTCGTGAAACTGGAGGTATGTACAGAGTGGAGCGCAATGTTGACACTTTTATCTGACGTTTCTCTGCAGGCGACATCAAGCACCGTGGGGTGTTCACATAAGCTCAGGTCCTGCGTATAAAGAGTTTCCTGTCACAAGTCAGGGTCGCACTTTGATTAGTTATTTTTTTACGCATGGTGGTGAATGTATCGACCTCTGAGTTACTGTCGGGGTCACGTGAGCCCATCACATTGAAGCCACATCAATACATGTAACATGTGAATTGAAAAAAACTATCGATGCTTGCACACACTGCAGTGGTGCATTGTTACACCGCTTCCTTATACGTATCGACAGGACAGACACACACGTACATGGTGGTGCAGTGGTAGGATCTGCACCTCACAGAAGGGAAATTCCTGCCCAAGGCAGTTAGATTCCCACCTAGGGCACCTTTCTGTGTGGTGTTTGTGTGTTCGTCCCCTGTTCTGCGTGGGTTTTCTCCATGTTCTCCGGTTTCCTCTCGCAACAGAAAACATCCACATTAATTAATTGGCCGATACCATCATAATATGTATAAAACACAGTGTCTGGCAGGGGTTGGCGCTGGTTGACTGCATGCATGCCTTCCCTCCACATCTTTGTGCTTTCCTCACTATGCCTCTGTGATGATCTAAGTCGCCCTGGGTAGGAGCGTCTGCTTAATAATAATTAACAACATGAGATGCGTACAACTGGATGGAGAATTACAAACCTAGTGTCCTCAGTTCACTTACCCATTCATGGCCAGCACCAGTGGCGATTATCTCATCCATTCTATGGCTTAGGTTTACCCAGCCACGAATGAGTACCTTGTGTGGTACATGAACATCACCACTGGGGAGATAAAGACGGTCAGGTGTGGTGTTGGCCATCCACCCCATCATTTTCCATGCCAACGTTCGTCGATTCTCACTAACAGCACGTGCCCCTAAGGTTCGTTAAGGCTACGAGGCAGGTCTTGGTATTTTTTACTGACAGTTTTTATAAAGCTGGAAAGGAACCGTTGAGCTATCTAGCTCTTTTTAACAATTGTCCAGCGGGCAGGGCTAAACAAGCCACAACATCTCAGGGCACCAGGGGTAATTTAGGCAAAAAATAACATAGGTAGCATGTTTTTAATCTGTGGAAGGAAACTGGAGTACTCGGGGAAATCCCCACGCACATGGAGAAAATATGCAAATGTCACCTGGAAAGGCACCTGTGTCGAGGCCTTGTCGCTGTGAAGTGGCAGCACGACTCACCGCGCCACCTGGCCCCATTCTGGGTTTGTAGTCACTGATTTGGCCCGCCGTTATTATCATTTGGAAATATGGCCGTTCGGAAACATCTGCGATGAAATGTGAAAAGCGGGTGATTTGTGCAGCACTGTTATTGCTAAACATTCGCTTGCCTCGCTCCAATGACCACCTTGCACAAAGCCCTGTGCTGCTATGCGACCGCCGCCCCGCCCCTCTGTGCGCCTGCAGACTGTCCCTGAATATAGACACGTTGTCGCTTTCGCCATTATGTCAGAGCCTTATCAGCTGACTGGGCTCCAATCATATAATTAAATCATAATTTAACCGTGTGCATTTTGTTTAAATTCAAACATGCACGGCATTTTTACTAAATTGTTAACAAAGAAGTGATTGACTTCATTTAAGCAGATATGCCTTTTCATTGTTTTTGTTGAGATAGCACTCGGTGCATAATAACTTGAGTAGTCCTTTGACATTATTTGACAGTGAATCCAACGTGAGCTGCTTTCTTAAGCTCAATTAGTGCACTTGCAGAGTGCCCGCCCTCTGGGAGATCGTGTTTCAAGCATGAAACACGTTCTTCTGACGTCTCTTGTCTATGATGTTTTCTGCTGGCAAAGATTTCTTCCTGATGTTCTTTTGGGCATTATTGCTGCTGGTTGTTTGAAGTTACAGAAGCGTAATAAGTGAGCTGGAAGTTCAGGCTACATTTACCCTTGTGAAGGATTCAAACCCGGTACCCTCAGCGTGCACATAATACACACACAATAAAACACATCTGCCGGATTATGTATAGATTACATTTTAAATGCACGTTTCGTAAACAAGTGTGGGGTATTGGAATATAAAAATCGTTGTTTTCTCAAACGCAGTTGCCTCACTACAACGCCAAATTCACCCAATTATTTTCTCTTTTTTTCACATTGCATCGCCTTAGTTTGTTGTGATGGACAATATGCACCTTTTGTTGTTGGATAACTTTTATACATTTCGTACACTTCATCATTGTCATCCTCAAATTATAGTGTTTTGAGTGCCACACTGTAATCTGGGAAACTGTATCCAACTTTTAAACTCAGATTCTTGGGTTATTAATAATCCCGCTGCGTAATAACTGTTAACTGACGGAAAAGGCCCGGCACTCTTCTCGAGTGCGTGTGTTTTAACTTTCCTTCTTGTCTCACTAATGAGATGTAATGGCTAGAATTTACCTGAGTGGCTTGCGTTAAAGTTGCATGTTCTGTGCACCAGTGGAGATTTGTCTGTACAATGGGAACTATTAAAAAAAATGGAATTATGAGCATGCACACCTTCTCAAATGTGCCACTGTAGCTTTTGTTTTTTTATAGTCATTTACAGGGGCCTGTGTCAAAACAACTAAAGCTGAAATAATGCACAATATTACCCAGTGACCCTTTTTTAACCCTAAATATTTCAGTAAAATCTTCACGATTATCAGGTACTGGAAACCTCAGACGAAAATAAACGCTACGTTTTGGACCAAAGCAAAATAAATGACTCAAATAAAAAGCTTGCAAGCATATTTTGCAGTAATGGATATAATAATGTATGGCACTTATTGGCCCAAGGTGGCACAACGGCTAACGTGGGATAATGATGATAAATTATGGTAATACATGGGTATGGCAATCAATTAGCAAGACGCTTGGCAAGAGTGCGTTCAGAGAGAATGGCACGTAATTGGCTGAAATTGATGTTGCTCATGGCAAAAGCTAATTTGCATAAAGTCTTGAAGCATGTGTATAGCATAATGACTTGTATAAATGATGTACACGTATTTAAATTGGTGGAAATGAGCTCAGAGGAGATCATTTTAATCAGCCAGTGACTGCATATTCATACACTGAAGCCTCATTATACTTATAATACTGTATGGTCATTTAATATTTAATATTCACTTAAAAATAATAGCGAGGTCCAAGTCTATGCAGAAATTATCTATGTTGCATAGACTTGGTGTTTACTGAGAAGCCACTTGGCGATTGAACCATTATATGGTAGAACATGCGTAGTTTCCTTGATTCATAAATAGATTTTTAAGCTCAAGGTGCATCGAGGCACAGTTAAGAAGCTATATTTTCTATATATTTTCATGCAGTGGGGGGGGGCATATTGCCCGTGTCATTGCCGGTTGAAACGGCCGGTATCACGGTTGGCCGGTTGCCCTCTGAATGGTGGGGGTACTGGAGCAAAAATGTACAGCCGAATGCCCTTCCTGATGCCATGCGCCTTTAGTTGGAGGGTCTTCTGGTAGCTGTTTGTCTGGAACCGTCCCCCGGACTCGCTCATCAAGGAAGACTCTAGCAGGAGTGCTGGGCTCGCGACCTGTTCACCAAGGGAGACGCTCGCAAGAGCGCTGGACTCCAGGTGACATAGCTCCGGGGTTCGATTGAATATCCAAACGCCTCCAGCATGATGTTATGATCCATGAGGAGTGGATGGGGTCACACCACCCCTGTATCGGTGCGATACACTACGTCGTCACTGCAGTGTAGCATAATAGTCTTCATTCAAATCATATCCCTGCATCGCGACAATCTATTTGCTGGCTGGGTGAACGTTTCCACGCATAGGTATTTTGCTGTCATGTGCACAAGTTTGATGGTCTCGGGCCTGAAGACTGAACAGAGGATCACCCAAACAAATCGTACATTTTCCCCTTTGCTGACAGAAGTTGTGAGGATGTTGAGGAAGTGACTGGCATGAAGGTGTCGAGTGAGCAACCACGTAAACCATATGTATCCGCGTTGGAGTCTACAATGCAGATCACGGCAGGCATCGCTCGCTAACCATTCAGCAATGGCTAGTTGCTTGGATTTGTCATATGTCGAGTATGCGCTGTCCTTTTATCCCCGGGGTCCTTTTCGACAGGAGACCAGTGAGAACATCAAACTGGTCAGGGAGGAAGTGGTGATTATATGGTCCTGGGATTTAGAGAGCGCATGTTGGAGTCACCTCGAGAGGGAATCTTCAAATGAGAGCCGATTTTCTGCAATAAAATATGATGCGTTGGCAGTGAAACTAATCAGGCAGTATGGACATCCTTATTTGCATTATCTATGTATAAACCATTTCGAGGATAACTCATCGTTTGTCTACAGCCATCGGCAACGCTGCATCTTGAGAATTGCTTTCGAGAGCTGGTGTCTGAAGAGCCGTGCCGAGCGTCCATCCGTCACACGTGAAAACGTACACCAATGCATTGATAATATCTTGCTTTTATTAATGAAGAGCCTTGTGAATTCCATCCATTGTATGCTTATGGAGAAGTTGTTTGGAGGCAATATAACTGTAAGGTATACATTCTGACATCTGTTAAACTAATTAATAGGAGTTAGTATTATGTACTTGTTTTGAACGTGAAATCTCTTTTTAATGACTCACTGCAACATAGATGTAATATTAGGGTGAACAATTACAATTCAAGCCTCTTATTTTCAAGGTCACCCCTCCTGCTTTTATTTAAACTAAAGCATTGCGAGTCTAGAGATAATCTCCGTATTTATAGCTTGCTTAATGGAGTAAAAAAAAAACAGTTTATAGTTAATACGTATAAACTCATAGTATGGAGTCATGTGCCACAGACTGCTGCTATAGACGCGTGCGGTATTGACTGCTCAGGGTATAGAGGCACAGACGCAGAGATAAGGAGGGGATCCCGAACAACCTGTCAATATAATTAACAGAGCAAAATGACATTCTAAGCCTTTGAGAATTCCTCGCAACAGCTGCCCTTTTGTGACGCCTCGAGCGTTCCTCCTCGAGACACAGCTATCTCGAAAGAGCAGCTTTCAGGAGCAATTCTCATACGTCGAGCCATAAGAGACCACATCAGTACATTCTAAGCCTTTGACTTTCACACCAAAACTGAGAGGGTCTCATCCCAGGAAACTTCAATTCAATATAACTTTCCCGTATATGCTTCGAGCGGCACCCCAGTGTGTCTATATGTACATGGAGAGAGCCTTTTGAAGTGCGCACTGTATGAAAGGGCTTTGTAGGCACAAGACAGACACCGGCGATTGCTTTGAGCTCCTCTGCAGCGGTGGCATGCCGCTGCACGCTTCATATACCTGCAGTGCAACCTCGCATTCTTG
>JAZEWT010000007.1:15025847-15042882 GCA_036362905.1 Mordacia mordax | reverse complement strand
ACAAGCGTGAAGAGGTGCAGGTTTGTAATTATGCTGTTCAAAGTAGACGTGCAATATTGCATAGCCAGTAGCCGTGTAACGACGCGTGGATGCATCATTGTGTAATGATGCGGCTGTACGATGCACAGTGGCCAAATCCATTCATTTGTCGGGGCTCACTGGTTGCTGGGGCAGTAGAAACGTTAGAGAATCTTGTGGTGAATCATAGCTTTACGAGTACTGTCATGTTCGGAGGACTGTTCACAATGGCACCACTGAGAATAGACGCTTGCTTGTTAGATTTGTTTACATTCTGTGGTATAGGAGTCATTGCTGAGACAGGTTTAAATGACACGCGTGCCTTCATCGATGTGAGTTGTCACAATGTGAAAAATGTTTTCGGACAAAGAGAGAACCCGAAGGTCATGCGGGTGCAGTGACGGTAAATGACTACATCAGAAGTGTCGATGTGATAACGGACTATTTTGACGGCGAGCCAACCTGAACGACATTGGGTGTGGTGGAGGACGGTGTTCCTGCAGCACGGCACGGCTCGATGTGCGAGAATTGCTCCATCGCAATGCCTCGCGATGCCTGCGTCGTGGCAGATGAGACATCGCACGGGATCAAGAAGCAAGGATTGACATGGCCATTCTGAAACAGCAGTCTTGGAGAGCAGTTCGCCCACGTTATTCACGTCATGGACAAAAATATCGATTCTTTCAGCCACGAGTCGATGCTTGTACCATGAGCCTAAGCATCGATATTAATTGACTCAATGCTTAGCTAATCACCTACAATTCAGAATCGAGTCAGAACACATCGATTTCATGCATCTTATATGACACGTTCAAAGATGGATACCATTTCATGTTTTTTTTTTAAGTGTCTGAAAAGATTTTTGATGATTCTCAATATGTTCCTCAATTTTTGAACATTCCTGCATTTACAGATGCCATTCCGTCGTCATTTTAATTAATACGGCGCAATCTGTGTTCGCGCAGCACTTTGTAATAGCTGTCTCCATATGCCGCTTAACCCATTCAAGCACAGGATCTTCCCAAGGTCCGCCCTGCTGTGACCTGCTTAACTCACAGCTCACGGTGCAAAAATGTGCCTCCGAGCGTGTGTGTTCTGACACGAGCGTCACTTACAGAGCCTGATCACTATTATTACGGGACGGTCGTTCACAATTACGCGTTCATTTTAAACTCGGCCGGGCCATCGAGGTCTTGCCGCGTGTTGATAGCACGGCTATTTATAATGAAATAATGAAATAGCCGTGCCACTTTTGTACCCGGGCACTCTTAAGGCACGAGTGCGTCGCGCATGTGTAAATGCCGCAGTGCAGTGTCAAGACGAGTGACGGGAGAGCAAATAAACGGAAGTCCATTATGTGTAATATTCCGCAGTTGTTGCATGGCAACGGGTCTGATTCTAATGGTCAATCACAGGCTGCTTGCCTTGTGAGTGGGGGGGGGAGACACTAAAGGGAAGTGTTTCCTGAGATAACCCTTTGTAATTCCAGGCTCCCTTACTGTATGAGATGCATTTAGAGCGGCAATAGCTGCAAGCCAGGGCCGCTGAATGGTGCAGAAATTGCATTCTTCAGCCTTGCACGCTTCCAGGGAGGACTACATTATCATCCGCATTTTAATTCAAGTGATTTTTAAAATGCATTTTTCCATAAAATATACACTTGCTTAGCCGCTTACGTAAATTTGCAGTAGCACATTGAAATAGCTGCTGAGCAGTGAACGTTTGTCAGCCAGTTGGCCTCTTTGCCTGCAGAGCCAAAACACTTGTATAAATAATTGACAGCGTTTCTTGCCGTTTATTCTTCTCGCACTACAGCTAAGGAAATCCGGAGACTGCAGGAAGGAACCAACGGAAAATTTTCCATCCCCATCCAGAGAGACTCGAGGGAAGAGCCGGTTTACAGCTTAAGACGAGAGCCCAGCTACTTTGAAATCCCAACCAAAGACTTTCAGCAGCTACAGCACCAGCAGCAGGTCCTGCAGCAGCAGCAGCAGCAGCAGGTGGCTGCGGCACTGCCGGGAAAGCCACCGCGGCCACCCGTGCACGAGGCTCCGACCCGGGACGTCGCATCTTCTGAAGCGGACCCGACGCAGACCGTTGTGCAGAGCCACGCTTCCTTCACCATCGAGTTTGATAGCGCCAAGCCGGGCCGTGTCATGATAAAGGACCGTGCCGCCAAATTCGCTGCCGACACCGGGCCTCGGCAGAGGCCAAAGCCGGGTCCCTCAAACCAAGCGCAGCAGCCAGCGGTCCCGGCGGCGGCGGCGGCTTCGTGCCCGGCACGCACTCCACGGTCGGCATCTCCACAGGTGGACGCGGCCACCGCCACCGCCAGGAACAAGGTGCACGATTGGCTCGCGCAGCAGGAGCCCATCGTGGCGAAGATCCGCAAGGACCTGGCGGGCGACGACGTGATGAGCACCAAAAGCGACGTGCCCGTCCACAGCAAAGTGCTGAAAGGTGCGACGGTTTAAGCGGTGGGCGCGCGCGCGGCGCACCGGGAGGGTCGGCTGGGGAGCGTGCGTGCGGGAGAGATGGCGTGCGCTTGTCGCGCGAGCGGCAGTGCGACGAATTCCAAATGCCAAAGCCTTTGTATCTAACACTGCAATGTGTCTGTGTTCAGGAATGGTTAATGTTTGCAAAACGTTATTGCTGATTTTCTGGTGGTGTCCACATTGGTCAGGTTTGGCCGGTTCCCTTCCCAATGGCTCGGGGTATCGGAGCATAATTTTATGGACGGATGCCTTTCGTGAAACCAAACTTCTTTAGTTGAACATTTTTTAGTTGAAAAATGTTTGGATCGTTATTTGAAATCTGCCCGAGGACCTGTACAGCAACGGAGACCCTACCGGGAGTGCTCGACTTTAGACACAATTCACCAAGGAAGACCCTAGCAGAATTGCTGGAGTCCAGATGACAGCTCTGGCTGGGCTGGGGTTCATTGGAATTCGAATCCTCTCCATCACAATAATGTAACTATCCATGAGGAGGGGTAATGTCTGTGATATAAGTTATAATATAACTATGTGAAGTGACCTGGGTGACAAATGTGGGACAGTGACTAATTAGTGAAAATGTACGATTCTTTAAATATTTAAACAAACGCCCGCTGTTGGAGTTGTTGAAGTGTTTATACATACACGCATTGGAAAGTAGTATGAAACCGTGATTTTCACTAGTTTTCGGCCAACATAGGTTTATTCTTTAACAAAAAGTTAATTTGCTTTCAAATGCATGCATTAATATTCTTTAAACTTAAATTGAAAATTAATTTCTAATTCTTACCTTCCATATATGAACGTTCACTCTTTTCCTACACAAACATTCACTATTTTGCCAATAACATTTTACTCAATAATGGACACGGTGTCTGGCAAATATTGGCACGAGCTTACCGCCTGGCTGCCTTATCCCCACCTTCCTTCCTATTGGTCTTCGCCCCTTTAATCCGTTCTCTCTTCGAGAGTGAATGAGCAACGCGCGCGTTATTAGCGGTGAATCATGATCATTGCGAGACACCCACGCGTGCGTGTGTGCTCTTGGGCTTGCAGGCAGCAAGCACAGGGATGGCACGAGAAGTGACGATGAGGCGGACGAGGCGGACGAAGAGGGCGACCAGAAGCAGCCGTCGGCCAAGACGAGCCCCATGGCGGATGCACCACCAGGCCCCAAGGTACTGTCGCTCATTGGTCTGTCGGTCAGAGCAGTTTGGCCGCTATGCAGGTTGACGCGGGTTGGCCGCTTGCGCCCCAGTGGCAGGGGTATGGAGCAGAAATTTACAGCCGGATACCCTTTGTAACGCCAACCTCTTTTAGACGGAGGCTCTGTGGATATTTATTCCTCTGGAACATCTCTCCAGATCTGTTCACCAAGGGAAGCCCTACCAGGATTGACATCGTTTAGTGGAACACGCAAACCCCTCTATTGTGATAAGATTACAAGCCATGTCTTTTTTTTTGGGATAATAAGAGCAAATTACTCGTTGATCCGTTTATTTTAAATGGTTGTCACATCATTTACCGATATCAGCCTGATAGAGAAATTGGATAAAGTTTAAAATATCTGTGTTGCTACCCCCACTGGACTATGCTGGTATTACCAACTTTTCTCATTACCAGCTTCGGCAATGCATTATTAATGTAGGTTACATTTTCACGGTTTGATGTATGAGATTACTCGCACGCCGCTGTTAAGAGCAATTATTTATCTATGTTCCTGCTGGGCCAGATGGCATTCTTTGAGGGGGAGGCATGGGACATAGCCTTCTGCCCCCACCCCTCTTCAACCTTATCACTACCCATCATATCTCACTTGCCTGCAACTCAAGGTTATGCCAGACAAGTTATGACAAACAAGTTATGTAACTGGTTTGGGCTGACAGATTGTATGACTTGTGGGTGGTGTCACTTTTTAATGTTTTTTTAATCGCAGTTTTATCAATTTTACTATTATTCTGCAATCGGCATCAAGTCACGAAACGAACAAATATCGAATTTGGCATCTCCCAGCTCGCAGTGCGACCACCCTGTTGGAGAACGCTCAAGGAAGATGACGTTATAGAACTGTGTCTCACTCCAGTAGGCCTCTTAATCAACACTGGGTACACACGTTATATTTTCTCTTCAAAGATTGAGTCGCATAGCAATCAAACTGGCATACTTAATTCACATAACTGAAAATTACTACTATTAGTGACATCTTTTTTTTTTAAACGGTGCCTGGGCTGAGACGACTAACACACCCCGCTTCAATTGTGCACGGCAGCCTGAATACAAACCCAAGCTCTCCCTGTTGCCAGTTCTCCACCAATTGAAACTCCGTATGCTTGAGTTAGCCGTCGACCTCCAGTGGTATCATTTGTCAGTGTTTCAGTTCGTTGACTTTCATATCTGCAGTATGCGCGCGGCCCATATGCGACAACACCACGGGGAATTCTCGGCACTAAAATCTTAACTCGCCGCTATTATACGATCACTGTACAGCCAGGGACCTCTATTGACTCTATTTATTTTACATTGGATTAGCCTAGTGATGCGTCAGACATGGGAGGCAAAATATAGTGGAGGAAAGAAGAGGAACGCTCGATACGGCAATTTAAAAAAGTAGTCTCAAAAACATCTTCACTGTCAATAGATCCGTCTAGGTCCGCCATCCTCAACCAACGGGTCGTGACCCATCTTCCGGCCGCGAGCGCCACTTAGTGCCCTGAGGAGACCACACACAAGTAGGCAAAGTGGACCTTGAGAGGCAAAATATTAAGAACTCCTTATCTAGTATGAATGTTGTAGTTTAGTTCAGGACTATAGTTCTGGTAGCGAACTATATTGATTTGCTGGGCTGCTATCCTGTTTCCGCTCCCCCCCCCCGCCAGGCTTTCACCATCGAGTTCTTCGACGACGACCACCCGCGCAAGAAGCGCTCGTCGTCGTTCACGCACCGCGACGGGGCACCCTTCTCGTCGAGCAGCCAGCCCGACCGCTCGTCCTCCCCGGGCCTAGCGGCCAGGGGCACACGCGTCACCAGCAAGACACTGGCTCATCCGCTGCATCAGAGTCAGCTACCGCCAGCACCGTCTCCGCAGCAGCAGACACCGTACTTCTCCCGTGCCGGGTCGCACCGGGCGTACAGCAGCATGGGCCGGCGCCCCAAAGTGTCGCTCGACTTCCAGCAGCTGAAGAAGGAAATTACCGGTGGCGGCGGCGGCGGCGGCAGCGGCGGCGTAGACAATCGCAATGTCGACACGGCCGGTTACCGTGTCGATGCCCGTCACGGTGATGGTATGCGGGCAAACCTGGGGAGCCGCGACGATGACGCCGACGATGCCGATGACGCGGACAGCGGCGGGCACCACAGGGAAGACGCGGGTCGGGCCGAGGATGACAACCACAGCGACGCGGGGACATACACCATCGAGAGCGAGATTAAGAACAAGGAGGAAGAGAAGGCTCGCAGCATGATCGACCAGGTGATGTCATGGCTCGGTCATTGGTTTTCCGATTGACCTGTCAATTGTCACGCATGTGCTTTATGCGTAAGTGCTGATTAACAACCCTCCAAGGGTTGGAGGGTATTCATCCCAACTTTCTTTATTTGGTGAGTCTATGGATCAGAAAAGATTACTGTGGTTGTCTTGTGTACTCTCCCCCACACCATAGCAATGACTAATTTCCACCATTGGCTTTTCGGTGCTTTTATCAAGAGATGCGCACCTCCTCAATGGCCATTTGCACAGCGGCTCACCTCGGCACTCTATAGATGTTCTCCCAGTTAGCGCGAACAAGGATGCGTAATGTCGTCATCATATCATCAAGCCAAATGTTGTTGCCACGCTCAGTCATCACAATCTTTGCTCTGTTAAGTGTTCCTCCCCTCTCATTTTCCTATCCCCAACACCCGACACCTCGCCCTAACGCCCACACCCCCTGGCCGCGTGGGTCGCGAGCAGGTGTTTGGCGTGTCCGACCCGCGCGAGTACCCGGGGCCGGCGCCGGCTCAAACGGCGTCCCGAGCGCCGCCGCCTCCGGCTCCCGCGGCCGCGGACCGTCAGCTCCGCAAGATGCTGCATTCTAAGAGCCAGTCGTTCAGCGGCGAGGAGTCGCTCAACAGCACGAGCGTCGGCTTGGTAACGGCAGCTCACACTTGGCCCCACCTGTGTTTCTCTCCGTGTTGCGTCGGTGCATTGCTGTAGGTTTCAGTGCATGAGGATTGCTGTCAAGAGCTGCTGTCTCAGGATATCCGTAGCGAGCGTTTTTTTTCCCCCTCCCTCCTACGTCGGACTGAGTCACAGCCTTTAACGTGGGAGGCAAAGACGTTGCGGAGGGGAGAAGAGGAACAATTGTAGGTCTACGATCAAGTTCACATTGAAAAATTGTCAATATGGTCATTTACAATCCTCTTGAAATTCGAAATCTGGGAAAAGGCCTCCCAATCCCCCTATCTCACAGGGAATGTTTTACCTGCGGTTTGGTGGATGAGGGTCAGTGCCCACTACTGGTTACATTATTACTTCGTGATTGATGAGCTCAATTTTTTTCAGATGTTCGAAGCAAGTAGATGTTTATCTGATTAATACGTGCATTTAATACTGCTTGAGAAAACCTGGTGGTGTAGGTTTGAGCTGCGAGATGGCCAGGAACCAGCAGTGGTTTCTTGAATTTATCTGTGTGGAGTTTTGACTCGTACCATTTGTTATGTTAAAAATAAAACGTTATTGTTGTTGATTTCCCCTTCATATGTCGTTGTTGTTGCTAACATGCTGTTTACTCTACAGCTCTCTGCAGCGCTTTGTGACCCTCGGGTGAAAAGCGCTGTGGAAGTGCTATTATTATTATTATGTGTTGGTCATCTTTGGGAACCCTGACTTTCTTCCTCATGATAACCAGTCATTACGTGGACAAATATCACAATGCAGTCTTGCATCTCACAGAGATTTATGTGTATCGTTAAACTGAATTTGACCTTTTGCTAAAATTTTATGGGATGTGTAATTTACGGTAATGAAGATAATCCATTGTTTTGTGACTGCATAATTCCATTGTCATTAGTCAATGTTAAGTGCTTGTAACTTTTTTGGGAGAGGTGGTGTAGCAGCTAGCGTTCTGTGCTACTAACCTAGGATGCCAAGTGCAATTTCCACTCACGACCAGTAACAGTGTCTTGGGCCTCCCCTAGATCCACTCAGCCTCAAATTAATACTTGGTGTGATGTGTAAACATGAAAGAAAAGGAAGACATGCAGCCTGGCACGGTGTGGTCCACTCACTCCCGTGTGCACCGAACTGGCCTTCGTAGATCCTCGCTCATAGCACTTGGCCCAATAGTCTGTTAAGGATATAATGGGAATTTTTGCCTTTCTTTTCCTACGAGTTGATTGGCCTCTGTCATAAGAATGTTGAATTTCCACATCTGCTTCAGGGCCACTGATGGAGTCTAAGCATAGCCTTGGTTAAATCCACTCCCTTATCAAATTTTGTGTTGGGTGTGCTACCTAATAACATGGGTGCATTGTTTTGATTAAATGTGCTTATTAACTTAGCTATAAATGTTCCATACATGATGTTTCATAAACGTCCTCATCAATATATGGACAGTACAGAGAACGAATGACAATTTTATTCATGAAAACGAGACGCATTATTCTTATCGGTACACACACAGGCCTCACCGGGCAGACGATAGTATTTATTATTTTGTGCCTGGCTTGGGCGTGATAGAGTAAACTGTGACATCATCGCATTGTTTACCGTCATCTCTGGATTGTTGTTGTGAACACAAGACATGACAGCTGGGTACAAAGCAATGTTTGTTGTCATCACACGTTGCGTTGTCCTTTTTTGAAGATGGTTAGCTCACCGAGTGATTAAAGCAGGGAAATGATTAATTAATGTTCCCGTCACCTTTGAATCACTTTACTTAAATCCGTCAATTCGACTTGGTGCAATGGGGCTCACTGTGGATTTTTATGGTAAATAAAGTCAGTCTGCAGCGAATGAAACATTTTGTTTTGATAAGTCGCACCTTTAAAAAATTAAATGCCCACGATTCGTCTTTGTGATGAACATGTCTCAGTTTTTATATGGTACATTGAGGTGTAATTTGCCATGTAAAAATATGCTACGTAAACCCACCTTCTCTTGCAGTATAAATCCTCGCAGACATTACTCACCATGGGCACCTGTATCTAGTAAGATTGGGGCTCATCAGTGCCCATTCTCAACCAATGGGTCGTGACCCATCATTTGGCCACTAGTGCCACCTAGTGGTGCATGGAGACCATACCCAAGAGAGTGAGCCGTGTGTTGAGAATCTCTGATCTGTTTTTAACACATTTGCTATGCACAAGCATGCTCAGTTTGAGTGGCTTGAGAGAGGAAAATATTGATAAGTGTATTTGGCGAAAGATCTCAATGCGCTATTTTCCTGACTACTGAGATTGAATATTTCCTGAGAATTACTCTTTACTGCTCTTTCACCTCCCATGCTAGAATCTGACGATGCAGTAATTTTGGATTTGTGAATGCGTTGGCAGACTCTGCAGATTTTCACTGAAAACCGTTTAATCTGACAGCTACAGCAACAGTTGGGGCCTCTATCCATTGACTATTGTGGAGAAAAACAAACTGCCTTGTATTAATGTAGGTTTGCACAGCTCGATGTATGAGAATCTCTCTCTACAGCTGACCTTTCAGGATATTCGTATCGAGCATTCCTCTCTCCCGCCTCTCTTCTTCGCAAGGTTTTGGCTCCCGTGTTGAATTAGCCTAGTCTTTCCTGATATATATATATAGATGCTTATTACTGCAGAAAGTACTCAGTTCCAAGGCAGTTACATTCCTGCCTCCGCCACCTGTCTGTGCAGATTGAGTTTGTTCTCCCCCTGTTCTGTGTGTAATTTCTCCGGATTCTCTTGTTTCCTTCCACAATTCAACGTTGCACTCCGTAATTGGCTCGTAGCATTGTAGGACGCAGGGTCAGGCAAATGTTGGCACCGGCCAGCCGCATTGCTGCCGTTCCCCTCCCCGCCTCTCTGGCGTTTCCTCGCGCATCTGAATCGTTTTCCTCCTCGTCAACATTGAATGAATGTGCAGGGTTGCGTCGCAACGGATAACTAATATTGCTGTGCGACCGGCGCGCGTGGCTGCGTTGCAACCGATAACTAATATTGCTGTGCGACCGGCGCGCGCGCGCGTGGCTGCGTTGCAACCGATAACTAATATTGCTGTGCGACCGGCACGCGCGCGTGGCTGCATAACTACAGGCGACGACGACAGCGGGGAGCCCTCGCTGGGTGTCTCGCTGGGCCAGCTTGGCCGCGACCCACGCCTCGGAGCAACCCGAGCCGGAGGCCTCCCGTGAGCGCGGCAGCCTCCCCGCGACGGCCGCCGCGGACAGAGGTACGGGAGTTGCTCCCGGGTGCGGCCGTTCCGGCGTGGCCGAGGCGAGCGTTCCTCCTCTCTCCTTGGAGACGTATCGTGCCACCACCCCACGTTGAAGACGCCTCCAGTTCTGTTACGTCGAGCTGTGAAAACTTGAATCGATGCTTTGTTACAAGCAGTTAAACATCACCGAGTGTAGGTGATGTGTAACGTTTGCTGATAGATCAAGTGCGATGTAAACATCATTTGAAACTTCTGTGCAAATGATCTGAACCACCAATAATGACAACTAAATCAGTCCCTTTCAAGCCTGCATTGCATTGTGACATTCTGTGTTAAGTTTATCACAACAAAGCAGCTCGAAAGAGAAGTTCTGATGCATCAAGCCACGAAGGCTTATCTCGATTAGAGGTCGGTACGGCCAGCTCCCCAGTGTCCAGGGTAACGGTGGTAGGGGTTGGGAGGGGTGCCCTGTGTAAAACGAAAATGTCTATGAGAATTGCTCTTGAGATGTTTTTTCGAGATAGCCGTGTCGAGCGTTTCTCCTTCGCGACGTTTCACTACCCACGTTCGAGGCATCTTCAAGCTCTACTAGGTGATGCACTGAACTAATATTGTCTTTTTGGCTCTGTCTTGACCAGAGGGTGACGCCAGCGAGTCTGCCTACTCGAGCAGCTCCTTGTCGCTGACTTCAGACGCGGCCCTGAGCGTGACCGGCGCGAGCCGGAGGCACCGGACCCTTCCACAGGCTCCGGAGCGGCCAAGTTCGAAATCGCCAGACTTGCGGCGCGACTTCACCACGGCCGACGTGGTGGTGCTGGACAAGCGCGACGCGATGGACGGCTCCAAGCGAGCACGCGCCTCCGCCAGGAGCGGTGCCGGCGACGTGAAGGCCCCGTCCCATTCGCAGAGGGGCGACGCAGGACCCCATCACCTTGCCGGCGAGGGTTTCGTGGATCCGGCACGCAAGCACGGCGGCGCTAAGGAGCTCGAGTGCAGGGACTCGGCCGGTTCCTGGACGGTGAGCAGCATCGCACCCGGCAGCTCGGCCGACTTCGAGAGTTCGGCGGCGGAGGCGCCGCCGCGGGTCCACGGGCACGGCAGGACGCCCAGCGGCGGCACCGTCGTGCCGGGCGGTGGCGACGCCGGTGTCGAGCCGCTCGGCACGAGGCTTAACGCGTCGCTGGCACGCGTCAAGTCCCGGGGCAGGAGGGGCACCACTGAGCCGGCGCCCCCGGTCCCGCGGGACGAGGACGATTTTGCGCACGACAAGCACAGGCCCCTGCAGAGGAAGGGCAGCTTCACGAAGGAGCGTCCCAGCAGCGAGGTGCCGCTCAGCGAAATCCCACAAATCAACGGCGGCCCTGGCCCCAGGGGCACGAAGAGCCCCGGGCCCATCTCCGACACGGCCTACCTGCTGAAGGACACGGAGGCCGCGCTGCACTCGTTGGAGGCCAAGCTCCACAGGGGCTACCGGGATGACAAGGCCCGTGGTCACCGCGGGCGGCGCGGCCGGGCCGACGACCCCCAGGGCAGCGACCAGACGTCGCCGGCCTCGCTCGAGTCGGACGCCGACACGGCCAGCAGCGGCACATCGGCGAGCCTCGTCGCCGACAGCAATAGCAGCGGCCATGGCGAGCAGAAGCCGCTGCACAGGCGCCGCAGCTACAGCAGCCTGCACAGAGAGAAGGTGGCTGTGACGGATGCCCCGTCCGCAGACCTGCGGGCCAAGCCGGTGGCAGCAGCGGCTGCAAGTGACCAGAAGCACAAGGGCAGGCGTTCGGATCCCAGCTACACCAAGCAGCTGCACAAGGGCATCAAGGCTGCCCTGCTCGCCACCAGCGAACGTGCGTACGGCCAGCGGGACGATGACGACGATGACGAGGAAGCGAGGCTTTCGCGAGCGGGGATCGCCGAGGCGTACGACCAGAGCCACGCGAAGCCGTCGGTCGGGCGGGACGACCGCACGCAGCGGCCGTCACCCGGCTCCAGCACCACCATCTTCAAGCCGAGGCCCACTCGGGCTTCGCTCCTGCGTCGCGCGCGTCTCGGGGAGGCGTCCGACAACGACGCCCAGGCCGACGTGGAGGCGAGCGGCAAGCAGCAGGCGTCCGCCTCGAAACGTCCGCCGTCTCGGCTCGACGTTCTGGCGCAGCCGCGCCGGAGGACCGGCTCGTTCACCGCCCGCAGCGCCGACGCGGAGAGCCTGGCGGCGGCGCGCGGCAGCGGGCGCGCGGCGGCGGCCGGCGGCGGCAAGGGCTCGGCGGGCGCCGCGGGCGGAGGGAGCGGCGGCGCGGCGCCGTCGGGCGCCACCCGGAGCAAGTCGTTCCGCGAGCCCAAGTCGTCCGGGTCGGTGTCGCGCTCGCAGAGTTTGTCGCGGGGTTTCGAGCAGGGCAAGACCCGCTCGAGCAGCGTCAACCGGGGCTCCGCCGCAGGTGAGTGTCGACAGGCGCGCAGCACGTTCTCCTGCCGATGGTGGAAGAGGGTTTCATGGTGCTCGTGCAAACGTGGGATTTTAAAGCTGAAAATGTCTTACGTTTTCAGAAGAATAGTCAGTATATGGGAAGTAAATCTGAAGTAAGACATAAAGGTCTGGGTGATGCGCTAATACAATCTGCGCTTATCAAGAATTCCAACCCGGTACCCTCAGTGCGTACACGCATAAAATCCTACTGTAAATACATACAAACTTGCTCTATTATTAGATATTAACCACTGATAGCAGTGTTCTTTTAAAGAAAGATGCAGCTGTGAGAGGATAATTCCAGCTACACACTCACACGAAGCTATGGGTACTTTCTACTCTTTACACTGACACTGTCTCCTGGGGTGTCGCTACACCACCTTGAATCTTTGTTATTGAGCAATGATGACTCCTAGTTGCAGACAGGTATGCACCGTTATCGCACCACGTAATATCACTCTTGTCACATTAAGATATATGGCCGTGAAATTGTGTTGCTTAACAAGCACGCTTTAATCAAACCCCTGGCAGTAACTTTCAAAGCAGTTGTTTTTTCCCCCCTCGTAATCCAAGATTCACACTCATGTTGGGGTAACCGAGAACATGGACTAACAAACAGTGATTTCTTGTTTGGATATCTTTGGTGTCGTCATGTCGGTATCCTGACCTCGGTATTACTGTTGGGAGGTTTTGTGTTTCAACTGGTGCTGTGCGCTGACCGTGTGTGTGTGTGCCTGTGTTCTGCTGAGGGGTTTTGGTCATTCTGTTTTTGTTTTTGTCTCCTATTTGCTGTGGATTTGCACTTCCCTTCCCTGTTTTCTCGGCTACTCCCGGGTGCTGCTTTGCTTTTGCACACACACACACGCACACGCGCACGCCCACACGCACGCGGACATGCTCGCCAAAACCACTCCAACTCAATTCCTCGCCTCGTGTCCACCCTCGCGCATCGCCGCGCGTGCACGCTTGTGCCGAACGCGACCGCGCGACACCGCATGCCCGCGCGATCACCCGCACGTAAACGCGCACGCGCCCCGCATGCGGAACGCTCGCGCGTTCGCTCGCCGACAACGGCGGCCCGCACGTCGAATGCGCCCGTCCCCGCGCCTCCGGCACCCTTGGCGCGGCGAACCGTCCGCGCGGCCACGCGCACGCGGGGACGCGGCAGGCACCCGCTGGCGCCGCTGCCCCACGGACTACACGTCCACGTCAGAGGAGGACTCGAGCTCCCCTAAGCACGCCACCGCCGCGGCTCCCCCTCGCGTGCGCCCCTCCCCCGCAGCCGTCGCGGCGGCAGGGTCGTCGTCGAGAGCCGAGCGCGCCTCCTCGTCCGCCGGCGGCGCGGGCAAGCGTCGCCCGCGCGTGCCCGACGAGGACGACTACATCCGCGACTGGACCAATCACAGCGAGGAGATCGCGCGGTGAGCGGAGCGGTGAAGGGGTTGCATCGCGGCGGGCGAAATGTCGCGAAGGAGATGGGCGGGGCGAGGGGGAATGCATGACACGGCTGTCCTGAAATTGCAAAAACTTCAAAGAAATTCTCAGTGAGAAAATTAACTTGAATTTGTATTAATTCCAAATAAAATGTGATTCCCTTCACAGAGATATTATTTCGTGTAGGCGTTATTGCTGTGGTGAATGTGCAGTAATAGCTTGTATTTTACAAAGTGTGGCAATCCAGGAATTTCCGGCAAATACTCTTGCACTCGTCATTTCGTGTAACTGCACTGAATGGATCCATTAATAACGCTCTTGAGATTGAAACGCTCATAAAGCAATTCCTGCAATACAATGTTACAACGTTGTTTTATGTGGTGTCCATGTGAACAGATGCACACCGAATCATGATTCTGTGACCATTGGGTCAAATATGAATTCTTCATCATCCAGTGGCACACTCGCACGCCTCGGTCTAAAGCAGTGGTTCTTAACCTTGTTGGAGGTACTGAATCCCACCAGTTTCATATGCGCGTTCACCGAACCCTTCTTTATTGGAAAAATAAAATGTGATCACCTGCAGCCAGTGATGGCCAAGCGGGGCGCGTGTCATCACGAATCATATGAGTGAGGTGTGTGTCTTGACCTCCACCGAACCGCTGAGACTGACTCACCGAACCCCTGGGGTTCGATCGAACCCAGGTTAAGAACCACTGGTCTAAAGACTTGCAGCCTAAGTTCACTGTCCTGGCTACATTGCTCCCAGTGCCCTGAGATGCTGTGAGTTGCCTACGCATCCCTGATGGACAACTGTTGAAAGGAGCTGCGTTGCTTAAAGCTTAATTCTAGCTTAAATAAAACCTGACTGACCGACGCTCAACAGTGTCCTTTCAAAAATGAGCCCTGTTAATTGCTTTCTTTTAATAATGAACCTACATCAAAGCACATGGCAGTCGCTGCCAATAAGGATAAACTTTGAAATGGCCTATTCATCATCATTATTATTTAGCGGACGCGCTCATCCAGGGTGACTTACATCATTAAAGAGGCGTAGCAAGGAAACAGAGGCGGGAGGAAGGCAGCCCCATGTGGTTAGCCAGTGTTGTCTTGTGCAGCACTTAATGTAGCATTGTTTCGTGCTAATAGACTTTCAGAAAGAGCACAGTTAACTTGAGTGGCGGGTGAAATGAATGGCTTGGATTGGCCTTAAATGGGTCATGTTCGAGCCTGTTTCACACAACGGGCTTTGCACAGTTCTATCATCCCATCGTGTTTTGGGCAGAAAGATAAGTGGCTTATTTTAAATAGCACCTTGTGCTCTTCACAAGACTCATGCGCGTGTGGCACACTTTTTTTTAAAAGATCGACATTAAGAAAGACTAGTTTACAAGGCTGAAGAAAAAAAACTGGTAATAAATAATAGGTAACGTGTGAAAGGTTAAGTGTTTCAGTCAACTCCTTAAACAAATAAACAATAAAAACAAATTAAAACCGACATAAATGATCGGCTATTAGACTATTCTCACGATCATCAACATGTATCCATTGCTGGATGATGGCCTTTCTATGTCACTGTTTCTCATGATCTTGTGTGGCTGTAGTCTCACTCCTGTCCATGAACTCATCTCATCTTTCTGCTCTTTTGGTCGATCTCCTGGGCATGTTCTATTCTCTTTCGTTTAATTAATTATCATTCAGTCTCAAGAGCCTTTTTGAGAAGAGTTCTGAACTGGTTTGCTGTTGTGATTGCCAGTCAACCAAGGTCAAAATGCTATCCAGGTTGACCTGCGTTGGCCACAATCGAACTGCCTCGGGCAGGACTTTATTTCGGTAAGGCACAGGTGTTGCTACTGCACCACCCTGCCTCCCAGAAGCTCTTCTTAATCATGCACTACTTAAGTTGTATCATCATTTTTTATTTCCACGCTAGTTCTTTGTAACTTGTGACTTTTTTTTGTGGAATGTCTTCCTTTGGTGAATCGTCTGCAGTGTGTTGGAAATAGTTTCATTTTGGGGTTTTTTTTGTATTCGACTGTATTTTAATTGTTCCTATTCGATAAATAATTTTCTCCCAAGCTTACCCTGCAGGGGGTCTAACTCGTGAAACGTCATTTGACTGTTTCCCACACACATCACTAAATGAACTGACAAGAGACACAATTGCATTGAAAGCCCTTTCATGAATGTAAACCGACGGTCATAATTTCAGAATCAGCCAAGATCTGGCCAAGGACCTGGCGATCTTGGCTCGCGAGATCCACGACGTGGCTGGCACAGAGCCCAACTCCGTGAGCAGCAGCTCGTCCGCGGCAGGGGTGGCCATCAGCGACGGGCCGCCCTCGCCCGGCTCCACCATCGAGGCCAAGGAGCAGGTGAGCGACGAGGGTAGAACCGCGGTGGTCGGTGATCGCTGGGTGCAGTGACAACGACGATAATTACAATAATGTATTACAATCTCTGACTTAGAAACGTTCGACTTATGAACGCTGGACTGAGCGAGCTCCCATAAGATGCCACTGATTGCAGTGTACAGTACACTGCATATTGTGTGGTGACTAGTTTTTAGATCTACAGAGGTACAAAGAATGTCCAAATCCTGAAAGCATGAAGAACACGGCTGCCTCGTGTGTTGTGCAGTGAAACATTGAATACTGTGTCATGCCGTGACTTGCGAACCAGTAGGCATGCGAACGGAACTCGCGAATGGAGCCCGTTTGACACCTGGGGGCTGCCAGTATATTGCGGCGCCTTACACCCACATGCCCCCGAGGCACTGCAGGAACATGTAGGGGAGGCGGCCACATTGTGGCACTGCAGGAGGGGGGAGGGAGCCACGCGATCAGCCGGCAACAAATCCACCAAACACTGCATCCTATATAGTACGAAGGTATCGGTCAATTTATTAAAGAGTGGTTTGTAAGTTGTGGGAGGAAACTGGAGAACCTGGAGAAAACCCAAGCAGGGACAGTGGGCGAACACGCATGCTCCACACAGAAAGGCATTCGAGGTAGAAATCAAACTGTCCCCTACCCTGCTTTCCGTAAGGCACAGGTGTTACCGCTGCTGATGTTACCACTGCGCCACTATGCCTTTCCCCACCCTATCGTGCGAGCAGAGGCTTGCAGAGGAGGGCGGGTGTGGATAGCACAGGGGTGTTGGCTGCCTGTCTGCAGCAACAGGCTGGGTGATTGCTGTCATCACAGTGTACCACGTGCAGTCTGTTACAATGGGGGGGGGGGGGG
>JAZEWT010000007.1:15014713-15025327 GCA_036362905.1 Mordacia mordax | reverse complement strand
ACAGATTACTCGCCCCATGACAGATTACTCGCCCCATGACAGACTACTCGCCCCATGACAGACTACTCGCCCCATGAGAGACTACTCGCGATTGTCTCGGAGAGACTCGCCATTGGCCTTTTAAATGTGGAATTTCCACCAACGGCTATGTCGTCTGCGAAATATAACCACGTTACAGCACCTGGTTAATAGGAACTGTATACCACTTAAATATTTTAAGTGTGTGTCTTGTTTGATACTTCACAACTTAGGTTGAAAGCCTTAATGCATCAGCAATGTCATGGAGTTGTAATAGCTTGTAAAGATTATCGAATATAAATAAAGTGTTTGTTTACACCGAACAAATAGTGTCAAGGGTTATCCAAATGTTTGCAATAAAACACCATTAATAATAGATACGTGCCTTTGCGACGAAGGCGATGTCATCACCTCCCAGTGACCTCGTGTGACATCATCTCAGATGTCAGACGGCACGTACAATGTGACTTGCAGGTTGTTTGTCTTTAACCCATGTGCGTGTACAACAGTGGGACAGCGTCCGAGCGTAAACGCTGAAGAGTGTAACACTCACCGGGTGGATGAAAAACTCTGGATGGAGGGGGGGGGGCGGGAGGGGGTGTGTGTGAATTCACAATTGGGTCACACACAGTGGTGGGAGGTCAGACTGTGAGGTCCAGTGGAAGATCCTGGGCTCTGACGAATTCTAAATGGCTGGACAGGTCGAACCGTGCCAGAGATGCACTGAAGCTCCTCCTCTCAGATCTCGTTTTGTTTTTAAGCGGTACAGGGACTCCATGCCTTCGCGCATCATTTTCTTATTTTCGCTCTTCAGCTGGTGCAGAGGATAGCGGACGAGGCGATAAATTTCCGCAAAGTTCCGCCGCACTCGTTGGCCGACGGACAAACCGCCTCCGCAGTGGAGGCGCCGTACCCAGCTGGCGATGGCGGCAACTCGGTGAACAAGCGCAAGACTTGGACCCGCGACGAGGTACTCGGCCCCTTGGGAGGAGAAGAAGAATCCCATTTAAACATCATCATCATCATAAGTGCATGCTTAATACCGTCGAGGTTTGTGATGAGCCAGAGCCTATCCCAACAAAGGGCACGAGGCAGGGCTATACCTATGATGGTGCACCAGTCCATCAGAGAGCATCAAGGGTATATTTGTTGCGTTGGTTATTTTGAACGTTTGTTGTATTGCAGGATTCCTGCATCCAGCGCTTGCAAGCTCACTGGGTATTTTTTTGCTGTAGTAATATCTAAACATATATCTCGGGGCAATTCAGTCAGCAGGCCAATTATCCTTGGCAGCAGCATGTCTTTGGGCAGTGGGAGGAAACCGGGAGAAAAAATAATTTTCACACAGAAAGGCACCCGAGCTGGGAATCGAGACCAGGGGCTGCTTGTTGTGAGGTAGCAGTGTTACTCACTCACCATATTGTCCTCAATGCCTGATAAATGTTGACGTCGGCTTACCACGTGGCTGCCTTTCCCCTCTGCAACCCCTCAAACCTCTGCTTGTTCTTCAGAATGAACCACGATGCGCTTGTTACAAGTGGTATTATATTTTAGTGGCGGTCGGTGATCATAAAGTACATTGGCATTGTGGATCGGATCGGACGCAGAGTGGTAATAGTTACAGGATGAACTGCATTGTAGTTGCGATGAACTTCAAGCCGTGAGCCACTTGACGAACAGTTTCCCCGTGTATATTCACTTGCTTTCCATAGGGATCCTGCACGTTCATTCCGCGTGCAGTGATGCTCGTGCCTGGATACGAAAGCTCGATCGAGCCTACGTCTATAATTTCGTGTGTACGAAGGAGGTGGAATATGGCAGCTTTGGATGCTGAGTGATTAGGGATAGCATGGGGATGCATTCATCCAACAGTGGATTTATCAGGGCTTATAATTATGATGAAGTTAAAAGGTATATTTACTTGCACACAAGTCCGCTGAGTTTATATTTTCATATTTGGTGTTTTTATCCACGTGCAGCAGACAAATATCCCCCGCATTATTAGTGCCCATCAGCAAGGTGCGATGGGCATCGAGTGCTATGAGCATCCAGATCTACCGCAACAAGCAGCTGTCCTCACTTGTGGGTTTGTGGTTAATCGATTGCTCTTGATAGCTAATCCATTAAATAGACCACTTGTTGAACATAGTGTTCCCTGCAGTGCCTGCTCAAGTTGCACCATTAAACCACTGACACAAAGTGGGCTTTTCTTTCAGTATCTGAATTTTTATTGTCTTGTAAATACACAGAACGCAGGACTTAATAATATCTGTTTCAAAAGACTTGCGTGCATTATGTCAATTGTAATGTTTGTATCCTGCAAACCAAGGGTTGGGCTTCCATCCAGCAGAGCCTGAAATTAAGAGACAGTGTCTCCGTCTCAAAGCTGCTGTTAGCCCTGCGACAAGTTGAGTTTGTGATGCATGCACCGCGTCTCGTAAAAATCAAATTTTCGTGGTATTTGTGTCGTTCCGATCAAACAGATGCAGCTGGATAACCTCATCCTGTCTTCCGTTGCACAATTGTCCCAGAAGATTCGCAGCAATACCGACAGAACTGCAAGCAAAATGAGGTGCGTTTAGTTGGTTTACTCAGTCGGTGTTTAAGCAATGCAGTTTCTTTTTAACAGTAGCCCAGTGAGGAGTGGTAAGCAAGCTACTCAAAGTTTGCAGAGTGCAACCACAAATATGACTTCATCTGGCCGGGCATATTACAAGCTGCACCAAGCTGACAAATCAGTTAATTAAGGATGTCTCCATTTTTTAGAATTGTGCTGTGCAAAGAAATGTGCTCATAGAATCTCACACCACACATGTTTGATAATAATCATAAATTATTTTATTGTGCTCCAGACATGCATTGTCGACCCATTGTGAATACTTCACTTTCATGTACATATAAAAGCATGATTCCTTGTAAAAGGTGTCTATTGGTGTTTGAATATATTAACACCGCTATTGCCAAAAAGGTTCAAATCTATTCTCTATGTAAATATTTATTGCATTCTTAATTCCTAGCCCAATCTCTTTTGTTGAAGACTGCATTGCTTTGTTTTTGCTGGGCAGTGCAGTTGCACATGACTAAGCCATCAGTCTCAACTACAACCCATGTAAACGAATGATAAACTAGAGGCAGGGTGGCCTGATCTCCAGCTTGGCCCTGTGTCTTGGTGAGTCCACGCCACTGATAGTGGCCACCGTTCAAACTGAGGAGGTCACCTGGTTCACATCAGAGCTGGTTCAAATGTCCGGTATCCACGTTGGTGTCCAAGTTGACCCGGCTCGGCCAGTTGTCCCTCAACGGTGCGGGTATTGAAACTGGGATTTTACAGCCGGATGCCCTTCTTGATGCCAACCTCCTTTCGTTGGAGGGTCTTCGGACCGTGATATGTCGGCCACCTATCCCCAAACCTCTTCACCAAGACAGACCCTAGCAGGGGTGCTGGACTCTTGTAGACATAGCCATTGCACCACTGCTCCACCTCAAGTTTTACGGTGATTGTTCCTTTGTATTATTGGTCTTTGACACTGAACATTTCACTGGAGACTTGGCATTGCAGATGTTACAAAACATATCGACTGTCCATAGGATCCTGCTGCGGGACGAGGAGAGGAACTGGCCAGAGATCGAGTCTCGTCTCAACTCTGATAGTGAAGTCCCACTACTCAAGACGTCAAATAAGGTACCAATGTCGCAGAGGGACGGCGCAGTGAGTAGAAGCACTGCCGCCTCACAGCAAGAAGATACTTGGGTTAGATTCCTGATGCCTTTCTGTGTAGAGTAAGCATGTTCTCCCTTTTTCCATGAGGATTTTCGTTGGGTACTCTGATTTTCTCCCATAGTGTAAAGACATGCTGCTGCCTAGGTTAATTGATCTGCTGACCATATTACCCTCAATGTCCTTTGATGGACTGGCGTCCTTTCCTGGGTATAGCCTTGCTTTGCGTCCTTTGCTGGGATAGATACCAGCTCACTGTGACCCTGTACAGGATAAAGCAGGGACTGATAATGAAAAATTGCATTTCAGAGGATGAATTCTGAAACTGACCGAAACAAACTAAGCTGTGTGTCAGGTCTGTTTTGTAAATTATAATTAAGTTCGTCTTCTGGACATAATAAAAAACACGTGTAATATGAAATAAGGACACACAGGCATTTATGTAAATGATTGATAACATTTTGCTTCAGGTGTTGGCAGGTCACGGAAAGCCCTGTTAGCACTCATCCCATTAAGGTCCCATTAAGGTTAATTACAGTTTAATGTCAACAGATTACCTTAATTATCTATTTGGGCGAACAGAACATGTTTCCAAGTGTTAAATGAGTGACATCGTGAATCAGCCAAGGTCATGGTTCCACAACTAATGATCTTGAATTATTTCATGTATTTATTTTCAGGATATTGCTTCCATATTGAGGGACCTTAGAACAGTTGAAAGGCAACTAGAAGGTAAGATGTCTCTATATTGTGTTTATCTGTGGCTAAAGCCTCGACTTGCACTCCTTGAAGTGATTTTGTTTTTTATATCGCAATCTCTAAAATCACATCATTGTAAAGCAGTTTTTTTTATTAAAGCAGCACGGTCAGGAGTGAGCTTCACAAATAAGAGCATTTGCGGGATGTGTTTGTGTTCTTGAATAAACATGGGAGGTGAGATTTTAATTACAAATAATTTGCCCAACCATCTTTCATAGATAAGCAACGGGGACTGCTGTCGTAAGCACACACAACGTGCGTCTCGTTGGCACGGTCGCACATACAAAGGTCTCGAGTGAAAGGGCCTCTGACATTGTTCTTCCGCAGTCATCAACGCCATGATCGATCCGGACAACGTGCTGGACCGGTGGTGCGACAAGGAACAGGCCAAGAAGGCAGCTCAGGGTTCGGTTTCCAAGCAAGGCCGCTCGAAAACTGGGAGCCGCGGCGGCGGCGGCGGCGGCGGTGATGGTTTGATCGTATCACCGTGCACAGAGCCCGACAGCATGGGCTCCGAGACCGATTATAGCATCCACTTCAATAAGTTTCACCCGAGCGGCGAGGAGGACGAAGGCGAGGAGGAAGGGCCCTGCTATGTCTGAGGCCCCCTCGCCACGATGCACTGGATCGAGAGGCCAGCTTGTGCCACATCCTTCCTTGCACTGAACGCTGAACGATAAAGCTGCTGTTAGCTCTCTTCGTGTTGCACACTGTTCACCAACACTGGTTTTGCTGTATACACTTTTAGGTTATTTATGTCCGTTCATTTGGTTTGTGTTGCTCCACATTTTCACACATTTGCGTTGTTGTAAGCTGGTACACTTGATCGGTGGGTATCACAAATCTCAAGTTGGAGGAAATTGTGGTGGTACGATAATACTAATAAATATACTAACCTCGATGGTCAATCAAATGCACTACGAAGGTGTGAAACACTAAGCGTGGGGTAACAGTGTCCCAAATCTTATTATTATTAAGTAATATTCACTATACGAACTTGTATCTTCTCTACAGGTACGAAATTAGAAAATATCCTAATGCTCCATCTCCAACCAAGAGTTTTGTGAGACCTTCTTACCTCCATGCACCTGGTTATTTAAGGTAATTCTTTTCTGAATCAAATTGATGTACTGTACACTTTTTGTTTTGGTCTAACATTCAAAAGTAAAGATATTTAAAGTATATTTGCGGAAGTGTCAAAAGTAGGATACGTGCACCAAAAGACTGTTGAATTGTTGCACTCTCGGTATGACCTCTGAATCATATGCATGATTATTCTTTAAGTGGTTTTGCACGTGTTGTCTCTATTCATGTTAATGACAGGTGGAAGCACATTTTGGTAGAGATTTACATGTAATTCTTCTTAAGCTAGGGTATGTTCCACCACCTTTGTTGCCAATGTGATTTCAATTATAGATATAAATCGGTTGCTATTCAGGTCATCGGTCCGGTATTTTTTAAAGTTGTTATTATGAAATTGAGTTTTGTTTGGCATTATATATCGTTTTAGATTTTTTTTTCCTCTCGCTCTCAAATTTATCATATTTTCCCTAAGTTATAGGGGGTATTAAACTTGTCCGTGGAACGTGAGCCATCGAAACAATGGACATGCATTATTGCGATATGATTTTAATAGTTGCCATCTGATATTTTTGATTAAAGTGTTATTGCTTCAGTTTACAGCCCCGTCTTAAGTGCCTCATCTTAGAGCCACTGTTTGCTTCTCACTACTTAAACCCATCGAGCACACGCTCGACAGGGTTTCAGATTCCGTTCAAGAGAATGAGACAGGGTAGGTAGACGGTAGTTACGAAAATGTTACGAAGCTGCATCAGTGCTGTTTTTTCCACACGCAGCATATTTTCCATACGCAGCATTATTCTCATTGCTTACGCATTCTAAAATACAATTGGTATCGAAGGTTGTTTACAATGCTTGGTGCAGTGTTTCTAAAGGCCATAAAGCCACCCATGCAGCTTACAAAAAGTCCAAACATTGGATTTCTTCTGATTGTTAAGACATTGAAATAAACACATGTTAAGACTCAAACGTTGTTTACAATGCAGGATGCAGTGTACGGTTGCATGTCTTTAAGTTTCTGCTTTAGGGTAAAGGCTATGGCAACGCTTGGGCAATTTCAGGTAAATCATTGTCAACATTCTTCCGTGGAAAACCGTTTGCATTGTGCAAATTCAGGAGGCAGGTGCATAGTCAGAGGTCCATCTCGACCTGTGAAACATGTTTGGGTAGTTTTAATAATGTTTGATCTCGAGATTGGACGTTACCCCCCTCCCCCACCACTATGGGAGAGCAATGGTGAGATGAGACTTCTCTCCCCCGATGTATGCCACCGCGTTTTTTTGCAGTAGAATGCGGTGCTGGTAACAATGGTCCCTAGAATTGCCCGACTGTGCCCGTAGCTTTAGCTGACTGCTGTTGCTGCTCAAGAATGGGGAAAAAACAAATATCGGACTTTTACATTTAGTTGCCACTCAGGCTTTAGACTTTGCCTAAAAGACATGAATGTTTAGTTTAAAGCTGTGGCCTTGATTGTGTGGCGTAACAACGTTTGGCTGGACAAGAAATCCAATGCCTGTAGTGTACGTGTTAAGAAGATTAAATAAGCATGAGCAGTATATTTAGAACCCTGTACTTGAAGTCAATGCAGAAGTTGGGTGGAGCTTGTTTGAAAAATATATCAGAATCGAAACTTTCATTCTTTGATTTCTGTCCGTGTGCTACTATAAAGGTATATGTACATTTGAGATTTTATTTAAATTGCAGATGTCAAAATTGTAAAAAAAAAGATATACAAATGTGCAGTATTGTAATTTAGTCTCGATAGCGGGTTTGTTGTGTAATACACAACTCTCCTGTCGGTGGTGGTATTACGGTAAATTTAAATGTACTGTATTCTCGTATGAACAGCATAGAAAATGATTCAGACTATGTACTGTGTCGTGTGAAATGCATCGTCGACGTGTACTGATGCTGTGTGGGTTATTCAATTGGCTCAGTATAAACATTGTCATAACTCGTTTAAGAAAAGAAAATACACAATGAAATTAGGCATTGAGAAACAATAACCGCTTCACACCGGTGTGTCTTCAACTCAATTAATCTTGGGCCCAAATTCCCCCGGGCCATCATACCGATAAACCCATTCACAGTTCGTCACAGTAGTCGATTCATATTGCATGCACGTGTTGGGTTTGGTTATAATTTGACCTGAAGTGCACCTCCTTGGCTCTCCAAGGGCTTGGAATATTGAGAACCATTTTGGTCCCCATAACTGGGTCCTCTCGTTAAAATCTCAAGTGTGCGAGTGCCCGTCAGTCATTCGCTGTGCCTGTATCAGTGATTTTAAATGCCGGTTATTTCCATCCATCATCCCACGCACATTGATGGTCAGAAGAAACACGCCCACCGCCACATTGCCGATGCTTTTTGGGGCTTGCAGAAACCAATGGTGTAATTGTTGTTTCAAATTCATATGCCAAAAAAAGAACAAAAATAAGCTACCTGGCAAAACGATCGATATACTATAATGCTTGTGCTGATGGCCTGGTGTATGTGTGCGTGCGTATGTACAATAGTTTGTAGCTGTGAATGGTACGCTTCTACATGCACATCGTGCTTTTTTTGGAAGAATGTATAGGAAGCTATTGGGGTATGTGATATGTTACCTTGAATATTTTAGTGACTTTTTGTTCAAAACACATGTAACTGTTAATTTCGTTCTGATGTTCTCTCCGTAGTTACAAATGTATAATTTTATAGAGGTCTACACACAGGCTCGTCACGTTTTTATTTTTGTAAGCCCGTGAAGCGCTGCCATCGATTGCTTGGTTCTTTTGTGTAGAGTATTCCCATCAAGTAATAAAGTCACTGGGTACACTTACTGCATCTCACGTTCTCGTGCAATGTGCCGCTATTGATGTGCTCACGGTTTCCTGCTATGGTATTCTTGCGTGGCGCAATATGTTCAGGCGCTCTCAATTCCATTGATGCCATTGTCGAGGTCTGCTAGCCACGAGAGGGCACCACGTGTGGGCTATATCTCGGCAGGTCGAAGGCAGGGCTATTTCCCAGAATGGAACGCCAGGCCAATGCAGGGCATCAGGACCAATTTAGTCAGCAGGCTAAATAACCCAGTTATCATGGCAGTCACTATATGGTCCACAGCGTGGGTTCCATAGCATTAATTACACTGGCTAGTGTTTAAATTTCAAACACCCCCTATCGTGGCTATCTTCCAGCAGTGGCTTGAGCAAGCAATTACAGGACTGTACCTTTACCTTTGTATGCGCTCATCAATTAAGGCCACTAAGGTAAACCATTTTTCCTAGAGTATAGTGACCCTGTGCCACATGGATATTTCAGCAACGTAGCCAACAACGTTGGAATATATTTTGAAATGTACACCTGGCGATTACATCTGTGTGAATCTTGTAACCAGATTTACATCTCATCAATGAGCCAATTAACTTTGTTCACAGTCAGAGGGCCACCATGTAGCAATAATTATTTTTAGAGGTAAAGTACCCGGCATCTCAAGATACAGTTCTCGCCAAAATAAGATGCGAGGAGGTGTATAACAATAATAGTTCCACTTCTGGAACTCTTTTCACCCGAGGGTCGCAAAGCGCCTTACAGAGCTGTGGAGAGAACGGCATGTCCACTACATCCGCACAGTTCAACTGAAAGTCAAATAGTAGCAATAAAGTGTAGAACCTAAAATAAGCGATAAAAAAAAATCTTCTCAACACTCAGCACACCACTACTCTACAAACACTGTACTCTGAAACCCTCGACACTACACTAAGCTCGTGCGGTGCCAGGGCCAGTGATGCCCACGCTGCTCACCGGGAAAAAGTGAGTGAGACTCTGCAACCCTCGTCCTCCTTACGGTCGTCTTTAATAAGAGAGGAGACGAGTTGCAACTGGTAACATCCGCGACTTTGACTTGTTCTGGAAAACAAAAAAATGTACAGATTTTCACAGGACGTTTGTCTCCTGGAAATAAAAACAGGAAGATCCGAGAGAAGGCCTGTGCAAGACGTGAAAGCTCAGTTTGAGACGTAACAGCTGCTAAGTGTGATTTTCTCACACACCTGCGTTCACGTGATAAACGGGTGCATCTCGACCACAACATGTGGTAACAACCTTTCTAAATGTATGATTACAAAAGGTTTTACCGTATCTGGCGATTATGCAGGTGTTAAGATCTTAACACCTGCATAATTGCCAGGCAATTATGCAGGTGTTAAAATCCCAAACACCAAAATAGACACATTTTACAATGTGTCCAGTTTGCAAAAGCCACACATACTAGTGGCAACGTATGCAAACAGGTAGCTTTGATAACCTATGCATTGTCCTTCAACTGACCGACCTTCACCTGGCAGTGGCTTTCTTTTGAGCCTATTTGCCGGTGTCAGTCGCTGCCACAAGGCAGTCAGTTCCAGACAATGCAGTATCAAAGCTTTATAGCTTAGGTGGAGCTGTTAACGCTATGGGTACTTTTTAGCCAGTATACAAATGTATGATGGTGTTAAGATCTTAACACCTGCATAATCGCCAGATACGGTAAAACCTTTTGTAATCATACATTTGTATACTGGCTAAAAAGTACCCATAACCTTTCTAAAGCCTAGATTTGAATCTCTGTTCCGTCAACTGCTTAACAGTACAGTTTACTTTGTTCTGTTCTATCAAATGGAGTTTTAAAAATCAGCAGCGTTTCTCCATAGAGGCAGCTGTTGTATTGTGTAGCGCTTTGTGACCCTCGGGTGAAAAGCGTTCTAGAAGCGCAATTATTGTTAGTGGATAAACAATTAAATTATCGGTACCTTAATCCTCTAGAGGGGCATTGTGCACAAGAGCCCATATCAGCAGACGGCACACAGTAGGGCTATACCCTTTATTAGACGTCAGTACATCACACTGGGGACAATTGTCAGGAGACCAATTAAACTAGGTAGCATGTTTTTGTACTATACGAGGAAACTGTAGTGCCTGGCGAAAAGGCTGCCATGTACTGGCGTCACATCCTGGGTATTCCCCCGCCTTGAGCCCGCGACCCTGTATAGGATGAAGCGGGTATTGATAATGAGTGA
>JAZEWT010000007.1:15000719-15012327 GCA_036362905.1 Mordacia mordax | reverse complement strand
CCCCCCGTCAAGTCGGCGAGCCGTCAAGTCTGGGAGCCGTCAACTCGGGGAGCCGTCAACCGCTGCGCCACCGCTCCCCCATGCCAGCGGAGCGGTGGCGCAGCGGTTGGAGGCGCGGCTCCGCGATCCCCGGCTCACCCGAGTTCGATCCCTCGCTGAGCCATGGACGGCGCTGACGATCGGGACCGCTCCGGCTCGGGCCTCCCCGAGTCCGGCTCGTCCTCGGTGCGCCGCTTGCACCCTTGTGCGGCGTGTAAAGTATAACCACCGGAGAGACAAAGACGGCCGGACGCGCCGCGCCGACCTTAATAGGTGCTCGCTAACAGCATTGTCCCCCAACAGTCCTTTTGACGGCTCTCTGTGCAGTGTTTAGGGATTGTAAATTAGTTCCATTGTTTTGCGGGCAAGGATGACCGCTGCTTGGAGAGCAGCGGATCATGGACCCGCTCGCTCGCCTGCCCCGCCATGTGAATGTGGAATTTCCAAGCGGTTTGCTGCCTCCGCGTTTCGCCGAGGAGGAACCCACTGAAGTATATCGTTGTTTGTATATTTGTACCAGAGTGTGCAGTGTGGGTATACTTTATACGATGCACGGTTCACTGTGTACACATACAGTATACAATACAGTAGTACTCGGTGTGGCAGTGACGGCCTTCGGCATCGTCCAGCAGTGGATAGGTCATGTTTGCTGATCAGCGGGCATGTGTTAGTGTACGTTCTATACCAGAAGACGTTTACCAAATGCATAATAATAAACGTGAAGATTTAAATGCGTTTGGTTTATAGGCGAAGAGAGGGGGGGAGGTGAGGACGGCTTCCGCACACCGTGTCGAAGGTCACGGTTGTTTGACCATACTTCACCATTCCAGCAAGCGGCGGTGGTGGGAGTTGGGTGGGCGGCTGGAACCCCCCCCACCACCACGTTACGGATATAACCCGGCGACACTGATGCTACCGCCGGGAATTCATCTCGGCTCGCCGGGTTCGTCTCCGGTGCAGCAGCAGCGGCAGTGGCGGCGGCGGCGGCTCGGTGCGCTAACCGCAGCGCCACCGCTCCTGCGATGCGTTCATAGAGAGATAGCGTTGTAATAAAACATCACTGTTTGTGATGTGGCGCTTCTAACGGCCGCTTATTAGTACTCGATGATAGTGTTGTGGTTCGTACGCGGATGTGCGTGTACCGCCGAGTGCGTACAGCACGCACTGTACACGCGCACAGCACGTACTGTACACGCGCACAGCACGCACTGCACACGCGCACAGCACGCACTGCACACGCGCACAGCACGCACTGCACACGCGCACAGCACGCACTGCACACGCGCACAGCACGTACTGTACAGCGCGTACTGTACACGCGTACAGTACGCTGTTGCCTGTGATCACAATTGCGTTTACGGAGCGCGTCTTCACCCGAGGGCCACAGAGCGCTGCACAGAGCTGCGGAGAGAACGACGACGGCACCAGAGCGGAACATTTGTGTTTTGTTTATGAATATACACAGCGTTGCAGAACGCCTATGTACTGTGTAGTGTTGGTACTTTGCATAGTGTATATATCTTACACACACGCACACGCATTAACTTTACATATTCTGTACAATGTCATTATTCTAGTGTGAATATAAATACTAAAATATACAATGTACAGTACACAATGGTATACAGCACGTCGTACTCTTAATGCACGTACAGTAGTCCATAGACGTTAATATTGTTAATATTACTAGCTTGTCAAGTACTGTACGGTTAAACAGAGTTGGTACAATGCAATGGGAGGTTATTGTTTGGCAAATATACAGTCGAGATATTAAAATTATATAAGCTGCGAAATCAAAATGTTTGGTGTTGCTCTCGCTCTAGTTTTCTTCTGAGCATAAAACACTAAACTATATGGATAGACTGTAATAATGTGATTGGTATAAATATACCATATACTGTGTATCATCATTAAGCAGCTGTGAGCTATTTTAAGAAAAAAATGCTGAAAAGTTGGAACTCATGATAGCTTTGAGCAGAACAAAATTCATGCTTAGAATCTTCACCAAACACGTAGCAGTATTATTATTCCTAGAAACTAAAATAACCCACGGGATGGTAGCCGGTTATTTAAGTTAGATTCGTGACAATGGCTAAGGTCACCTGCACCAGATGTATGTCTAATGTAATTGACTTTTGAGTACAAAGTTTGTCACAGTCCCAGCATTCAGAATACCACCGTAAATACTGAAACACACGTTATCATCACATGGTTAACAATGCTTCGATTCACTGATTAATAATTGATGAAGCTGAGTTGCATGTGCGGTGTAAATCGTCATATGATGCACTCAGGTCCTGAGATATGACTTTTTGGACTGAAATATGTATTCTAATCTCGTTGTCAGAACCGCTTAATCCTGTACAGGGTCGCGGTGAGCCGGAGCCTATCCCGGCAGACACAGGGCGCAAGATAGCGATATACCCACGTTTGGTCGCCAGTCCCATCGTGGGTATATCCCGGAGTGCCCGGCGAAAACCCATGCGGACGCGGGGAGAACATGCAAACTCCACACAGAATGGCACCCTAGCCGAGATTCGAACCGGGGGCCTTCTTGCTGTGAGGCGACAGCGCTATCCACTGGGCCACCGGGCCACCCTTGAAATATGTATTACATTTTTGCAAAAGACCTTCATGCCTGGAAGGCTAAATTCTGTGAACTCGTCAACTAGTACCACTAACTTGATTACACACGCGAATATATTTTGGTGCGATTCCAGTACTCGATGACATTCACTGTAAATAATATAAACACGTGAGTGTTAAAGCCACGTATTGCTGGCTGAAGATGGAGCGCTTGCCCAAAGTGTATTTTCACAGACTTGTACAATTCACCACGACCGCTGTTGTTGTTGTCGTGGCAGGTTTGTTCACAATGACTCACATCAATGTGGTACCGCTGAGCCCTCCAGAGATCACGGCATGCTCAAAGGTAAGAGGATGAAACGCGCGTGTCAAAAGAGATGTCTTCACTCCTTGAGTTTTCGGGATTTTTATTAGAATCACGAACTTCGTAACCAGGCGAGAGCCCACTGAGACGCTTGCCTCTACAAGGGGGGGGCCCTGGCGTATGAAGTATCATGTAAAGGGGCAGCTCTGCAATGTTGTACTCACGTAATTGCTCGCTGCTGTGGATCAACTAGAGGGGGCCTCTGTTGTGTCTCCTGTCCAAGGCATTTTGCCTATTCCACCCAGGGCAGATGTCTTGGAAGTGATATGAGTACAAAGCGTGTGACAAATGATCTCACTTAAAAAAAAACTTGATACAATCCATAAATAATCATCATCAGAAGCCATTATCATCCACCAACATTCATCCTCTTCATGATCAATAGCAGCTTAAGTGAAGGCGTCCGTATCACCATACGCCACATTCCTGCGGTGCAACTAGACATCTTAAAGCTTCAACAAAATTGGTCTCAAGGTGCGTGCGTAAGAGCGTGTGATTATTATCGTACTGTACGTTTATTTTTTTACACCATCGTAGATTTTACACGTTTTCATGACACGAAAGCTTGAATGTGCATCGTAAAGGCCAACTACACCAACTGGTCCATGCCCCAAAAACTGTAACCCTTGAATCGCAGTGGTCTCAGATGTTTGGGGAAATGGATGCCAGAGTATTGAGGGTAAAGGTAGGTTTGCCACCTAAGGCTTTTTTTTTTAGTGAACGGCTTGGGGAAAACACGCTGCTACATAGGTTAATTGGCTTGCAGACTAAATTGCCCGCAGTGCCCGGTGATGGACTGGCGTCCCAGCGGTGGTACATCCCTGCCTTGTGCTCTGTCTGCCGGGGCTCAGGATCACCGCGACCCTGTACATGAGTAAGCGGTTTCTGAGAATGAGATGAGGATTTGGGGATTTCCGCTCGGGGATTTCTGTAAAAAAAACCAACCTTTATTGAGCTTAGCTGGTACAGGTAGCTGTGCAACAATAGTGAAGCGTCACGTTTAGTACTTAAGATAGGAGATTTGAGATAAGAAACTTGAGAGGAGGCTTAAGATAGTATACTTGAGATACAAAACTTTTGGTGACTATTTACCGATCAACCAAAATTATTTAACATGTTGCTATGAAGTACCTAATGTAAAAGCCAATATCTGTTTTAAGGCCAGTCAACAACTAATTTTAAAATAGCTCATTTTACAGGTTAGAGATGATGTCATATGTTGTGACATGAGTTTTCAGTCACATGGCTCCATCCGGCTATGGCGATAACAACTCGTGATGCGCCAGGCGTACTGTGGGTAACATTAAATAAATACACTTTCATTCTGTATCTCCACGTAACAACACTGTATTATTAGCCTAGTGGCCTGTGGTGCTTACGCAGAATTTAAGTAAAAAAACTGGCTTGTCGTTGACCTGGGTCTGTGTCGCAATCGAGTTGATTAACTAGCAGTTTACCAGATGTTACTGACGAGAGCAAGCGCCCTAATTGATGGGACGCTGGCATGGGCTGCATTGTACACAAATACTCTGGCATGTGCATTGTCTCTCGGTACTACATTTCAATGAAAACTTGCTCAAGTTTTCATTAAAATAAGTTTACGCATGAGTGAAATTGGCCAAAAATCCCAAGCAGGGTTCGACTGAAAATTATTTTTTGGAGTCAGTTGAGTCTGTCGTGGGGCAAATCATTTAATCTTAATGCCATATATTATGTCCTATCAATTTAAAATAAAGTAATTGACATTTAATTTATCTCATGATAATAATTTACATTTATAACAGCCTTGCACCCAGATGGTCCCAAGATGCTGTGCATAACTACAATAAAAATGCAAAAGTAAACGGTGGATTCATTATGACTGTTCAGCAAAATAAATAAAACCCAGCTTCAAAGGGTCCATATACGTCTCAGCACAAAGTACGATTGTTAAGCGCCTTAAGCACAAACATGCAAGGTCCTGTACAGACAATACAGCGAAATGATAACATACTTAACCTTTCATAATGTGATATACAATGATAAAACACTAACACACTCTCAAACATTAGATATTGTTGTTGAAACAAACAAGCTTTTAATGCTAACATCTTTGAAGGCGTATCATTTAAAATAACTATTCATCACAAACTGCGCTGTCAGACACACTGCAAAGAATATTACGCGACCGTGGCATGACGTTGTAATTGTTGCCTTGCGTTTCTAATCGTCGAATTGCCAATTAGGCTGTTTCATCTCCGTGTAATTGGTCATGAGTGAGGATTTGTTTAGCTGGAATGTTACAGCTTCAGCGGCACGTGATCGTTACGCTTAAGAAAAAAAACCCATTATTGTTCCTTAAACAAGAAATGTGCTGCGAGTTGCATGATCTCATCACTCTTGTGACTGGCAGGAGTAATAATAATAATTGCATTTCTCGAGCGCTTTTCACCCGAGGGTCACAAAGCGCTTCACAGAGCTGCGGGGAGAAGGGCGCGTCAACAACAACGGCACCAGACCGGAAAATCGGTAGCAAAAACATTTTTGGGGTTTTTTTTTTTCAAATATACACGTTGTTGCAGAACAACAAGTAAACTATGATCAGAATTTCAGCTGTTATTTTAAAATGCGAAATTATCAGTGAATATTATACATATATTGGGAAATTGTTTTATTTAACATTTATCGTATTATAATAATAATAGCACTTCCAGAGCACTCATCACCCAAGGGCCACTTTGTGGCCCTTGGGCCACGTATGATTAAAATATATATTTTTAAGTAACCAAATTATTCGCTTTCTAGACTAAAATAATCGAGCAGCATTTGTTTAAGCCTGTAATCGCTGCACCGGTTTTTGACCTTATAGGTCTCATCAGGAGTCAGACTGTTTGAATTGTTTGCTGCTGAAACATCAGATGTTATTGGTAATTGTCACTCAGTGTAAACTGTGGTGCTCTGCAAAATTCAACGCAGTACCCATTATCATTATGTGCTGCCGTCAAGATGTATGGTTAAATACATAAATCGTACTAATGTAGGTTTTCACGGCTCGATGCACAATGATTGCTTTCAAAAGCTGCTCTTTCTGGATAGCCGCGTCGATCGCTCCTCCTTTCTCCTTCACGACGTGTCACCTTCCACGTTGGAGGCATTTACCCATAATTTTTGGGAGGAGGTGCGATCGACGCGGCTATCCCAAAAGAGCGGCTTTTGGAAGCAATCATCAAATGCGTAAATGAGCAGCACTCAGTTTTGTGTCTTCCGTGGAGGTAGAATGGAGTTTAATTTTGCGCGTAATGCTCCACAGCAGTACATAATGACTTTGTGTTTTACCATGTCATTAGCCGGCACAGCATCATCGTGAATGACATTATAGTGTATCACTGCTGCAGCACTTTTGTTTTAATGGCAGATGAAAGCTTGCTCTTTTTAAGTTTAACCGTGCGTGCAAGCGTGCGATTTCAAGTGATGACAGAGTTGTGAGAGACTGTTTTGGCCACGCATATTATTGGCTGGGCCTAAAATCCACGACCCATTTTGTGACAAATTTGTCTCGGGTTTTGCCGGGTGCTGTGTGTGGAGCGATGTCTGACGTTCCACTGTACAAACCGGGAGTGAGAGCTGCTCAGGAACTCAATGTAAACTCCCAGCCCGTGGAGTGAAACGTCCACGTTTGTTACAGGATCGTCAGTCTTGTTTACATATTAGAACTGGGGTTTGCACCACGGTGGCCCAGTGGGTAGCAGCAAGAAGGTCCCGGGTTCGAATCTCGGCTCGGGTGCCTCTCTGTGTGGAGTTTGCGAGCTTCTCTCCCCGTGTCCGCGTGGGTTTTTGCAGGACACTCCGGTTTCCTCCCACAGTCCAAAAAACATGCTGCTGCATAGGTTAATTAGCTTGCAGACTAAATTGCCCGCAGTTCCCGGTGATGTACTGGCGTCCCATCGTGGGTATATGCCTGCCTTGCGCCCTGTGTCTGCCGGGATAGGCTTCGGCTCACCGCGACCGTGTAGAGGACTAAGCGGTCTCTGACAATGACATGCGTGACAAAGTAAATTAGATGATTATTTGAACGTTCATTAGTGATGGGACTGTTTAACCAGACGTAGCTTTCTGCGTTCCAACCCATTGGCTCAGCGGTGTCAGCTCAGTGTTGTGACTTCTAATCCACCCGACTACTTCTTGCCAGTCTTTTTTTTCTGCCGTGTGCCACACGACAGCTGCTTGCCACCTGTGCAACCCACATCAATCCATATGGGCTGGGGGGTGCACTGTGTTTACGAGCATGCACTGGTGTGATCTTAATGTAGTTTGTATTTATTGGTACCGTGCATCGCGTTTAACTCATTGCGTGACAAACCCGGTGACCCAGAAGCGATTCCCGGCCTTGACTAACATCATGTGCCCGGCGATGGACTGGCATCCCGTCGTCGGGTGTATTCCTGCCTTACGCCCTGTGTTTCCGGGATAGGCTCCGGCTCACCGTGACCCTATATAGGATTAAGCGGTTTCAGATAATGAGATGAGACTAACATCATTGTCTCGTGACATCAGTACACCGGTGCGGTGTGTAAACGCCAGCATTAGTTCGACAAAGGAGAGCCTGGCGTGGATTCAGGCCAGCCCCATTGTATAATTTGTAGCTCTAAATAAGTGCTCGCCGATAGGCACTTGCCCCAATAACCTGTTTCATGGGAACGGGTGCTCCCCGGAGCGCCGTGCAGGCCTGAACAGGTGATTACTGACAGCGCTTGCCTTGCAGCTTGCATGTTAGGTGAAGGATCTTTGTATTGGTTCGTGTCTGTCCGTCTGGTGACCTCACACCCCCCCACCCCACTCGTTCCCAGCGGCTGGCGGTGTTCGTGGCGCTGCTGGGCGGCGGGGTCCTCATGCTCTTTGTCGCCGTGTCCCTGCACCTGCCGCTCGTGTGGGATGTGGTGCGCACAGCCAGCCACCTCGATTCGTCCGTCGCCGGCGGAGTGTGCGACGATCCTTGCAGGTGCGGCAGCGGAACGGAGGTTTTTATTTATTTTTTTAAGCTCGTCACACGCGAAAATAACCAGTTCTCACCAAGATATCGGACGAAAATCCCGTAAAAAGTCTCGACAAAGAGACGGTGTTTTAACCTTAATTTTACATGTGGGCGGCAGGGTGGCGCAGTGGCAACGTCCGCAACTCGCAGGGAGAAGGTTCGACCCGAGGCACCTTGGGTGCCTTTCTGCATGGACTTTGCATGCCCTCCCCGTGTTCTGTGTGGGTTTTCATCGAGTTCTCCGGTTTCCTGCCACAGCTAAACAAAACTGATTAATTGGACGATATCAAATGATGCGTCGGATGCGGTGGCTGGCAAATGTTGTTGTCGACTTACGACGTTGCCATCTTCCCCGCACCTCTCCGCGGTTTCTCACGCCCCTGAGTTGTTCCGTCTTCGACTGAACACCCTTGACGTGGGACGAATGCTGCGTTCGTTATAATTTGTTCATTTACTTGTCGTTAAATTGCGTAAAGCCCACTTGCGACCGTTCGTCAAACCGATTGCTACAGAAGCGTGGTGGAGCGCTTCTCCAAGTTGGCTCCAGAATGAGTTCTTTGTTTTTTTTCTGGGCTGACCGCTGGTGCAACAACGATGGTAGTAATAATGGCATTTACAGCGCGCTTTTCACCCGAGGGTCGCAAAGCGCTGCACAGAGATGCGGAGAGAACGGCGCGCCAACAACGACGACGACAGAGAAAGGAAAATCAGCAGCAACGACGTTTTTTTTATTTTTACAAATGCGAGCTGTGGAGAGAATGACATGTCAACAACAACATCAGGACAGTTCAACTGAAAGTCAAGCAGCGCTGGTGTGACGATGGTGTAACGTGCTGATGGTCTGCTCATTGTGAGAAAAGAGGAACTACATTTCCCAATGTCATGACATATGTGGTAGCATGACAGACCTCGTGACAAGTAGGGATGTAATAGATTATTTTATTAAAATAGGCATAATACAGTGGTAAACACTATTTCTGCATATCTTTAAAACCTAAAATGTGATCAGATCTTCATCAAAGCCGAATCCGATTAAAAAAATAGCTCACGAAAATGTGTACTTAAAAAAATTACTTGAAGAGAAAATGTTCCTTCATTCATTTTCTTTGTCAGATAAACAACGTGGATCTTTACATTCAGTAACCGGTGGCACCCCTTGAGCAGCAATAACTTGAATCAAACACATACAGAGTACCTACATATAAATCAGTCACACACGACACACGCACACAACACCTGAGGATGCCTCTAACACGCACAGCACCTGAGGATGCCTCTAACGTACGAGGCGAAACGTCCTGATGGGGGGGGAGAGGGAGCGATCGACTCGGCTGTCCCGAGAGAGCAGCTTTTCGAAGCAATCATCGTGCATCGAGCCGTGAAAACCTGCACCATTGCACTTGCACCAAACTTTTTTTTTCCGTGTGACTTGTTGATGAGCGCTGCACCCGGGCTTCGAGGAACGCAGATTTGCGACACAGTCGAGATGAGAAGTCACTCGATGCTCGTCACGTCGCGTAAATAAACTGGCCTCGCACAGTCGCGGACATTCTCAAGTGACTCTGTGGAGAGCGCCGCGCACAGAGCAACCGGGAAGAGCGGTTTGCAGGCAGGGCGCATGCAGGAAGGTTGACGCATGCTGTTTTTATTTTTGCTTTCTTGGGAAAATAATAGTAATAATAATAATTGCATTTATAGAGCGCTTTTCACCCACGGGTCATGAAGCGCTGTACGGAGCTACGGAGAGAACGGCACGCCAACAACAACGACAGAACTGAAAATCGGCAACAGTAGCATTTAATGTAATAGTGGTTTCAGCGCTGTCGATCAGTGTGCTGCCGGGTTTGGGAGCGATTCCAGCACTGGGAATGTGTTTACCTGGCAGTTTAGCCTTTGGCGGTATCAATATTCAGCAAGCAGCGATACACACCCAGTTTAATGTGATGCGTCGTTGTACGTAGATGTTTATTATTACAGCAGAAAATACTCCGCTTGCACGCTCTGGATGCAGGATTTCTGCAATACAACAAACGTTTGAACTGCCCAGTGCAACAGCATAGAAACTCGAAAGGTAAATTAACAAATTCTCAGCACCAACCTGTGCAGTGATGAAACCCTGACTGCAATCATGACGCAAATAATAAACGAGGAGGAGAATACTATGCAGCGCTTTGTGACCCTCGGGTGAAAAGCGCTCTAGAAATGCAATTATTATTATTATTTCAGCTCAATTTCCTACTTACTGATTACTCTTCTGCATCGTTAGCACTTCAGTTTAAAATTTCCGCATTTGCGCTACTGCTCACTCTTGAGCAATCTTCCGCCTTCATCCTGACGGGATTGCCGAGGCGAACGCTCGCCACGGCTATCCCGAAAGAGCAGCTCTTCTTAAGAGGAACTCTCTCTCACGTGGACCCGTGAAGACCTCCATCAATACGGTGGCACGCTTGTTCCTAAACGGCGGCGGTCATATGGCATACGCCAAGGTGATGAAGAGCCAATGAAATGCTGTTCTTTTTTTTTTCCGGAATGTCTCGCTTGAATCTAAAGACATTTCGTTAAGAAGTTCGGACATTGCGCCACTTCCCGTTAAACAGTGTTTGCGGTAGGAAAGCCACTCACGTGGGTGCAGTCACAGCATGTGAACGCATTGGCTTGCTCCATCAGCCGTTCTGTCAGATTGCTGAGTGACAGGCTTGTGCAGACACCCTCTCCAGTGGTTCCTTGCTACGATATCTCTGACATCTACAGCTTGGAGACGGAGTTTAGACTGAGAAAAGAAAGAAGTGGGCTTGGGCAGGACATGTCACGAGAGATTGTGCCAGATTGACTCATTGAAGAAAAAAAAACCCATTTTGCAACATTATTCCGTATTGGCAAACCCAACGTCTTGTTTGGGTGGCAGGGTGGCAGAGCAGTGATAACTGCACCTCACAGAAAGAAGGTCCTGCCTGGGCTGGTTCGATTCCCACTTCGGACGCCTTTCTGTGTGGCAGAGGTTGTGTGTTCTCTCCATGTTCTGCCTGCGTCTCATCCGCGTTCTCCATTTCCTCCCATAACTGGAAAAAATCGCCCATTAGTGACTTGTCCAATACCGTCCATGATATTTAGGAGAGTGTCTGGTGGGTTGGCACCAGCCGATCAAGTGGCCATCTCCACCTCTCCTCTCCTGCAGTGTCTTGGGACCTCTGAGTGAGAAGCACGATGTGAGATATTGTAAAAATGTAAAGGATGATTTAAGTTGCCGAGGGATTGAGGTGCCCAATGAATGTGAGGAGATAACGACAGCTTGGTGTGGCCATCATCATCCAGCACAGGATGTACTAGCAGAGTACCCGTCCTAGGGGCGATCTTAGTGCAAGTGTTCAACACGTTCTTTTGACGTCTTTTGTTGTTGACTCTCTTCTACTGCTTTGACCCTGAGTGCCCTTTGACCTTGAGTGCCCTTTGGGAATTTTGCTAGCTCTCCGAAGTTTCAGAATAGTTATCAACGAGTGGAAATTAAAGCTGAAAAACGACTTAAAAGCTTTCATGTTGTTCATAAAAATGAGCGCTTGGGTTGGAATCGTTCATAGTCTCCCCAGTGTGGACCTACAAACACTTGCTGC
>JAZEWT010000007.1:14964703-14978787 GCA_036362905.1 Mordacia mordax | reverse complement strand
AATGCCCGGCGATGGACTGGCGTCCCGTGGTCGGGTGTATTCCTGCCTTACGCCCTATGTTTCCGGGATAGGCTCTGGCTCACCGTGACCCTATATAGGATTAAGCGGTTTCAGAGAAGATGAAATTAATTGGGAGCGGGGGTCCTTGTGAGGCTAAATGTGCATGGCGAGATCAATGAAGTTTGCGCTTCTTACACTGACCAGCACAATGAATGGGCGCAGACAGCATAGCCTGAGCAGAAGCGATAGACTGGCGAAACCCGCTGAACTGGCTGCGATGAGTGAAGGCTGATCCTTGCAGTTGCTCGAGTGCGCACGCGTCTCTTATTTCACGCAGGATGTGTTAATGGGTAATAGGGGGGGATGGGGAATAAGTGCAACAGGTGCTCCGAGTCTATTAGGGTGGGGATATAAATACAGCCGTGAGCAGGCCAAGAGGGGGGAGGAAACCAAACATAAAAGCTTGAAGAGCATGGAGGTAGCAGACAGGTGGACCGGCTCCACCAGAGAGAGTCCAGCAGCGGATTAGGTGGTGCAGCATTGAGGTGGGTGGAGGCATGGGAACGTGCATTGCAAGTGATTCACTATGCCTATGAACTGAAGACACTTGCAGACGACTCTAAACAAAGGGACACTGTGGTGATTATGAAATTTGCCTGTGCAAAGCATAGCCTATTTAAATCGCAGTTGTACGATTCACTGACTCCTATGCATGTTATTAGTAGGGATATTCGGTTATACAGCATGCAGTTGCTGTTTCATGTGTTTTTTTTTAATCTTGTACTCCCTCGTGATGAGAACGATGTCCATTTCCTTCCACATTCTGGGAGCTTTCTCGGGTACTGGCAAAATGCCATGCATGCACAACCTCAATGTAAAGAATAGATAAGGTTTATACCATGTCTGGTTTGTCAAAGGTGTCTATTTTGGTGTTTTTAAGATCTTAAACACCTGTGTAATTGCTAGAAATGGTATAAACTTTTTCTACTCTTTACAAATGTACACTGGCAAAAGTACTCATAGCTTACACAGCTCGACCTGAGCTACTTAGCATTAATATTGCATTGTCCTGAGCTGACTGCCTTTTGCAACATCTGGCTAACACTGACAATCAGGGTCAAAACAAAGCCATGTCCTGTGCAGGCCAATCAGTTTGAAGGACAATGTATACATTATAAAAACTTCGTTTGCATATTTTGCCACAAGTATGTGTGGCTTTTGCAAACCAGACCCTTTGTGAAAGGTGTTAATTTCTGGTGCTTTAAGATCTTAAACACATGTATAATTGCCAGAATTTGTATAAACTTTTTCGAATCTTTACATATGTACACTGGCAAAAAGTGGCCATAGCTTAAAGAACCTCAAACTGCTGGAGAGATTTCGGGCACGGTGCTGGTGAAAAGCAGCCCCACCTTGCCGAAACTCACGCAACCTCTCCTGGGGCACGTTATGGTAGCCAAGGGCAGCGAGTTGCTCACGAATGTCCTCTTCAGAGAAACTCAGCTCCTCCATTGCCTCCCCTCTTCTCACCTGCTGACACAACACAAACGTAGTCGGTGTAGTTTCTCATCTTGCGGTCACAAACCGCTTGGTCCTGTACGAGGTCGCGGTGAGCCGGAGCCTATCCCGGCAGACACAGGGTGCAAGGCAGGGATATACCCACGATGGGACGCCAGTCCATCACCGGGCACTGCGGGCAATTTGGTCTGCAAGCCAATTAACCTATGCAGCAGCATGTTTTCTGGACTGTGGGAGAAAACCGGAGTGCCCGGCGAAAACCCGCGTGAACACGGGCAGAACATGCAAACTCTCACAAAGGCACCCGAGCCAAGATTCGAACCCAGGACCTTCATGCTGTGAGGCGACAGCGCTACCCGCTGTGCCACCCCGGTGTAGACTGTGCAAGCGTGTACATTGCTGAGCAGTGGTCACGAGCTGCCGTGTTCGGAGACGTGTTGAGCGATCCGTCTTCCTCCCGACGTTTTACCTCCTGCTGCTGCCACAATCGAATGCGCGGACTGCAGCAGTAAGAGCCGTAAACTGACAACGTGCAATTAAAGAAATTCAAATACCGTCTCGGAACAGTAATGCCACCCTCGCACGCTGGCGGCACTACCAGGCTGAGAGGCAAATCGGGATACTCGAAGCAGGCATCCGAACAGAACAGTCCTTCGGAGTTCTCCTGCATCGAGTTGGAAAATACCCACTAGTCGAAACATGAATTAGTGTAATGATGTAGGTTTTCACGGCTCGATGCATGATGATTGCTTCGAAAAGCTGCTCTCTCGCAGCTTTTCGAAGCAATCATCATGAATACTAGTGTCAATGTACAACTTGGAATAGTGGTACAACTGATTACACTCCTGATTGACAGCTATCTCAGGTCAATTACCGATCTAACATCGGTTACAAATGACGATCGGTCCTAGGATCCTTACTCGTCAACACGCATGGAGCAGCGTTGTGACACAACATTCATGACTGCCACAGCCGGGAGGAGGGCTTCATCCAGCAGTGGATTGAGAAAAGCCTGCACCATATTATCAGTGTTGTACAGGCACGTTGGAGGTTGATGCTGAGGCAGGTGTAGATAAAGGCTTACGCGACTCCTCGGGCAACTCTGAAGCAACCGTTGCAATCAAACAAAGGACAGGTTGCTAGGAACGCTATGACCAGCGCGTGATGCTATAGGGGAAGGGGACACGGTTGAATGACAAGCTATGATTTAGATTAATGTGGGTCATAACAGCTGTATGTAGTCGGTTTGCGTTATTGCTCATTTACATTATTATTGGTGTTAATACCACACAGCCTACTTTAATACCGCAACTATTTAATCAAATGCAACCAGCTGATTTATTTAAGCTTAACATTGTATTAGACCTCAACACGTTTACAGTATCATTGCAGTAAGTACATTACCACTTAAGCTGTAACTGTACTGTTGTATAATGTATAAGCCACGATTTAAAACACTGTAGAGTGCCCCTGAAATGCGTGTTACTTAACATAATTATACTGCAGCCCAATCGTAACTAAACCATTGTGCTGTAACGGCCTTGTATTATAACGTGACACATGATCCGGGATAGGCTCCGGCTCACCGTGACCCTATATAGGATTCAGCGGTTTCAGATAATGAGATGAGATGATCACATGCATTCATTATCAATACCCGCTTAATCCTGTGGAGCGGCCGGACTCTATCCCGGCCAACAGAGGGTGCAAGGCGGGGGGAATACCCAGGATGTGACGCCAGTACATCGCAAGGCACACTTTTTGGGACCATTTAGACAGGAGGGCAATAAACCAAGGCAGCAGTGGGAGGAAAGCGGAGTACGCGGCGAAAACCCACGCTTGGAGGCGACGGCGCTACTCACTACGCCGCCCACATTATCACATTACAACTGTCGTGTGGCGTAAAGTTTCACAAACCTATCGCATTTAAATTTACTTTGTTGCTGGAGTTTAAACAAGGGTAGGGATTATTAACTCATTCCTCATCTTCAGTAGGAAGACTGCTTTCGTAAGAGCAATTAAAGCACCGACAACCACGATCTATCGCTTCAAGTCGCGATTATTGTCTCGGGTTTTGCATTACAGCTCACATTGCTAATGCGTTAATAATAATAATTGCACTTCTACAGCGCGTTTCACCCGAGGGCCACAGAGCGCTGCACAGAGAGCTAGAGAAAACGACATTGCAACAAGAACAGAGTATATCAATTAAAATAAAAAAAACACTGACTAAATTAAGCATCTAAAATAAGAAATATAAGTGGCGGTGCGCCTATTATGGACAAGTTGAATGTTGTAGATTATAGCTTGGAGTTAAGGGTTAACGCCGCGTGCACTTGTCGAGCGCTTTTCACCGGAGGGTCACAAAGCGCTGCACAGAGATGTGGAGAGAACGACGCGTCGGCAACAACACCGGAGTAAATGTAACTGAAGTAAAAAACAACTCAATGATTACAGATGAACGGATGTAAAATAATAAATATAAGCGGCGGAGCGCCGATGATCATCGCTGCAGTTGATGGGTTAACGCCGCTCAGACATCGCGAGCCACGCGTCCGCTCGCAATGACTCGGCTAGACGTACGTTTGGCGATGAGCTGACGAGGAGATGATGATGATTGATGATGGTGATTTAGATTTAAAAATTAACAAATTAAAAATAAAGACTGATAAAACCGAACCTCAGATCGCCGCGACCGCCCGTACGTTTAAATATGGCGGCGGTTGGCCTCCTCCCGGCGGCCCCTGCGCGGAAACCTCTGTCTGCGACTCGGAGCGCGCGGCCAACGGTTGTGATTTTCAGGGCGAGACAGCAGTCGTTGCGCTTCACCCGAGGGTCACAAAGCGCTGCACCGAGCGGTGGACGGAGCGGCCGCGTCGGCAACAGCGACGACCTAAGAGCGGCGGCAAATCGACAACCAATAACGGTTGTGTCTTTTTTTAGATAATAAATAATAATCGCATTGAAAGGTCGCTCTTCACCCGAGGGTCACAGAGCGCTGCACTGAGCTGCGCTGAGAACGGCCGCGTCAACAACAACGGCATCAGAATGGAAAATCTACAACAACATTTAAAAAAAATATACACAGCGTTGTGGAATAATAAATGCAATGGTATTGATTAGCAGAGTGCCCGTCCTACGTGTGATCCTATTTCTGAACGCGTGTAACACGTTCTTCCCATTTAAAATGAATCTCGACAGCCGTTCGTGCGGGATAGCCGTCATGCGCGTTCCTTCTCTCTCCATCGCGAGTGGGAGGCGGAACATCACCCAGAAGTGAGTTGGTCCATTTTTATTTGCACTGGAAGCGTCGAGATATTAAGCACTTTTTAATTTAAAACCGTAATCCAGTGGGGAAGGGTAAGCAAGTTAAAACACTTTCAGGGCATCAGAAGCAATTTTTAGTCGGGACAAATCGCTTGAACAGCGTGTCTTTTGGGCTGTGGGAGGAAACCGGAGGACCTGACGAAAGCCCACGCGGATACGGTGAGAGCTTGTAAACTCCACGTGGAAAGGCACCCGAAGCGGGAATCGAACCCGGAGCTTCTTGCTGTGAGGAGGCGACAGCGCTACCCGCTGGGCCACACACGTGTGGTGAAACTCCCTTCCCATGAGTGTGGAGGAGGAGCCGTACCCTAGCCCGCCAGGAGGTGGCAGTACAGCATAAATGCGTTCATCCAGGTGCTCGAATTTCTTCCCACAGGTAAACACTCAGGCGGCACGGTGGCCCAGTGAGAAGTGCTGTCGCCCCACAGCAAGAAGCACCCCGGTTCGAATCTCGGGCCGGGTGCCTTTCTGTGTGGAGTTTGCATGTTCTCTCCACGTGTCCGCGTGGGTTTTCACCAGGCATTCCGGTTTCCTCCCACAGTCCAACTAAACATGCTGCTGCATCGGTTAATTGGCTTGCAGACCAAATTGCTCTCAGTACCCGGTGATGGACTGGCGTCCAATCGTGGGTATATCCCTGCCTTGCGCCCTGTGTCTACCGGGATAGGCTCCAGCTCACCGCGACCCTGTACAGGATTACGCAGTTCTGACAATGACATGAGGTGTAATCACTCGACGTGCGACCGACGTGGATTCACCTGCTGGCTAAATCGTTCTCAGGTGGCCTACGATGGACTGGCGTCCCATAGCGGGACCCCCGCCTCCCCCAACACTGATTAAAAAATCGCTCGCATGAACGTCGCACTGGTAGAATGAATGTTTCCTGGCTCTCGAAATGTCCGTAGATTAGCAACTTGTGATGCTTTGCTAAGCCATTAACTGAAAAATTGCGACGTTAGATAAAGAGAATCTCAATATTTACTAATATAGCCATGGCAGCGTCTCTGTTAAACTATTAACATCAATGGATATTTTATTAACATCGGAAGTACCCGTAGATGAACCAAGAGTTGATCATGCAAGGTTGAAATGTAAATATTAATACAATAATTTTATTTCGAAAGCGCTTTTCACCCGAGGGTCACAAGACACTACACAGAGTTGTGGAGAGAACGTGTCAATAACATCAGATTAGATCAATTCAGTAAAACATTAGAAATCAACCACGGACATCAAACAACAAATGAAATAATTGTTAAAATAAATAAAGGTTGGAAGAATTGTTCTTTAGCAGGCACAGGTCAACAGCGCACTATCATACAAGCACACAGCTGTGAGCAGCATCAACAGTCCTCGCCGGAGGACTTCAAGGGCTTATGGAGCGAGCGAGTGTTGAGACGGGATTTGAAGATGCCCAGGCACTCAGCTGACCGAATGGAGAAAAAAAAATGTCGATGATGTCGAGTATAAGTCACACTGCACTAACGACTTTGCTCATTAGCACCATCTCTTACACTCTTCATCGACTGCAGGTATGATTGCTAAGCTAAGTTCCCTTTGGCGTTATCTACCAAGTAAACGTGCTAACGTTGGGCCTGTGTTGACAATTGCTTGGAACCGTCATGATCAGCAGCCAATGCGCCGGCAGGTGTTAAATGGGTTACAGGGCAAAGGCCCTGTAACCCATTTAACACCGGGGTAATTAGTTACATCTCTTGAGTGGAAACAATTATCAAGCGTGATAATTATCACAATTATATACTGCAGAGTGGCAGCGTGAAGTACCATTTTGGAAGGAATAAATGAGTGCAGACTTTTTCAAATGTTGTAAATGTTTAGCCTGTCAAAGGTGACGCATTGCTGTGTAGAATGAGTCAAGTGTACAATACGTATTGTTGTGTAGAATGAGTGAGTCAAGTGTACAATACGTATTGCTGTCCACTGGTTCATGCTACTGTATCTGATCCAGATTGTTAAGCTGGCGGAGCCAAACCTGACTACAGCTATTTCGAGAGATGTCCCGCCTCCGCCTCCGCATCCACTCAGCATGACGTGATGTGTTCAAATGCATCGTCCTATTGACATGTGTCGAATCGCTCTCGATGTTCACCGAGAGATCGATACCAGTGGTTTCGAGACTCCCCCCTGCAGATCGGGGACTGGTGGCAACCTTATGTGAAGTGGCCGCATAAAGTGAACAGTTTGTGTAAATTTTTAATGTACATTTCCATGGTGTTCACGATTTTGCGCAGCTGTTGAGTAAATACATTAAACGCATTCGTACAGGTTTGTTTGTTTTTTTAAACGCTGTTGTTAGAGTCGTGTTTCTGCGAAGTACTCTAGTCGGTCCCAGTGGGGAGCCGGGCAGGACAGCGAGACGCTGCCTGTGGTCTTGACTTCGAGCTGGACTCGAAGAGGTGGAACCATGGGGCCCTTTGTCCTCCCTTCGCCCTCCTCCAGTCCAACACGAGACTTGTTGTGACCACATCGTGTTGAAAAAAACAAACGGTAGACTCGACCTGGAAGAAAGGCTGCACCACCAGCGTTGAGTGCGTGTATTGTTAAATGGTAATTTGAGCTATCTTGCCCTGATGTCGCTATCGCGTCCGCCTCGCTTGGCCTCCAGTGGATGGTGCAGCAGAGTCGTGTCTTGATATTAAGCTGTGCCTCCAGAGCTTCTCAACATTCTCTACCTAAAGACCCACTTAGCTCTGCTCTCCACGGACCACTAGATGGCACTGGCAACCCACTGATGGGTCGCGCCCCGTCGATTTAGAATGATGGCCCTACACTTTCTTTGAAGCAAATGTGCAGCAACCCAAGGGAACATAAGTTCGACTACAGATTGGTGTAGTTACACGAAAGTGCATGTGCCCAGATCCGCGCCTCCATTCGATGGGTGGCAGAGCCTTCTCAAAAACGCTGCACTGAGTCCCTGGGCATCTTCAAATCTCGTCTCCGGCTTTCCTCTGGCTGGGACTGTCGATGCGGCTCACTGCTGTCTGCAATTATAGTTCTGAAAGCCAACGTTGTAAATACTGCCCACCCAATCCTCGCCACCTCTAGCCCACTACCCCTGCCCCCAGAGCACCCCCAGAGCCACTCACCAGCTCGGACTAACAATAAGATTTAGCACAATCTTCCACGTGCAGCTGTTACCTACCTGCTGTGTGTGACTGGATGATTTTATTTTAAAATTGTAATTATAGAGGTAACAAAATATCACGCGCGCGCGGTCAAAGGCATGAAATGAATACATTCAGTGTAAAATTAGCGTGGCCTTTGAACAAGAGAAATGCTAATGTGATGGAGTGTAAACTGAGAATGTTGACGCGAGTTAATCTACAATGTGAATGTTGACGTGAGATAATGCACTCTACATTAGAAATGTTAACGTAAATCAATTTACATTAGGGGTATAATAATACTATTACATTAGGGGTATGGTGCAACATTGCCCCATTCAATATAGTCTGGCAGTGGGGATTTAAAATGAAACAATATTGAGTAAGTATCCGGTTAGGACACAACACTGGGCCAACGTTTGTCAAACTTAAACCGACGTTGCACAGAGTTTGCGTGTTTGGTGGAGGAAGATCTTACCAAGGTATCGCGAACCAGAATGTTGTCCTCTGGAGCTCACAGACATGTTAATGTCTGGCAGGGATTAAACGTGGGCGGCGCGGTGGCCCAGTGGTTAGCGCTGTCGCCTCACAGCAAGAAGGTCCCGGGTTCGAATCTCTCGGCTCGGGTGCCTTTCTGTGTGGAGTTTGCATGCGCTCCCCGTGTCCGCGTGGGTTTTCGCCGGGCACTCCGGTTTCCTCCCACAGTCCAAAAAGCATGCTGCTACATAGGTTGATTGGCTCGCAGGCTAAATTGCCCCGCAGTGCCCGGCGATGGACTGGCGTCCCATCGTCGGTATATCCTTGCCTTGCGCCCTGTGTCTGCCGGGATAGGCTCCGGCTTCACCGTGTCCCTGTATAGGACTAAGCGGTTTCAGACAATGAGATGAGATTAAACGTCTCCGTTATTGGTTCATGAAAAGCACGCCAATGAAAACATCACGGTGTGAGAAGCATCTTCTTGTTGATATCTCTCCTGACGGATCATTGCCTTAGATATTAATACCACATTCAGTCTTTGGGCACACGCACGGATCGCAACACACATCTGTGTTGTGGTTATCCGAGCCACAGCTTTTCATTCACCCGCATAAGGAAGCGACGCTTTCCATCATAACACAAGTAAGAATTAAGCATTTATTGTATAAATCCATGTAAAGACAGCTCTTGTCATTTATCGGTATTTACACATTATACAAGGCACAAATTTTGTTTTTTTTTCTCGAAAAACGATTCCTTTCTCTGCATCATCCCACTTACGTTTCTGGTATCATCTTCCCTCTGTTGTGATAAAAAATATACGCTGTTCAACTGTGCGAGACACCAACACATAGAACACAATGGCATTCCACTACCGCGTGCAAATCACCAGGTGAACGTTATATTGAAACTCACTCGTAATAAAATGACTGCAACTAATACATTAAAAGCGGACACGAAAGTGTTTCAGAATAAACCTAAATGCATATAAAAAGTGCATGGTTAAACGTCTTATGAAATATACATTGTGCTGGTCAAACGATGACATAATTGTGTGTTTTGTGTTTTTATGATGTGAAAGCAACTAAAATGCGGTTGTGTGTCCACCTCCAGGGATTCTCAGCAATAGTCGCCGGCAAACACTTAGAACCAAATCCCTACGCTGGGCCACTGTTGCTGGCACAATACTGATGTTGTACCAATAGAGGAAGGCTGAATATCAGAGGACATGATGCACACACCCAACTCTACGGCTCAGTGTAACCAAAACAGACACCTTAGATCTCACAGGGAAGTCCACGGTTTAAGTGACCTTGCTGTCTTTCCGTGGTCATAATAATGGATCGATACAGCATGGCATTTGTGTATGTTGATGGAAATCGAACATATGAAATAAATGTAATTAGGGTTTTCCAGGTTCTAAAATGTTGGGTAAACAGGTGGATTTTTGTATGGCTAAAAATACATTGTTTCGATTTATACATCTGCAAGTGTTAGGTGTGGGCCATTACCGATACAATCTCCCATCATCAGCACTACGAGTGTACCAATTTCTACACCTGAATATCAACCCATAAAGAACATTTAATTTGTAAAAAAAAAATGCAGCAATATTTTGTAATACACTTGCAGCAATATGAAAGGGATATATTGTGCTTGTTACAATAAAAAAATGTGTTTCAGATAATTGCTTCGAAAAGTGTAAAATCTCTAGGTTTAGTGACAACACAGTGGCTTGTGATTATAACAAACGTGGAAACGTTGCAGATTAGCTTTATATACAGATATAAAAAATAGTAAACCTCATCAAAAGTACCAAATCCAAAGAATGTATTCTATCATGCATTACATTTTGATTTCGAACCAGCCTTTGAGTGCTAAGCAGGCTATTTGAAAAGTATACTTAAAACGCAGTTTAGTTAGATGGGTAACAAAACGAGGTGGGATGTTTGTTCAAATTAACAAATACATTGCAACATCACATATCCAATCGTCACATAACCGACCTGACATTACCGCAGACACTCGAGAGCAGTATATTGGGCATGGTGGTGTTAGCTGTCATAGTCTATAGATAATAATAATAATAATTGCATTCATCGAGTGCTTTTCACCCGAGGGTCACAAAGCGCTAGATGTTCGCATATCCTACCCTTTGACATTATGCCCCGAACATTCGTCCCTACGGAGTGAGGTTGGCAATGGATACTGTACAGTAATGCGTTAGCAGGATTTTGTCCTATGATGCGTATAATCGTAGATATTAGCACACCACAATAAAATAGTGATGTATGTACGCAACTCTAAAGCCATGTGGCTCAAATAAGTATACATTTTTGGTACAGATATGTTTTTTAAACTGCGTTGCGAAATCTGGTTGTTATTAATAATATATTTGATGTGTCTAAAAATGTCAGATAGACCACCAGAAACTAACAGCAGGAGATGAGTTTGATCAGCAATTGAGAGGATCCATATGTTGAACATTGCTTTATAACTTTTCGATTTTAATTGCGGTTATTGCATATGCTATTGAAAACGGTATTAATGACCTTAATTATGGTCACACGGATTGATAATGTAAATAGTGAGGGTCAACCGCCAACGTGGAAAATTATACAATCAATTTTATTCTCACCAACGTTTTAAGAGGAAATGTGGAAGCTCATTAATGTAAAAATAATATACACATACAAATAATATCTAACAGCAAATATTTTATATTTTCACCTTCAAAGCTATTTTTAACTTAGATTTTTATTCAAACGCAGGTCGGAGATATTTATCATTTACTCTTTGCAGTGGGCCTTGAATCGTTCCAAAACAAGTTAACAGGTGCACCAGGCATGAGCATTCGATTTGCCATGTGAAACGACTGTTTTTCAAGACATGTATATGAAAGATGACCAATGCAAGTATTTTTTACAGCATTTTGTATTGTGCCTTTTAAGTTACGAAAAGCAAATTTTTGGGAGTCCGATCTTAAGTCTAGCTCCAGTATCCAGATCATCTTGTGAGCCAGGACACATTAGCAATTCATGGGAATGAATTTGGACTCGGCCAGATGAGTTGGCACCCCCCAGAGATGTTTGCAAATCCTTTGTTTTTGAGGTGCTCTGAATACATCTTGGGAGTTTGAATTTAGATTTACTCTTCTTGCCACCAAGGTCTGCTTCCCCATCATTCACATGAATATCAAGTGCCAGAATGTTGTCTACGTAATTTTGGATCACCAGATATGTCAGTAACGTGTCCACAAATGGTGTAAGAGCCTTTTGATGAAAGTCCTGATTGGTAATTTAGGTGATAAAAAAAATAAATCCACTGTCCTCTAATTCCCCATAGAAATCTGAACCTGAGAATTTTGCCTCAAAAACATTAAATTTGGGCATTCTGATATGGGACATTTTATAGTGTGTTTCTAGACCATGAAAATCTACATTTCGAAGGCCATCATCAAAGTCTCCATCTGTACCTGTTCATTTTGCCTTTGATGTGTCAAAGAAAGGCATTTATAATTCTGTAAATTTTTGGACATTGGAGATAAATTCTTGGTGATTCTAAATCGGTATAAGATTTTGGTCCTTTGAAATCTCATTCGTTTTGAGGTCTGGACATGTCTCGCCCCCCTTTCGGTTTTGGCTATTTAAGGTCGGCATCAAAATCCGGTCCAGTAACTTTAGGCAAAGAGATTGTGAATTTGGGCATTTTCAAATGAGGCCCTTTAATGTTCCCTCCTGGTCCATCAAGGTCAATGTTAGGTCCACTAACATTACCAGCAATATTTGGAGTTGAAATATCGAAATCTCCTTTCGGCCCTTTGAGGTCAACCTTTGGTGCTGTCATGCCTCCTCCTACTTTTGGCCCAGACATATTCAAATCTGCATCTGGAAGATTCATGTCAAAATCACCATCTGAGCCTGATATCTTTGGCTTCGACATACCAAATGAAGGCATTTGAAACGTACCTTTTGGACCTTTCAGATTCATGTCAGCGGTATCCAAATTGGCATTGATCTTTGGTGCTTTCATTCCACCTCCCAATTTTGGCCCAGATATGCTTACATCTTCATTTGGAAGATTCACATGAAATTCACCGTCCGGACCTGATATCTTTGGTTTCGACGTACCAAATGAAGGCATGTTAAACGTGCCTTTTGGACCTTTGAGATCAATGTCAGAGGCATCCAAATTGGCATTGACTTTTGGTGCTTTCATTCCTCCTCCGAGATTTGGCCCAGATATGTTCCAATCTGCATCTGGAAGATTCACATCAAAATTCCCATCTGAACCTGATATCTTTGGTTTTGACATACCAAATGAAGGCATGTGAAACTTGCCTTTTGGACCTTTGAGATCAATATCAGGAGGGTCTAAATTGGCATTGACCTTTGGTGCTTTGATATCACCTTTCATGTTTGGCGTTTTCAGATTTGCATCAAGATCAGGTCCAGATAATTTTGGCCCAGACATGTTTATTTTTGGCATTTTTAGGTGAGGTCCTTTAATGCCTCCTTCTGGTCCATCAAGGTCGATATTAGGTCCACTAAGCTTTCCACCAATTTTTGGAGTTGAAACATCAATATTTCCTTTTGGTGCTCTCAGGTCCACATCAACATCCGGACCATGAAGCTTTGGTCCAGAGATGTCAAACTTTGGCATGGACATTTTAGGCTTTTTGATTTTTAAATCTGGACCTTGCATGTTAATGTTTGGTGTGTCTGCATCCAATCCAATCTCTGGGGCATTAAAATTAACATTTGGAGACTTAAGGTCAATATTTCCTTTTACGTTAGGTATTCTCGCATCCAAATTAGGATTAGGTATCTCCAAGTCTGCTGTTGGAGTTTTAACTTTTGAACTCGAAAAACCAACTTTGGGAAACCTGAATTTAGATTTTTTCAAAGTTGCATGAGGACTAGAATTGTCGATGTTTGGAGATTCCAAATTCATATCAAGTGTAGGAGTTTTTGGTGTTTTTAAACCCCCATCAATGTTCACATCAGGAATACTTGCTGCTCCTTTAATATTAGGTGCATTAACATCAACATTCAGATCTGGAGTAGATATTTTCTTACCAGCTGTGCCAAACTTTGGAAATTTGAATTTAGGTGACTTCATTTTGATGTCAGGTCTTTCTAATGACAGGTTAGGACTATCAATATTGAGTTTTGGCTGTTTCATTTCAACATTTGGTCCTTTAAAGTCTTTTTTTGGTATGTCAATTCCTCCTCCTATTTTTGGCCCAGATAAATTCAAATCTGCATCTGGAAGATTCACATCAAAATCACCATCTGGACCTGATATTTTTGGCTTTGATAAACCAAACGAAGGCATGTGAAACTTGCCTTTTGGACCTTTGAGGTCAATGTCAGGAGTATCCAAATTGGCATTGACCTTTGGTGCTTTTATGCCTCCTCCTAGTTTTGGCCCAGATAAATTCAAATCTGCATCTGGCAGATTCACATCAAAGTCACCATCTGGAACTGATATTTTTGGCTTTGATAAACCAAAAGATGGCATGTGAAACTTGCCCTTTGGACCTTTAAGATCAATGTCAGGGGCATCCAAATCTGCGTTAAATTTTGGAGCCTTGAGGTCCCCATCAATGTGTGGTGCAGACAGATCTAGCCCTCC
>JAZEWT010000007.1:14854956-14865052 GCA_036362905.1 Mordacia mordax | reverse complement strand
TGCTCGCTAACGGCACTTGACCCCTGCAGTCTGTTAAGGCTATACGGGGGACCTTTGCCTTTGTGTGGCGTTGCCGAAGGTCACGGGAGGCGGGGGACGCTGGGTCGGGGTGCGTGGATGCGACACTGCTCCGAATGCACCTGATTGACAGACGCCGGTCACGTGGCTCGGTGACCGCATTCGTGGAAACGGGGAGTTTCAACATCTGCGTTGCGCGCAGCAGGAGCGGAGAGTGGTGAACGCGGGCGCGTGGCATTGGGACAGGTGGCGCGATGGGTGGAACAGACGGCTTAAGCCGTGTCTCTCTCGAGTGGGCAATGAGTGTTTGTCACGAACGCTGGGACCAGCCACAACACACGAACCAGCATCAATCACTCACCCTGCGCACTAACTAACCAGCATCTAGCCCTGAGCCTAGCCATAACACACGAACCAGCATCAATCACTCACCCTGCGCCTAGCTTTAACACACTAACTAACCAGCATCAATCACTCACCCTGCGCCTAGCCTTAAGACACTAACTAACCAGTATCTATCACTAACCCTAAACCTAGCCCTAACACACTAACTAACCAGGATCTATCACGAACCCTATACTCTAGCCCTAAAACACTGCCCAACCCGACCCTTTCTCTACCCCTAAGCCTTGCCCGAACCCTAGCACACGCACCACCAGCCGCTACCCAAGACCACAAGCATTCACCCACTCCCTACCCCTTCTGCTCGGTCCGTTCACTCAGTATTTTCGGTTCACCGTGAGTGTGCGAGCACACATTACAGATAGCCGTCTCGAGATATCACTCCCCGTCCTTTGCAAATTGAGCAGCTCTTCGGAGAAATTCTCATAGAACCGAGCCGTGAGCGCCGACATCAATGCAACAGTGAATTTGATGTTTTCTGATAGAACAGCGATTTAAAAATAAATGAACTCCAACGTGGTTTACATTCACCCACCACCAACACTGAATTGAACATGGTGCACGATTACGGAGAGCACCGTTAAATGTCGAATTGATTTCTTTAAGGGTTTATCCAGTGTAAGGCGCCGACATAGACAGGAGGTGTCTGTAAAATGTTGGGATTTGTGCTGCGCCCACGGATAAATGGCATTGGCTTATAAGGTTAAGCTCTTACAAAGTATTCTAGTCTACACTGCGATATCAAGATTCTTTCCCAGTTTGATTTGACCGACTGAATGGTGTAACGATGCACGTTTTTTTCACGGCTCAATGTATGGGAATTGCTCTGGAGAGCCTCTCTCTCTCGGGAAAGCCACAGCCAGCGTTCCTCCTCTGTTCTTAGCGACGTTTCTCCGTTCATCCTGCCTCCAATGATGACGATGGCCCCGGCGTGGCAAGCGGACTGTCGCGAAGCTAAGAAGCGGAACGCTCGACACGACTATCTATAAAGAGCATTGCCCTGCCTGAACGGTAGACAGGGTCAATGCTAAGCACTTCTGCTTTGCACGTGGTAAGGGGAAGCGAGAAAAGCTCTATGTGTGTGTGTGTGTAGCGGTAGTGTAGCGGTCAGTGCACCGCGCTACGACCCTGGCGAGACGAGTTCGATTCCCGCTCACGGGCCACCAAGAAGAGTGACGATTATCCGAACCGGTCCCAAGTCTACTCGGCCTCAAATGAGCACCTGCTGTGGGATGTAACGTCACCGCGATAGAGACAAAAGGCGGTCGCGCGTGGCGCTGGCCGGCCACTGACTTATGTGCCGTGCTGGCCTTCGCGGGTGCTTGCTAACAGTGCTTGACTCAACATTCTCTTCGGGCTAAGTGTTAGCGCTCCCTCTGCCACCACAAGCTCTTATCTCTGCCACTGTCCAATCGGATCAGCGCGACACCGCATTCAGCCGCAGCTTTATTATTATTTTTATTTCTACTGCAAGTGTGTTGACGTAAAGCTGACACGTGTTTCGGATCCCGTTCTGCTGGGGTTGCCGAGTTCCGCTCTGGAGCACGCTTGCTGTCTGCCGCAACGCGACGCTTATCCTCCCGATGTGAATTCCATCGCAGGAATCACGGAATGAACCGCCCCCCCTCCACCCACACACACACAACCGATTACGAATGAACGGACCGCACCACGCCACTTCCACCCGTACCGCCGACCAACTCAGCCTCGCACCGACCCACTGACAAACGTGTCCGCCTCGCTCGCTGGAAGCTGCCCCTCTGCCCGCCCGCATTCCTGCCGACGGACCCGTTTACCAACCCGCCGACGTGTTCGTGGAATGAGCATAGCCACGCTGGAGCAGCCCTCTCCGGTTTTGCCGGGCGATGACCTGTAGCGAGAGGGAGGCGAAATATTGCGAAGGAGCCAGGAGGCACGCTCGATACGGCTCTCCCGAAAGAGCAGCTCTTACGGATAATTCTGCAACGTTCCTCCATCCTTATCTCTCACGTACCGACCCAGCGTCCCATCAACCTACCTTCCTGCATACCTACCGACCCAATCAAATAGCTTTAAACGTATCTGTCTCCTTGTTAAGGAACTCATTTGCCTGCCTGCCTTCTCACCCACCTACCTGTCTGCTTTGTAAACGTCTATTTTAATCACACATAAAAAATATTAAGGCACCTTGTGACTATCGTCACCATCTCTGTTATAAATTGTATGAGCAACCCATTTCAATTCCCCATTTCGCTTTAAAATATGCCTGTCGGCGTGTGTACGTATCCTTGCTCTATTTATCAAATTCAAAATACCTGGACACAATTCAGTCAAGCCGCTGTGATGATGATGAAAGTATTGCGTGGGTGGGTGAGTGTGGGGCGGGGGGGGTTGGTGGATGAGTGACCGGCCGAATTAAAGTGTATGCAGAGTCGCAAATGCAGTATTTTGCGCGATGTTTCAGCAGCATTATCTTGATATATCTCATCTCATCTCATTGTCTGAAACCGCTTAGTCCAATACAGGGTCACGGTGAAGGCGGAGCCTATCCCGGCAGACACAGGGCGTAAGGCAAGGATATACCGACAATGGGACGCCAGTCCATCGCCGGGCACTGCGGGGCAATTTAGCCTGCGAGCCAATTAACCTATGTAGCAGCATGCTTTTTGGACTGTGGGAGGAAACCGGAGTCCCCGGCGAAAACCCACGCGGACACGGGGAGAGCATGCAAACTCCACACAGAAAGGCACCCGAGCCGAGAGATTCGAACCCGGGACCTTCTTGCTGTGAGGCGACAGCGCTAACCACTGGGCTACCGCGCCGCCCTATCTTGATATATATGTCTCTATTTTTAAATAGATCAGCGCACGGGGCCTTAAAATGTTTCATCCAGTGGTCTTTCGTGTTTCTTCACTTGCCCAGAGAGTTGTGATTGAACGCAAATACTTTGAGCTCAGAAAACGTTGTTATTCTGCCAACCTCCCCCCCCCTCCCCAAAACTACGGCGGGTCCCGGCTCACAGATCGTTGCTCACTGAGATCGAGCCGCTCAGTGGGAGGTTCCTTTGGGAAAAGGGGAGAGTTTGCGGAAGTTAAGAACGAGCCGATGAAGAGAATCCGTGGGGCGTCACATCGGACAGCCCCGCGGAACGGCGCGATGGTATAGCTCGAAAGAGTCGTGATCGCAGGGAAATCTTGGGAGAGAGGTAAGGGTGACGTAAGCCGGTACGGTGTGGTTCCGCGTACCGGTAAGAGAGTGGCCCAAGCATTCAGTCGAGCCCGATACAAGTGGGAAGGAGGATTGTGGTAAGATCGTACCAGCCTTAAAACAGACGGTCACATTTAGACGTATTCACCTGTCAGCACCGGTGGTGTCAGCACACTTGTTATTGTGAATTGCTCTGAAGAGCAGCTCGTTCGGGATAGCCGTGTCGAGCGTTCCTCTGCAGGACACGGCTTTCCCGACAGAGCAATGCTCAAATATCGGAGCCGTGGGCAACCTGCGCCGAGACGCTCGTCATTGCACGAGGTCACTTCCTGAAGAAGTTTTCGCCGGGAACGTAGAGGGCATCGCGCGGAAAAATTGAACCGCACGCGATTCGACCCGAGATCCAGAGGGGCTGCTCGGCAGGAGGAACCGACCCCGATCACTTCTTCAATATCAGAGAGCCACGTGCCGCAGAATCGAGATGACGCGCGCCTTCATCCGCGCGGTGAATTTTTTTCTTGTCCAAGGTCATAAGGTCACGCCGCTCAAATGATCAGTGAGCGGCGTTCGTCTCTCTGGTGCCAGCACAGAGACAAACGCTGGTGGAAATTCCACATTCTCGTAACAAAGTGCTTTTGCGCTGGGTCGCGTCAATGTGAAAGTGTGGTGAAGCCTGCGTTCTTAAACCCCCCCCCACCAACCAGTAAGGGTTTTGTCACGTGAACAGAATGTGTCCATGTATTACTATTTTAGCGCGCCGGTGCATTAGAGAGCGGCACACAGATGTATTATAGAGTAGCGCGCCGGTGTGTTAGAGACACGCCGGTGTGTTAGAGACACGCCGGTGTGTTAGAGTGTCTTCTCATATTGTGGACCACTGCAGCCATAGGGCGACCCGCGTTGTTCTACCACAATACGGTATTTTTTGCACAGCATTCATTTCATTCTTGCCGAATGGGCTGTCAGCCACCTGACCGGGATTTGAACTCATAACCCTCCTTACAGTCAGTGTGGTGCTCAGTCTCACCGGCCCTCTAATGGAGATGAACGCAGCGGTGAATATTCATATGGGACTTCAATTTGCTGAGTCACTATAGTAATAATAGTGACCACTTATACCTCGCTACGCAGTTCCGCTCCCTCTCGGGGGAGAGAGGAGAGCATTGTTTAGAGGCGCAAGGAAGCTCACGGAGGCGGGAGGGGGAGGGGGGAGGGGGGGAAGGCAGTCAATCGGTAGGGCGACGCCAACGTATTCGAGAACGTCTGCGTCGTCTGTATGTTAATTAATTGTTGGCGAAATAGTGAGCTACGTGTTTTAAGCTATGGGAGAAAACTGGAGCACCTGGCGAAGACCCGTGGGAACATGGAGATCGCATGCTAACGCTACACAGAAAGGCGCCCGAGTGGGGAAGCGAACCCGAAGTTTCTTACTGTGAGGCAGCGGCGATATTCTACGCGTCGCCCCGATAACTCTTCAGAAACTCAAAAAAAAAACCAAGCCAGCAATGTTCGTCAAAGTACTTCTGCACAACAACAATAAATCGGTGTCACCGCAGTGATGTCAGTGGAAAACGTCATCGACAAGAAATGTCACAAGAACGTGTTGCACGCTCGGGACAATATCGCCCGTAGGGCGGGCACTCTGCTGATGGCGACAAGGAATCCGTAAACACGTGGCCGTGTCGCGCACGTTTGAGCGGAACGGGCAGGAGCATCGATGGCTCGTGCTCTGCGAGCCTGTGAGCAGGCGCACGTAGCGCGGCGCGGCGCGTACCATTTATTAATTATAAGGGGGGTTACGATGTACAAGAAAGCGGACTTGTGGCACGCGCCATCTGTTCAAATCATTCACGCTGAATCCTACCCAAGCATAACATTTGTCCTGGGCACGCACCCGAGAGCACTGGAAAACTCCCAAGAGCGGCGAGCGCGCCGCGGGGCTCAGGCACCAGGCGAGCGCTCACGGCACCAGCGCAGCGTTGGGGTGGGAGGTTGGCTCGAATGTACAAGAGTGACAACGGCAGCCACCACCAACTCTGCACTGCGGTTCTACCGCTGCAGAGACAGCGGCCGTGGTTTTGTCCTGCTCTTGCCCACGCTGCGGGGCTGTGTGTGTGTGTGGTGCGTGTGTGGTGTGTGTGTGGTGTGTGTGTGGGGCGCTCGCTCACGGCACTTGACCCGAGAGTCTGTTAGGGCTATACGGGGGACCTTTGTCTTGCGCACGAGGTGTTGGTGCGGAGCGACGGTACAACGCACCCGGCCACTCGAGAGGATCGATTCACGCTAACGGCTAACATCAGTGGTCACTGTATAGACCGGTTCTGGGTCTCGCCTAGGTCGACTCAGCCTTAAAGGAGTACCTACTGAGTTAGACAAGGAGACAAAGGCGGTCGGGCATGCTGCCGGCCAAACCGCCTCCCCCCCCCCGTGTGCCGTGCAAGCTGCTGCATAGGCGCTCTCCAACAGCGACTTATGACAGCCTGCGTGGGCTGTCGCTCACTGAACTCGGCCGGATGTCATCGTAAAGCAGTTCTGAGTGCCGATGAACTGCACGACCAATCTTGTGCTGCCTCTGCCGTGCCTGCCAAAGCGCCTGCTCGCTCGCGGATTCCGCCCACGCACGCTCGTCCAGCATGAGGGCAGCTCTCAAAGCCAAGGACCGCTTCAGAAAATTGTCCCTCGCCTTGGCCGTGAGCGCGAATCGAACTCGGATGGCCTGATTCGTAGAGCGGCTCGCTCTCCGCGACACCAATGATCCCCCTGTAGCCTTAGCCGACTGTCGGATCACGTTCCGTTAGCGAGCGCCGATGAAGGTCGACACAGCACACGAGGAGATGGGTGACCAGCACAGCGCCAGGCCGCATTTGCCTCCCCACTGGCGACGATTGCACACGGCGCCAGGTACTCATTTTGGGCCGAGTCGACCGAAGGGAAGCCCAGCACCGCTGGGCTGACCGTGAGCGGGACTCGAACTCGTGTGACTGGGTTCGTAGCGCGTTGCGCTCACGGCCGCTGCACCCCGCAGTACCCGCGCACACCNNACGCAGTACCCGCACACCCGCAGTACCCGCGCACACACACACCCGCGCACACCCACACACCCGCACACCCGCGCACACACACACGCAGTACCCGCACACCCGCAGTACCCGCGCACACCCGCACACACACACACACGCGAACGCGCGCCATTAAGTAATTTGCGAGTCCATCGCCCATTTACACGGAAACGCGACACAGCACTGGTGCCGACCCTGGCATTATCTGCTGTCCCAGTGCAGCATCCCGTTACTGCCCTGTTTACCGACAAATCATTGAACCCAATTTATTCAGGAGATTGTGCAGTAATGTGACACGGACTGCAGAGAGCCGCGGTCATTCATTTAAGCAACCAAGAGAGGAGAGAGAGGAGAGAGAGCGCGCGGTGGTTTTTTGTATATTGTCCAGCTTGGTTTTTCCTCCTCTTTCCACGTCAGTATCTACAAAACCCTCCCGTCCCTCTCCCCTCTCTTTTTTCCCCTCCCCTTTAAAACTAAAGGGGAGGGGAGGGGAGAGAGAAAAAAAAAGATCGCAAAGGCCCGTGAATGAGTCAAGATAATAGATGGGAGGGAGGGATATCGTGACACAAAAGCCGCTGTCTCAGCCACCTTGCAAGGTGATGATTACGCGTGTTGTCGGCAGGCGGGTTCTGGGATCAGCCGATCTCCTAGCGGTGCCCCTTCCTTTGCTCCGTCGCATCCTCCCGCGCCGAGCCAGACTCCTGCGCGCCGGCTCCCGTTACCGATCTGTCCATATTAGAGTGCCTTCTGTCAGTCGGCCGCGCAAGCGCCGTGTGCCCCGGTTCGCTACGCGCACGTGGTCTTCACGCTGAAACGGGACTGTCAGCGAGCGGGGTGCGGGGGGCGCGGGGGTTTGGGGGCCGGTTGGTGCCGCCGAGCAGCTCTCCGATCGCTGGCGAGATAAGCTCCGCTCCCAGGCGCCGCCTCCTCGCTCGCCGCCTCGCCCGCGATCCCCTCCTCCCCGCCTCGCTGAACCAGCGACCAGCCCAGCGAGATCCTCGCCTCTGATTTAGGGGGTTTATTGTTGTTATTGCTATTATCTTTATGGGGCGGCTGGGTGCCTTGTGTGTCCAAGCACCGTCGCTTGCCTCGCAGCTCCCCCCCCGCCTCCCACTTCGCTCCCCCCCCACCCACCCACCAGTTCCCCAGAGTTCACCAGTTCAAATCCAGCATCATCCTCCAGATAATGATGTGCTGGCCTGAGCCGCGTTATCATAGGAGGATGTCATCTCGTAATTCGCGAGCGTGGTTTGCGCGAGGTCGTCTCTCTCTCGCTCGCTCTCTCGACAGATCTCCTGTCTCTCCCCATCTCTGTGCTGGTGTCACGCGGGCCAGATGTTGGAAATGTCTGAAATGACTCGCGATTATGAAGGTAACGCGATGTTCTTCTTCTTGTTTTTTCTCTACGAGCTTCCCTCCAGGGCTGAACGCATCTTAAATGTCTCACCCGTGCGAATGGTACCGCAACCACCATTCCCACCTGCTCTGTGCTGAATTCTTCGGTCACTTTCTTACCACTTCGCCGTACCGGACCGTACTGGGTTACTTTCGACAATTCCCGAGCAACTGCGAGCAGACCATAGTCTGTTGAATATGTTTTGACGACTTGACACCAATCCGCGGTCTCTGAAATCTTGGAAACAAAGACCTAGGGGAATTTTACCTGTCGCTCTATACTGGCCTCACGTCTTGGAAGAGGTGCGAGTACCCACACTTTACCCCACCACAGGTGATCACACAGACCGCAACGGCTCATTTTCACCCGTCCCTCGCATCGCAAACCCTACCGCCGTACAGATATCACCTTGCTGATGATGACTCCACGTTCGCTAAACTGTGCGCGCGCGGTTAGTCACCGTGCCATGCGCGACCATTGCACTCAATATCCGCCCTTTTCGGGATCGCCGTGTCGAGCGTTCCTCCCCTCTCCTTCGCCACGCGTCGCCTCCGGCGTTGAGGGCATTATCCGGGACTCTCGATGCTGCCAAGCAACCGCGATCTCGAGCCACCTGCCTTTCCCCGTTCCGATGTTCAGGACGAGTGGCTCTGCGCCACAGTGGTAATTGAAGAGCGATTGTATTTCAGGCCGCGACGGGACTCGGTGCGAATTGCAATGTCCCCAAGAAGCCGTCACCCTTGTCAGTGCCCGCCTAATCCCGCACGAGGTCGTGGCGAGCCGGAGCCTATCCCGGCAGACGCAAGGCGCAAGGCAGGGCTGTATTGTGCCCAGGACGGCACCCCAATTCGCCGGAGGAAATGTAGTGAGCCAGACCAATTAACCTCATCGAATTTAGACCGCGGGCGGCGCGGTGGCCCAGTGGTTAGCGCTGACGCCTCACAGCAAGAAGGTCCCGGGTTCGAGTCTCTCGGCTCCGGTGCCTTTCTGTGTGGAGTTTGCATGCTCTCCCCGTGTCCGCGTGGGTTTTCGCCGGGTACTCAGGTTTCCTCCCACAGTCCAAAAGCATGCTCCTGGATAGGTTGATTGGCTCGGAGACTAAAAATTGTCCCGCAATGCCCGGCGATGGACCGGCGTCCCGTCGTCGGGTGTATTCCTGCCTTACGCCCTGTGTTTCCGGGATAGGCTCGGTTTCAGATAATGAGATGAGATGAGAATTTAGGCCGCGACAGGGTAATGGAAGGCCTGACGAAACCCCAAGCGGATACGGGGAGAGAACGCGCGAACTCCGCACAGCGAGGCGGCGGAACCCGGAATCGAACCTGGGTGTTTTTGCTCCGAGGCGGCAGTGTTACCGCGCCGATGTTCCGCCCGACTTCTTTGCTGTTGATTCAATGCAATTGTTGCCTCTGCAAGTGTGCCCACCGACTGGTATTGAACCCACGCTCTCGATGTCGCATAAACCCTCGGCACCTCGTTTCACATTGTAATATTAGACGAAGCGTCACGTTCTTAAACGACTCTGACCGTATTTTTAAATCGCGATACCGCCGACCTCTTCACTGGTGTAGGTTTTCACAGCTCCATGTGCGCGAATTGCTCTCAACAGCAGCTCTTTCGGGATAGCCGCTGCGAGTGTCCCTCCTCTTACCTTCACGTCGTTTTGCCTACCACGGTGGAGGAATCATCATCAGGAGCCCGACAATCGTCATCAATCATCGCCATCATCAGAATCCTGAAGATGCCTCCAAACATGGGAGGCGAAACATCGCGCAGGACTGGGTACAAGCGCTCGCTGCGGCGATCCGGAAAGATCAGCCTCGTAATCGCGCATTCGGAGCTTGAAAGCTCACTGGACATATGTGAACAAATGTCCATCGATGTTAAAAGCAAATCGGACGTCGGGAACCTCCAGCGGCCTCGCGTCAAAGTCTTTACGCTGGAAAAGCAAAGTTGCGAGCGATTACGATAGCATGGTTTGTGCTCAGGGCGGCGCGGTGGCGCAGTGGTTAGCGCTGACGCCTCACAGCAAGAA
>JAZEWT010000007.1:14807551-14818236 GCA_036362905.1 Mordacia mordax | reverse complement strand
CGCATGTAGATTATCTGTGGTCGACTCGCCCACACTGCGACCACCACCACCACCACCACGCGTGGCTTTCTCTGGCAGTGCCAGGCGTAGCTGAGCTATGGCCGAGCTGATGAGCCAGTCAGAGGTTGAAACGCGCCTGTGTCGGGTGCGCTGATCGCTCCCTCGCCTCTGTAAGACCCATCAGTCAGTGTTTAATTTCATCTCGAAGTGACCGCTAAACTCTGTATATCTTTTTCTTTTCTCACACACTTGTCCCAGTTCTCTCATCTCATCTCATTATCTGAAACCGCTTAATCCTATATAGGGTCACGGTGAGCCGGAGCCTATCCCGGAAACACAGGGCGTAAGGCAGGAATACACCCGACGACGGGACGCCAGTCCATCGCCGGGTTGTCCCAGTTAGTGAGAGGTAAAGCAAACGGGAACGCATCTCGGGGCACCGGGAGCAGCTGATTCGGTTACGCTTCACGTAGGCAGCGTGTGTCTCTCAAGCGGAGCGACTGATGCTGAGCTCAGCGCGTGTGGCTGAACGTGCGTGCGTGCGCGCGCGATGTTACAGGGGTTGCCACCTCGGAGGCACAGAAAACCGGGACGCATCGCGTAAACCGACGAAGGGGGGACGAGGTGACCGCACGCCGCGTGGCGAGGAGAGAAATACGGAACTTAAGTAACGACTTTGTTTCGTGATTCATTTACGGACTTCCCGAGACAGCAGTCTCCTTAAAATGACGACGATCCTTAGGCTAGGGGTGGGGGGAGGGAGGAAGACCCAGGACAGGTGGCAACCGTGGATGTTACACCGTAGATGTGACACACGAGAAAGTCGCGGGCAAATGTCGCGTGAGGTTGCACGTGTACGTGTGACTTTGAGCGATCTGCTCTCGAGCGGGTGTCGAACCTAGTCGTGGAACACTCTCGGCACGTGAAAGTTTTTATGTTTTTAATTTTTTAAAGAAACCCCTTCGTTGGTGAACGTTGCTCACTCGTCTCGGAGCGTTCAGTTTCTTCCCGGTCACGCAAACACAAATCCGCGTGCAGCCGCCTTCGCTCTCCGCCTCGCTCTCCCTCTGAAGACGAGCTGTCGCCCGTAACGTCAGCCCTGTTCTGCGCCTCTTCACGCTTCTCAGCCAAGGTTGAAGTCGCCTCTTCTTCGTCTGTAAGGAAGGAGGACACGGTTATAATAATAAAGGTGGTCGAGGTATGAATGAAACTGGAAATCTCCAGCGAGGCAGTGGGTGGAAGTGCTCTTGTCGGGGGCAGTGCAGGGCAGGGCAGGGCAGGCAGGGCAGGCAGGGCAAGGCAACGCAGTCCGCGCGATGGAGTCTGGAGATGTGCGCGCGAAGGTTGATGCTTTACAGCGCACATCTGTGCATCTGTTGAAGGCAGTTGGAAGCTATCAAAAATAGAACAATGCTGCGTGGGCCCGACCGTTAGAAATAGCATCCCCTCGTACCGTCTCCTCGGCTCCTCTGCCTCGCACACGGGGCTAAAGCTGCTTCTGGTACAGGGATCGTGGTTTGTGCGCGTGTGTGTGTGTGTGTAGTGTGTGTGTGTGTCTGGGGAGCGGTGGCCCAGCGGTTAGCGCGCTCGGCTACAAACCCGGCGACCCGAGTTCGAATCCCGCTCACGGCCAACACAGACGACGATTTTCTGAACCGGTCCTGGGCCTCCTCGAGGTCGACTCAGCCTCAAATGAGTACCCAGTGCAGTGTGAAAATATTGCCACCAGGGAGACAAAGGCGGCCGAGCGTGGTGTTGGTCACCCATCTCCTCGTGTACCGTGTCGACCTTCATAGGTGCACGCTAACAACACCTGACCCTACAGTCTTAAGGCTGTACGAGGGATCTTTGTTGTGTGTGCCGTGCTGGCCTTCATAGGTTCTCGCCAAGAGGCACTTTCCCCAACAGTCGGGGGGGGGGGAGTGGAGCCTCGCGTTATTCACACGCCTGCTTTGATGCGCTCCCACCATTGTTATTGTGCGGCGCTGCCGTGGTCACTGTCGATGTGGTCGTTTGACACCAGCCGATGGACGGGCGGGCCGCGTGGGAAAATTGTGGCCTCACGGCGGCGGCGGCGGCTGTGGACGGTCGGCTCGTCGCGTAGTAGGATTGGCGCCACCGTGCGAAACGTCGGAGGTCGCGCCGCGGGATGAACCACACCAGGGGCCCATGTGGACAGACAGCAATAATCGCCGACAGCGACGGGCTGGCGGCTGCAGAGGATTAAAGTATGCCGTCGCGGTGCCGTACCGCGCGCCGGTAAGGAAGTGGCCAAGGCATTCGGTGAAGAGGAAGGCTTCCATCCAGCAGTGGATCGATGCTGCGCGTTGAATGACGTAGAAAAAAGCTGCATCGAGCGTTCGCGGGAGCGTGGAACGTCGCGAATGAGATGGGAGGCGGAGGAGGAGGAGGAGGAGGTGGAGGAGGTGGAGGAGGAGGAGGAGGTGGAGGAGGTGGAACTTTTTCTCGAGAGAAAACTGCTCGAGACAGGTGGGAAACTGCGTTGCGAGAGCTCGAGAGACGTTCACCCAATCTTGCTCCGTGTCCGCAAACCTCACCGCGATGTCACGTCACCCGACCGGTGCGTTGTGACATCAGAGATAGCGAAACTCGTGCAATGTCTTTGACAGTTTCCCCCCCGAGTTAGAAATACTAGCGTCGCCGCGTTGCCTCGTACGCGCGTTCGGTTTATCAGTGCCCGCTTAGTCTTGCATAGGGTCGCGGCGGGCCGGAGCCTATCCCGGCAGACACAGGGCGCAAGGCGGGGCTATATCTACAATGGGACGCCAGTCCATCACCGGGCACTGCGGGCAATTTAGTCTGCGAGCCAATTAACCTATGCAGCAGCATGTTTTTTTGGACTGTGGGAGGAAACCGGAGGTCCCGGCGAAAACCCACGCGGACACCGGGAGAGAGAATTCGCAAACTCCACACGGAAAGGCAGCCGAACCCTGAATCTAACCGGGGATCTTCTTGCTGTGAGGCAGCAGTGCTTCCCACTGCGTGCTTTGGTGTCTGTGTGTTGAACGCGGAGCGAGGAGCGGTGGCTCTGTGGTTAGCTCACTGCGTTACGAACCCAGCGACCCGGCTTGCGATTCTAGCTGACGCCCAATACCCGCGGCAGCGAATACTGTGAACGGGTCCTGACCCTGCCCTAGGTCGACTCAGCCTTAAACGACTCCGGTGTCTAAAACATCAGCAGTGGGGAGACAGAGGACGTACTGTTGATGGCCACCCACCCCGTGATGTCTCACGCCGACCTTCATAGATGCTCGCTAACAGTAGCACTTGGCCGAACACTCTGTTCAGGCTCTACGGGTGATCTTTATCTTTATTAAGGCGTGTGCTCTTATACGCACAACACAGCGAACCAACTTTTCCTCTCGAATGCGGCGACACGCGTGATTATGCTTCTATCCCGGGCGAGAAGCGATCATTACAGCCACGGTGATTCATTCACTTTCCAGGGGACCCATTAAACCTGGGCGCTTCCAATGAAAGTAACGCACGCAGCACGCACGCAGCACGCACGCAGCACAGAGCGGGTGCTTGGACGCGGAGGGAGCGGGGGTTCCGGAGATCGTAAGAGGGACGCCTCGAGTCATTTTCCTGGCCGAGTGGATCGGACTTCATATCATCATCAGCAGGAGAAGCAGCGACAATCCGCTGCGGCGATCGATCCACTGCTGGATGGAGACGGCCTCTCAGAGCTTTCCACGCACCGTGGATTCAGCTGCGTGACTCTCAATCGCTGTATGAGACAAAGGTCCCCCGTAATAACCATTAGAGACTGTTGGGGCAAGTGCTGATCGAGGGCACCTGTGAAGGTCGGCACGGCACACGAGGGCGTGGGTGGCCAGCACCACGCCGGACCGCCTTTGCCCTCGTAGTGGTGACGTTTTGCACAACCCAACAGGTGCTCATTTGAGGCTGAGTCGACCCGGGAGAGGCCCAGAACCGGTTCAGATAATCGTCACTGACGTTGGCCGTGAGTAGGAATCGAACTCGTTTCGCCGGAGGTTGCACGTAAAGTACGGTACTGGAGTAAAGCAACGCCAGCACCGCGAGATTACAGTGTTAACTATTACAAAGCGGCTCTCCACCGTCATCATTCATCACGATCTATCCACTGCTGAATGAAGACTTCTCCACCTGTTGCCATCCCTTCCAGGTACAGATTCCATCCACTCGGACGTATGTGCTGTAAAGAGTGGGCATTCACCGAAACGTCGCGTGTATAATTATTTACGTGGCCACGGCGTTATTTACGGATGCGTCGAGTCTCCCGCACTCAAGTAGATTTAATCTTAGAACCCCCGAGGATTCCTCCAAACGCGGAAGACGAGACGTCGCGAAGGCGAGAGGGGGGAGGGGGGGCGCTCGACGCGGCTGCGCTGAACGAGCAGCTATGGGGAGCAATGCTCGTGCATCGAGTCGTTGTAAAAGCCCCCATCATTGCATGCATCATCGCTGTTTCGGGCCCGAATTACGAGGCGTGTAATGTATCAGTGTACGCTGATCATTCAACATCTGGTTAAGATATTTTCTGCTGCAAACGCCGTGAATCTCCGGGACGGATAGGTGATTTGGAAAGTTTTAGAACTGCAGCGAATATGTGTAATCACAGTCTAGCCTCGCACAGCGCACACTGCGCGTGTTGTACGAGATAGAGCCAGATGTACTTTCAATGAAACGCTATGTATATTACACGGACAACTATCTATATATAAGCATTTAGCAAAGCCCATGGTCTGCATTGTATATATGTAACTAAAGTTTGACTAAAGCAAGAGATCACAATTCATAGCATCAAATGGATATAGGTTTCGACGGCTCTACGTATGGGGGTTGCTCTCAAGAGATGCTCTTTCAGAACAGCCGTGGCTAGCGTTCGCCCTCTCAGTGTCGCCACGTTGCGCCTCCTCAAAGGCTTGCAACGCCTCCAGCGTGGCAGGTGTTACAGACACGGCGCGGCGAACGAGGAGGCTGGCTCGCCACGGCTATCCCCAATGAGCAGCTCCCGGTTGTACAATGCGGCACCGCGCCGAGCGCCTCGGCCACTCTCTCACCGCCGCACCGGGACCGTGCCGGTGTACTTTCGCCTCCGACCTGCACCGTAATCGACGTGACGGACCGCGGCGCGGCGTATTGCCGGGGAGCGACTGTGCCGCGACTCGGATTCAGGAGGGACGGTGCGACGAGTCTGGTAGTCGTTAGATCCGGGGTGAAGTTCGACAACGCCGCGTATTCAGCGTGCGTCGCTCGAGGCTCATCAGCGACCGACAACAACACAAAGGCGCGCTTGTTGTGTAAGCGCCGCTGCGCGGCCAGAGCCGGCACTCGTGGACATAGAGACATAAAAGTATTAACCGAGCGTTTTATGTTACTCATAAACAACGACAAGTTCGACAAGAACATCATATCACGAGCGCGTGTTGGTGTGCGCGAGTGTGCGCGTGTGCGAGTTTAAATGCAGTAACAAGCCACCGTGAAACGTACCAGTCACGGGCCCCTTCTAGGTCGACTCGGCCTTCAATTCATTTGAACGAACTCACGCGGAATGAAGACACACGCCCGCGGCGCGTGTGTCAGCCTTCCGTCAATCACGTCGCTCGGTGACACGAAAGAAGGAGCCCAGCTCCGCGCAGGTTGTGAAAGCAGTCGCGCTGTTGTACCATGGACTCGTCCAGTCCTCCGCAAACTTTACGTTCGCTTAAGGGAGCAGCGACGGAGGTGGGCGCCGTCCCTTTGAACGACGGTAGCGCGGGAAGAATTGCTCCACGCCGCTGCTCTGTCGGGACAGCCGCGTCGAGCGTTCCTCCTCTCCCCGTCACGACGTTTCGCCTGCCGCTCTTGGAGGCGCGACGAGCGCTCGACACGGCTATCCCGAAAGAGCAACCACGGAGAGCAATTCCCATCGTGGGCACCGACATCGTTTACGACGCTCTCGGCGTCTTGAGACATTCCAAGGCGCCCCGTGCGCACGCCGTCGAATTCTTTTACTCGAGAGCTGCCCGCTTCAACGAAACACGGCGATCGGCGCCCCTGCCGTGAGCGTCGGCCAACCACCGATCGCTCGATGAATGTCGATGGTCAGGGGCTGCACGCTCACAATTTCCCCTGCCGTGCACTTTATAAATATTACTTGGACCGGCGGCGCGGCACAGGCACGGCGGAGCCCGGGCGCTCGCCGCACAAGACGCGGCTTTGCCTCGGCTACTGCTCCGCCACGATTCCGATCAGTTTTCCTGGAATGGAGAGAAGTCGAAAAATAACTTGGTAGAGAAGGGGGAGGAAACTTGAGACTATTTGTTTCCTCTTTGCTGCTGTGAGCGCGCGTGTGTGTGTGTGGAGCGGTGGCGCGGCGGTGAGCGCGTGTGTGTGTGTGTGTGTGGGGGGAGCGGTGGCGCGGCGGTGAGCGCGTGTGTGTGTGTGTTTGGAGCGGCGGTGAGCGCGCGTGTGTGTGTGTGGAGCGGTGGCGCGGCGGTGAACGCGTGTGTATGTGTGTGTTTGGAGCGGCGGTGAGCGCGTGTGTGTGTGGGGAGGGAGCGGTGGCGCAGCGGTGAGCGCGCCGGGCGACACAAACCTGGCGACCTGATTTCGAATCGGCCACCAACCCCAGCGACGATTTTATGAACCGGTCCCGGGGCCCTCCCCTACAGGTTGTCAGCCTCAAATTAGTACCTGGTGCGGTGTGCAAGCACTGACACTAGGAGACAAAGGCGGCCCGGGCGTGGTACTGGCCACCCACCTCCTCCGTGTCGACCTTTATAGTTGTTCAATATCGGCACTTGACCCGACAGCCTGTGAAGCCTATATAGGGGTCTTTGTCTCCGTGTGTGCGGTGCACGTGTGTGTGCGGTGCACGTGTGTTGTGCACGTGTGTGTGTGTAGCAGGGAGCAGTGGTGTTGTAGTTCGCGCTCTGCGCTTTCGCTGCGCAGGGAACTTGTGCGGTCCTTGACCTCCCCTAGGTTGACTCAGCCTGAAATGAGTATCCGGAGGTGCGTGTAAACATCGCCGCTGGTTGGATAGATAAATGTAGCCAGGGCATGGCGCTGGCCACCCACCCCCGTGAAACGCGTCGTGTTGGCCTTCAAAAGAGCTCCTCGCTAACAGTACCTGACCCTACAGTCTGTCACGGCCACACTGGGGATCTTTATCATTGTGGGTCTACACACGCGCACGCGCGTGTGTGTGTGCGTGTGTGTGCGTGTGTGTGTGTGTGCGTGTGTATGTGTGTGTGCGCGCGTGTGTGCGTGTGTATGTGTGTGCGCGTGTGTGCGTGTACGTGTGTGCGTGTGTTCGCATGTGTGTTCGCGCGTGTGTTCGCGCGTGTGTTCGCGCGTGTGTTCGCGCGTGTGTTCGCGCGTGTGTGCGCGTGTGTACGCGCGTGTGTGCTAAGCGCCCGTGTATTTTTATATTTGTTTCCAGGTACGTGAATCGCAAAGTTCCACGAGGGGTCCGCAGCGCCCGCGTCAAAAGCCGCCGCGCTGGGAGCCAGGATGCGAATGCGCTCGGAGGAGTGATGCGCTACCATGCGTCAAGCACCTGCGCCCTGAGCCCTCCGCAGCCCAAACGGCGCCGCGTTGACATCGGTGTCAGGAGGACGCGACCCAGACAACCGCAGCAGCAGCAGCAGCAGCAACAGCAGCAGCAGCAGCAGCGGCGGCCGCGGCGGCAGCTGGCGGGCAAGCCCGACGACAGCGACGGCAGCAGGAGAAGCAGGAGTGAAGCGGGGACACCCGGCTCGCTGCACGCGGCCGCGGCGTTCTTCAGAGCGTCGCGGCTCCTGCCGGCGGGCATGAGCGCGCGGAGTGGGCACGGAGACGAGGAACAACACAGGGACCGATTCGTGCTGCCGGGCGCCAGCGGCGGAGAAGGAACGACCGTGCTGAGGAATCTGCTCAAGAAAGGGGCGGCGGCGGCTGCGGCAGCGGCGGCGGCGGCTGCGGCAGCAGCGGCGGGAAGCGGCGGCGGCGGTGGCGGCGGCGGGATGTTTGAAGAACCGCCACCGGCGCCGTCCTACGGCCAGACTTCGCTTTACTCGCAACTGCTGCACAACGGTGTCCCTCACAACGGCTTCAGCGCCAGGCCGCCCGGGGCTGCCAACGCAGGAGGCGGCGGAGTTAGCGGAGGTGGTGGTGGTGGTGGTGGAGGAGGAGGAGTTGGATTCGGACCTCCCAGCGTGACCGAGTCGACAAATTCGGACGATAACCGCAGCGACTCGTCCTCGGGCGAGTGGTGCGCTCGGGAGAGATCGACTGCCCCCGGCTCGGCGGGTTGCTCTGTCCAATCGGCCAACTCATCGGCGTCCGGCGGCGGCGGCCACCACGGGCCCGACCTGCAGGCGAAGAGGGCCCGCGTCGAGAACATCATCCGCAGCATGAACGCGCGGAGCGGGGAGCCCGAGAGGAGCGGGGAGCGGCCCGCAAGCCCGCGGGAGAACAAGCGCAAGCAGAGGCTGCCCCAGCAGCAGGCGGGCGAGGAGGCCGAGGGGATCGCCGCCGGGATCACAGGCGCTCTGCTGGCGGTCGGGATGGAGCAAGATGAGCCTCACCTTCATCCGCATCTCCAGAAGAAGCAGCAGCAACGGCCGGGCGAAGATGAGGATGAACGGACGGAGGAGCACGAGGAGGATGAGAACGAGGAGGAGAAGGAGGAGGAGGAGAAGGACGAGGTCGATGACTCGATCCTGTCGCAGTTGCCCGCGAAGCTCCAGGTGAAGCGGGAGGAGCGGCGCCGCCTCAAGCAGCAGCTCGAGGAGATGCAGCGGCAGCTGCGCCGCTTGCGCCAGCAGTTCTCGTTCGCGTACGACGACAGCGGGGAGTCGGGGGAAGAGGAGGCGGCCGACGAGGTGGACAAAGATGGTGAAGGAGGAGGTGCGGGAGCAGAGAGAGACAAAGAAGACGAAGAGATGGAGGACGAGGAAGGGGGAGGAGGTGGACGAGGTGATGATGATGATGGCAGGGAGCTGGACAGCTGCTCCGAGCGCGCGGGAAGCACGGGCGTCGCTGCGCGCTCCGGGGCCGAATCCTCTGACAACGAGATGATGGACGACTCGGAGACGGCCGCGAGCTTCCGCCGGCCGCGACAGCAGGAAGTTCCTCATCACCACCAGCCCCATCCGCAGCAGCAGCAGCAGCGGCTGCTCCTCCAAGAAGAAGATATGGAGGATGACATCGACGCACGCTTCGACGATCAGGACGAGGACGACATCGCGGCGCCCTTTGGCCGTCGCTCCAGTGTGAACGACGCCGACAAGGACCTACAGCAGATGCAGGTGGACGAGCGGCACTCTCAGCCCGTTGAGCTGCACCTGCAGCTGCAGCCGCAGCGACGGCAGCAGCAGCAGCGGGCGGCGCGGGTCCCCGCAGCCAAGGAGCGCGGCGAGGAACTCGCTCACGCCCTCAAGCACGAACTCTCCCGAGCGGTAGCGCACGTGGTGGACGCCGTGGTGAAGACCTTCTCGCCGCGTCCCGGAGTCGCCGCCGGCACGGGGGGTCCCGCGCCGGCGAGCGCCGCGTTGGCCGCGACCCCCTCTTGCTGCTCCTCCACGGCGCCCGCTGCGCTGACGGCGCGGGCGGTGGAGCAACATCGGCACCTGCCGCTGCGCCTCTCGGCGTTGTCCGGCGCCAACATCCCTAGCAACAGCGGCGGCAGCGGCGGCAGCAGCAGCGCCACAGCGGCAGCCGCGTCCAACATCGCCAGCGGTAACAGCAGCAGCAGCAACAGCAACAACCACCCAAGCATCCCGGCCACCACCACCACCACCACCACGACGACGGCCACCAGCGCCGTGATCACAGCCGGTGCCGCTGTCAACAACACCAGCGCGTCGGCTTTGATAACCTCGTCCTCATCCTCATCGTCCTCCTCGTCGTCTTCATCCTCGTCCTCGTTGTCATCGAACGGAGAGGCGAGCAGAAGCGCGCTGCAGCGAGGCGTCACTCAGGTCTACAGTGGCGGCGGCGGCGGTGGCTTCGGCGAGGCGCTCATGAGCGTCGGTGGCGGCGGCAGCGGCGGCGGCAGGGCCCGGGTGCCGCCCGCCTCGGCCGACCAGACCGAGGCCCTTCCTCTCGTCGTGCGCAAGACGTCACCTCCCGCTACCGACCACCACCTCCTGCACAACCACCTCCACCAGCAGCAGCAGCAGCACCACCAGCAGCAGCAGCACCAGCATCACCTTCAGCAGCAGCACCACCACCAGCACCACCAGCAGCAGCAGCAAGCTGCGGCCATCTCCGCCAACCAGATGGCCTTCCCGACTCACGGCCTTGCGCTGGGCCTGCCTCCTCCACCGCCGCACTTGGGCCAGCACCTGGGGCTCGCCGGCCACCACCCGTCCCTCTCGCCGCACGGCTTGCCGCACATTCCGCAGATGGCGTACTTCTTGCACAGCAGCCTGGCGGCGGCCGCCGCCGCGGGGGTCGGCATGGCCTCGAGGGGCGACCAGCGGGTCTCGCCGGCCGAGCAGGTGCTCCTCGAAGCGGCCGCCGCCGCCGTGGCGCGAGACCAGTCCGTTCGGCCGCGCAGCAAGGTGTCGTCCCTCGGCCCTCTGCACCACCATCACCAGCACCACCACAACAACAACAGCAACCCGCACCACCACCACCAGCAGCAGCATCACCACCACCACCAGCAGCACCACCACCACCAGCACCAGCAGCACCAGCAGCAGCAGCAG
>JAZEWT010000007.1:14783641-14797039 GCA_036362905.1 Mordacia mordax | reverse complement strand
GTGAGGGCATCATGAGTTGTCAATGCTAAGTCAAGATTCACCACGGCTGGCATCGGTAACGTGACTTACCCATCGGAGGCTCCGGTGAGCATCACAGCGGGCCTGCGGCTAACATCGGTGGCGGGTGACATCCGGACGCGACCTTCCACCGTCCCAAACACTGTACCAACCTACAGCGACCGGCGTGGTGAAGTATGGCGCCGTGGGCAGATGTGCACGCGCTTGGGACAGCTCTGACAAAACTCGGCGCGCGCCACAACCCGTGCGCCGCACACCACAACCCGTGCGCCGCACACCACCGTTGACGGGCCGTGACGCCTGAGCGATTAACCGGGGCTGCCCACAGAGTGGGGGATTACCATCACGCGCCACGTCTTGTTCAGGATATAGCGAGACCATTACGAACGAACACTATATAAATATATATATATAAATACGCTTTGAAATTGAAACAAATCAATCGGGATTTCCGAGCCATTGTGTGTTGGCGTTGCATAACGTTACATAATTACACGCGAGAGTACGACCCGGCCACATATAATTATTTATATTGAGTTAATTTAATAAATAACAGCGCTTGATTGAAATAACATCATTGACAGCTTCCTTATGGGCACTATAGATTAGCAGCTCAGGGCAAGGTTGACGCTAGCCAGCAATAATTATTGATTGACACGTTGCTCGCTGACTCACGGGTCTGACCTTGCTTTGTTACGCGCACGCTGCGGTAAACTTTGGAACATCTTATTGGTGGAACGAGGAGCCGTGGGCACCCATCTGATGGAGAGTCTGGTCCGGGCAGCAGTTGTGGCGACGCGTTCGTTCCGATTTCCGTGAGAAGCAAGATTAATTTTTGTTGGTATCGGGGTATCTATGCACCCCGATACCAATCCGGGGCCTTCACAGAAATTCCTGTCCGAGGCGGTTCCTTGCCCACCTTGGGTGCTTTTTTGTGTGTGTGTTTTGAGTTTGTGTTCTCCCTCTCTTCCGTGTGGGTTTCCTCCAGGGTTATCTGGTTTCCTCCCACAACTAAATAACACATTAATTAACTGGCTGATAAGAGCGTAGCATACAGGCCACAGTGTCTGGCAGGTTGGCACCAGCTGACCATGTGGCTCCCTTCACCCCCTGCAAGTTGTCTCGTGCCTCCATCATCGTCTCTTCGAATCAATACCTTTGAAATTCAATCAATGTGTGCCACGCATTTGTAATCGTATGCATTGTACTGATGCCGGTTTCCACAGCTTGAGGCATGGGAATTGCTTGCCAAAGCCGCTCTTTCAGGATGGCCGTGTAAAGCGCTCCCCCTTTCCTTCGCAACGTGGAAGGCGAAACGTCGCGATGCGCCGAGGGGGAATGCTCTGCACAGCTTTAACGACAATTAAACACAGCTTTTGAAGAGAAATGCAGTGGTAACATAAAAAATAATAATTAGTGGCTAATTCTTAACATTTGTGATTGCGCGCGCACACACAGAGCAAGCTGTTTGGCCGCAGCACGGCGGTGTTGGGTCTGTTGTTGTGAGACTGCCTCCGACTCGAGAGTTGATGCGGAACATCTGCCACCGGTAACTGGGTCCCGGTGTTTTGGGACGAGAGCGCCGTAAAACTGCGCTCGGCAGCACCACGGCAAGACACAGGGCAGGCTTTCTGCGGATAGACTGCCCCCTGCCATGAGAATGTGGAATGTGCACTGTTGGCAGTGGAGATGAGCAATTGGCCAATGATATTTTGAGCAGTGGGGTGGTGATTGAGATGTAAATCCACGAATGCTTTTACGTCGAGGCTGGATGCGTTAACTTCAGACGGACAGGTTGACAATCTACAAAGACAAATCTCATTCAGAGAACTCCGGATGGGACGCCAGTCCATCGCAGGCTTCGGGCAATTGAGTCAGCAGGCCAGTTAGCCTGGGCGACAGCAGCTGTGTTTGTTTGGAGTGGGTAAGGAAACCGGAGTGCCCGGCGAAAACCTTTTCGCAGAAATAAAAATAACAAGCGTTACCTCGGCTCCCCCGCTGCCGCCGCTGCTCCTTAATAACGGCCGGAGACGAGCGCTCGATGGGAGCGAGTGCTCTATAGGAGCGAGCGCTCTATAGGAGCGAGCGCTCGATAGGAGCGAGCGCTCTATAGGAGCGAGCGCTCTATAGGAGCGAGCGCTCGATAGGAGCGAGCGCTCGATAGGAGCGAGCGCTCGCTGAGAGCGAGCGCTCTATATGAGCGCTCGATAGGAGCGAGCGCTCGCTAGGAGCGCTCGCTAGTAGCGAGCGCTCGCTGGGAGCGAGCGCTCTATATGAGCGCTCTATATGAGCGCTCTATAGGAGCGAGCGCTCCCATCGAGCGCTCAATGGGAGCGAGCGAGATTTCTCGTCGTGACGTGGAGCGATCGGCGTTTTGTGGCGAACGCAACTAAACTGCGCGGGATGGAGTAACAACTGCGCGGGATGGAGTAACAACTGCGCGGGATGGAGTAACTGCGCGGGATGGAGTAACTGCGCGGGATGGAGTAACTGCGCGGGATGGAGTAACTGCGCGGGATGTAGTAACCGAATCGAGGCGACGGCCACAACCGGCATGGTTCCGCGATCTGCAATGATTTGCGCGACCGCCGTAACTCCATCCGCGCGTTCAGATGTCGCGTCAAGACTCGCACCGGCTCCCACCGGCTCCCACCGGCTCCCACCGGCTCCCACCGGCTCCCACCGGCTCCCACCGGCTCCCACCGGCTCCCACCGGCGCGCGGACTCGCTTCGTCGTGATTTCACTTCATGACTCCTTGTGGGCTGTTATAGTTTGTGGTCCTTGTGCACCCGTGTGCGTTGCTTATTTGCTACTCATTTGCTTAACCCAGTCTTGTAATGATGCATGTTTCCACGGCTGTACGCATGATGATTGCTTCCAAAAGTTGCTCTTTCGAGATAGCCGCGTCGATCGCGCGTCCTCTCTCCTTCGCGACGTTTCGCCTGCCACGTTGGAGGCATCTTCAGTCGTAGCTTTGCACGGCGATTTACGACCGTTGGGTGAAAGACATTTTAAAAATCTAAATTATTTTCATCAGCAAATTTCCTGCCCTACGGGCGATCGTGTTCCAAGCGAGCAACGCGTTCTTCTGCGTCAGGTTAAAGGCATTAAAGTGCCTTAAGGGGTCTTGGCGAGAGTTCAGAAGTGTGACTTTACAGCTGTAATAGTCAGTTTCAGGAGCGCCCTCAACAGGTGGGAAACACAGCTGTAGAAACACATGAATGCCTTTTATTACTTTTAATAAACATTTAGCAGAAGCGTTAGCGAGCGCCTGTGAAGGCCAGCAGGACACACGAGAGGGTGAGTGGTCGGTACCGCACGGCATTCTCCTTCGAGGCCGAGTCGACCGAGGGGAGGCCCAGGACCGGTTCAGAAACCCATCGCTGGTGTCGGTGGCCGTGAAGGGAGTCGAACTCGGGTCTCCGGGCTCGGTGGCGGAGCGCGCCAGCCCCGACGGTGCGCTCACCAACGTTCAGAGCTCAGGAATCCTCAGATGCCAGTCGCTCCACCCAAACCAGGGAGCACGGGGCAACTATTTCCATCAATCAGTCAGATATGGCGCAACGTAGGATTTGCTTAATTTGCATCCGAGCGCAGAATTTTTGCCAACCGTGGAAAGGTGAATGTGCCGTAGGAGTGGGACGAGCCGCAGTTTGACAAGGCCCTCGCTCGCGTTATTTTTATCCGCTTAATGAGATGTTAACCCCCTTATCCTCGGCAATGGCACACCCCGGCACATTCACTCTTACCTCACACTGCTATTACGATTTTAAAAATAGTTGCTCAGTTTACTCAGAAACACCCCATCGGAGTGACGGTGTTGTTATAATTTTAAAATACGCCTATATTTATTTTATTTGAACACCGCCACGATTCCGTTTTTTTTTTTGACAAGGGATGATGCGTCATCGACGACATTCAGAAATAATATACAAGTGGCAAAACATTTGACAAATGAAGTTTTAACTCGAGTGCATGTTCGTACTGATATTCTAACACAAAGTTTGGTTTACACACTTCGCAGGAGCGTCTACTTTATTTTATCACGGCTACAGTTTATCTTTTTGCTACGGTCACGTGAGATGAGTATTTGTACATTCACAAGCCTCTGGCAGGCGAGCAGTGCATCACCTTGTGACAGGGAATGGGGCCCCCTGGGAGATAAGTAATAATTATACCGCGACTCAAGTCACCTTCAGTAGACACCATTGTGTCCAGGAGAGTTCCCTTTATATTCTCCGCAGAGAGCATCCATCATGCTTCAGCTGGACTCGGCGGTTCAGGCTCCGAATGCGAAACATTCGGTGAGAAGAGCCACATATTACGCGGCGAACAATTTTTAAAAACTTGTATTTTCAGTCCCACAGTCTTCCTCAACTCTCGACTTTGTGAAGGCCGCTGGCTGGTGCGGTGCTAACGTCTGTGTGGCGTTGGTGTGTTCTCTCCCTCTGCTGTGCCGTGGGTTTCCTCCCGGTTCCCCGGTATCTTCCCACACAACACGACAACAACAGCAGAAAACCCACTCATTTAATTAATAGGCCGATAACAATGATATATAGGACCCGGTGTCTGGCAGTTGTTGGCTCCCGCTCACTGCGTGATTGCCTTACCGCCACCCCTCTGCGGTTTCCTCGCGCATTTGAATCGATCTGCGAATGCCTTCGACTTAGAACGACCCGTGAGCAGAGGCCTTCGAAGGAAACGTATATAATCGGCGAAGTTTTTGGGGAAATCGCCCTTCCTCAAAGCACATTCGTTGTCGGGCCCCATGGTACAAAGAACCGCGTCTCGAGCGTTTCACCCCGCTGCCTGTCCGCGCGTTGTCGGTAAGGGTCCACTCTCCGAAACGTCGCTCCTGATGTCTTCCTCTTCAGCGCCGCGGCGTTACTCACGACTCTCTCGGGTTTTGCCGTCGTTTCTCCCGTTCGTATCGTTTCACATCGCTCACCGAGAGCTTTGTACCGATGCTGGAGTGCGCGGCTCGATGTGTGGGAACTCGTTTCCGCAGCCGTTCCTCCAACGTGGCTCTCCTTAAAGGTCAGCTGTTGTGGGTGTTTTCTCCGTGCTTGTCAAAGTCTTGGCCAAAATAAAGTCTCGTTTTATGCAAAGGGTTTACTTATCAAGTTCAAATATATCCGATTCAGGGTGTATCTGTGGTATATATGTATATTTACACGTGTAGTCGTGTTGGTGCGTGTGTGTGTAACTTCATTGGGTGAGTGTTGATGTACGTGCTTGAAACCCCCCCCCCCAAAAAAAAACCCCAAAGAAACGTTATTGTTGCTGATTTTCCATTCTTATGTCGTTGTTGTTGACGTGCCATTCGCTCCGCGGCTCTGTGTAGCGCTTTGTGACCCTCGGGTGAAAAGCGCTCTGGAAATGCAGTTATTATTATTATTATGATTAGTGGGGTGACTAAGCGTACCGCGCTACGAACCCAGCGACCCGAGTGTGGTTCCTGCATGGACTCGTGAATTTTTCCGGGACCCCACATGAGTACCTGGGGCCCTGTGTGATCATCAGAATTGAAAAACAACACATGCAGTCAAACTTGTTGCTCGCCACCCACCCCCTTGGAGTGTGTTGTCAGCCTTCATACCTACTACTCGCTCACAGCACTTGACTCAGTAGTTTGTCATATGGTGTCCGCAGGATCTTGGTCTTTGTTTGTGCAGCACTCTGTGACCCTCGGATGAAAAGGGCTCTAGAAATGCAATTGTTATTATTAAATATTATTATTGTGTCGAAAATTCAGGTCTTTTCAATACTTTACGGGGTATTTGGATTGTGTTTCTCTGCTTAGGTGACCGCGTGGAATAATCTGATCGCAATTGATAAAAAATATATGTTTTCATGTTCACTGCACAGCCAATGGTTAATTAATACAGAGGTAAAGGTGCAGACTCTGCAATTACTTGCTCAAGCCAGTGTTGGCGGTAGGATCTGCAGCTATAATAGCGAGCTCTCCCCAGCTTCTCGAGAGCTTGTTCGCACTCTCCTCAAAGCCTGGCCCAACCATCTCGCAATAGGTGTGAGTACCTACACTGTGCCCCACCGTGCGCGACCTGCCGAGTGACCCGCGAACGCTGCTGGCTGCAGAAGCACCGCGGAGGTGCGTCAGTGATGCAACTGCAGCGCTGGCGGATCGGACCGGACCGGCGAAATTTGGATGCTCACCACTCTGGCATCATCCCCAAAATTTGACGAGACTCGACCCGAAAACACTTGATTGCGTGTAATATTGGTCCCAAAAGCCTTCAGCTTGAAACCTCAAATGAGTGTAAATATATGCGATTTGTTGCTTTTATTGAGCACTCCTTTGAACGCGTGGAAAAAAAAATGGCAGGAAACAAACGGCAAAAGAACAACGGTAAACTAAAGGGGCGTTATATTTTCGCAGTCAATATTTATAGACGTGACTGTGCAGCTCGCTCTATGATTCCAGGCAAGCACGCGCGAATAAACTTACGAAGAAACGGGAATTTAAAGATCATCGTCGCGAGCCAAGCGCTCTTGCCGAAGCGTTGACGTTTATCAGCGGCGCGAGTGGCGAGGTTCCCCCGCCGGTATTGTCACCCACGAGATGTGCGCGCTCGCCGCTCCGCGTTAGACTGCCGCGGCGGCGGCGGCGGCGGCGGCCGTGGCCACCGCCACCTACACGGGGCCCGTGCCGCCGGGTCATGCGTTCCGGCCTCGCGTCCGTAACATTTGCCGTTCGCCAGTGTTCCGCGCCGCGCCGCTCTCTCTCTCTCTCTCTCGCGGCTCTTCTCGTGCCGAGAAACATAAAAGGTTACGGCGTAAATGTTCGCACGAGAGGAATAGTTTAATAAATGGACGGGCGGGCCCGTGCGTGCGCACGCAAACATTTATCGCGACGCGATTTGGTTATTTCGTAGGAACTCCAGCCGATAGTTAGTACCAGCTCCCGTAGTGTTGTTCGGGGGACACAAGGGGTACTAAGTCACTTCTTCCCCCCAAGCAGCCCTCCTACTACCTTGTGGAAGGGGCAGCCCCCCCCTCGACCCCCTCACCATAGATATTCCTACCGTCAGTAAACTGCTGCTGTAATCAAACCATGGCTCTCGCCGCCGGCTCTCGTCACACGGCGGGGTGAGAGGCACGGCCGAGTGTCGTCACCCGCGCTCGCCGTCCGCTCCGCGCTCACGTCGGTCACCCACGCGCCACGATGATGATCGCGGCGCGCCCGCCGTTGCATCTCCGTGTCTGCGAGCCGTTGCGCCACCCTTGCCACACTTTCCACAGCGCCACGGTCGCGCCCAGCGCGCAGCCAACGCGCGCGCGCGCCAGCTTTCACCAAATCCGGAACGACTTACGCATGGTACAACTGCGTCGCTCAGTCTCGAGCGACCAAAAAAAAAACGATGACATAAGGACGCGGCGTGTATTATTTCCTCTGCATTAAACACTTTCTTTCTGTTCCCCCGCCCGCGGATTATCGGGGAAGGTTCCATTGCGCGCCGAATGTCAATTTCGCTTACGGCACACGGTCACCAGTTTACACCGGAGTGAGCTCACGGGCGCACGATAAAGCGTTGTAATGCTTCCTGCCGCACACTGACCGCTACGACTCAAACTTTTGCTTCTCCCCGAGCCAGTGTGACTCCTCTCGCGCTACAAATCGCAGGCCTCGTTAGAGATGACGCGTGCGCTCACGCGTGTACATTCGGAACGCTTGCGAGGCACTGTTACGTTTACGGATGCGGAACAAATTTGAAGGAGCGGTGGCGCCGCAATTGGCGCGCCGCTGGAGGAAAACCCCGGCGGTTAGAATTCCAGTTCCATGCCACGGTGGCGAGTGATCTCTGAACCGGTCACGGGGACCTCGACACATCACCAACCCAACGCCGACCCTCCAGCCACGCGAACTATGGATGGCGTAGCAGCTCCTAAAACCTCTCAGCGTGGTGTGGCTTGTTAAAAGTCTGTAAATGGTTGTTGATATCTATCGATGGCTAGCCCCAAAGAGCAGGTGTTGAGAGCAATTCCCATACGTCGAGCTGAGAAAACCTACATCGGTACAAGGTGGGAGGGTGGTGTGGTGAGTAGCGCTGCTGCCTCACAGCAGGAATGGCCTGGGTTGAATTCCCAGCTCGAGCACCATTCTGTGTGGCATTATCGTGTTTCACCCTGTGACCACGTGGAATTTCACCGAGTACTCTGGTTTCCTCCCATAGTCCAAAGACATGCAGCCTAGGTTAATAATCCTGACGAATTTTCCCCCAGTGTCTTGAGGCGTTGTAACTTTCTGACCCCCACACCGCTGGACAACTGTTAAAAAGAGCTACGTAGCTCAACGGTTCCCTCTAACTTCAATTAAAACTGACTGAGTGATTTGGGTTATTGGAGAATGACCGAACAGTTAAATAACTTGGTATTAGTCCAGCAACATGGGCAGCAGTAGCTACTGAATCGCTGACATTACCCTTGCATTCCTACTGTTCCATTGACAACATCGCAGTGTTAATAATAGTAATAATAATTTATATTGTAAAGGGCCTTTGACACAAGTGGCGCTGCTCAGTCTACAGCAGTTGTCCCTGGCTCTGAGGATCACTCGGTAAAAGGTCCCATTCCTGGCCACGTAACCCCAGCTCTGTTAACATGGGCCCTGGGGCAAGATATATGCAATGGGACCCACCGAACAATGCCTCCCAATCTCTTCGCAGCCCTGTACCCCAGGCCTTTGAGACACATGGCCCACCGGTGCAGTTGCACCGCCTGCACGCGTCATTGTTCCACCAATTACCAGCTAAAAGTCTTGTTCATCTTCATGTCTTTTTGCCTCGAATTGTTAAACAAATGACACGGTCAGCCTGTTGGGTGGAATTGCTTTCCCCGAGAATAGATGTGAGCGACCAGTGCTGGTGTATGTGACTGTAGAGGACACAGGCCGACTGAGAATCCATGACGACCTGGGGCAGTGTGTAAACTTCGTCACTCGGGAAACAAAGGCGGCCGGGTGCGATTCTGGCCACCCACCCCCTCGTGTGCAGTGCTGGCCTTCGTAGGTGCTCGTGAACAAGGTTTGACCGTACAATCTGTTTAGGGTATATGGGGAATCTTATTTTTTTTGTCTTTGAAGGACACTTTTCCCTTGCTTTCATTGGTAATCTGAGTTGTCAAAAGATTCTGATGAAGTGTGTCAATCTGCCTGTAATTAATAAGTATGGATAATCTGCTCGTTAATAATAACGAGTGTTATTGATATGGGGCGGCATGGTGGCCCAGTGGGTAGCGCTGTCGCCTCACAGCAAGAATGCCCAGGTTAGAATCTCGGCTCGGGTGCGTTTCTGCGTGGAGTTTGCATGTTCTCTCCCCGTGTCCGCGTGGGTTTCCGCCGGGTACTCCGGTTTCCTCCCACAGTGCAAAAAACATGCTGCTGGATAGGTTAATTGGCTTGCAGACTAAATTACCCTCAGTGCCCGGTGATGGACTGGCGTCCTATCGTGGGTATATCCCTGCCTTGCGGCCTGTGTCTGCCGGGATAGGCTCCGGCTCACCGCGACCCTGTACAGGACTAGACGGTTTCTAACAATGAGATGAGATGAGATATCGGTTCGTGACGGCTGGATGTATGAGACATTATTCTCAAAGCTGTGCTTTCCGGAGAGCCGTATCGAGCGCTCCCTCTCCCGTTCATGACGTCTCTCCTCCCACGTGGGAGGAAGCGGCAGGCGTTTCTTAAATCCCACGTTGGTGGCGAAACGCAGGGAAACAAAGAGGGAACGCTCGGCATGGCTAGCCTGAAAGAGCCACTTTAAAAAGCGATTGTCGCTAACAGTTATCAGAAATTATTACGAAACATTGCATGGAATTAATGAGAACGCGGATCTGCTTGTAATAAATGATAAGTATAATTAATAATGATGATAATTGTTACGAACAAAGTTAGATGAGGATCGCTCGCGGTCCAAAATATTTCATCAGGATCGGAAAATGTGCATTGTAATTGGAAGGTTAGAAAAAAAAATCCATTCCTACTGTCTTCAAAAACAATGCTAGCTGTGTGGGAAGTAACGGCTTGTAGTGGGGGTGACCGTTTGTACAATCCATCATTGCTGCCTTATTTTTCAAGTGAGTCTGAGATTTAGCGGATCCCTTATAGTGATTGCTTCAAAAAGCTGCTCTCTCGGGACAGCCGCGTCGATCGCTCCCTCTCCCTCCCATCGCGACGTTTCGCCCTCGCAACACACTGCGCCTGAGGATGCACCTAACGTGCGAGGTGAAACGGCGCGAGGTGGAGAGAGAGGGAGCGATCGACGCGGCTGTCCCGAGAGAGCAGCTTTTCGAAGCAATCATCGTGCATCGAGCCGTGAAAACCCGACATTGTTACATTGGATCCCTTATCGTAAACTTAAACGGAACGGGCGAGGCGAGGGTCGGAGGCGGTGATAAATCTTTAACGGTGTGCAAGAAGAGGATCCGAACGATGTTCGGTGGCTATTAGGGATGATAATAATAATAATAATGATTGCATTTAATAGGCGCGTTTCACCCGAGGGTCACAAAGCGCTGCACAGAGCTGCGGAGAGAATGGCACGTCAACAAACAATGACATTACAACGGAAAATCAGCAACAAAAATATAACTTTCTTTGGGTTTTTTTTTTAAATATACACATCTTGATACCTTAATGATGTAATGGTTAGCACGAGACGTGAAAATGATTTCAGTTTCTTACCGGTGCGGTCACATCACGACCCCCCGACCCACCTGTGGTGTACTGGACGCCTCGGCCACTTCCCTACTGGTACACCGTACTTGACCGGCTTACTTTCACCTCGGGTCAGCACACACTGGGGGTATGTTTCTTCAATCCCATACGCTCCCACCCACCCTAGACTGCCTCGGTCCACACAGCAGCAGCGTATCGACTCCTGGTTCATCGGTAGGTCGCGTGCGGTGGGGTAAAGTGTGAGTAATCCCAGCTCTCACCAAGACGTCCGTCCAGCGTGGAAGAGTAGGCCAACATACCCTCTGATAAATAGGGCCCTCCAGGAGCGCCTTTCCCTTCAGTAGGCAACGAGTGGCACCGAGTGATCCCGTTGAGAACAGATCCAAGTTGGCCTTAAAGTGCAAAACCTTGAACTCCCTTGCCCAAAAAGGCCTCCGCTGGTCGGCCCTTTCCACCAGCATCAACGGCAGCAGTGGCCACGAGCGAGACATTGCAGGGCTGCGCCTCTACTTTTTTTTTTCGAGGTTTTGAAATACCGCCGAGAGCGCGGCCCCGCAACAGATACAGTGTGATGCGAGCGGGCCCGGGTGCGGGAAGGCACTTTGTAAATAACTCGGTGAAAAGGAAAAGAGGCCGTGAGTCATAGCGCACGAGATTTGCCAGGGTGATACACGGTCAGCCGTGTCCAGAACGTTGAGCATTCGCTCGTGTGGGGGGACGAACGTATCGACTCATGTCGCGGCCTGTTTACAAACAGCGCGGGTTTCCACGACAGAAAACTGTCAACCCACCCCTCCGCGCATATCGCGTCTGACATCTCTGTGGCTCGAGCGCTGGACAGCACAACAACGAGCAGATGGCTTGTGGCGGGCGGCGCGGTGGCGGGCGGCGCTGCGCGCCTCGGCAGCAGGAAGGGCGCCCCGGTTCGGTTCCCGGTTCGGTTCCCGGCTCGGGTCCCGGCTCGAGTGCCTTCCTGCGTTGAGTTGGCGAGTTCTCGCTCCCACAGTCCCACAGTCCTGAGGACACGCGGCTGCCACGCACCAATCCATCCGACTCACTCGCTGCCCCACTCGCGCGCCGGAGACTCTGGTTTCCACCCACAGTTTGGAGACACGCTGCTGCCTACGTTTAATGGCCTGCTGACTAAATCGCCCCCAGTCCCCTGCGATGGACTGGCGTCCCATCCAGGTTATAACCCTGCCTCGCACACTGTCTGCCGAGATTGCTTCTTGCATTACCGTGACCCCCTACAGGATTAAGCGCGTACTGATAATTAAATAAAATTCTGTATTTTTTTAAATGACTTTTCCAGCAGGTCCCGGGTTCGAGTCTCTCGACTCCGGTGCCTTTCTGTGTGGAGTTTGCATGCTCTCCTCGTGTCCGCGTGGGTTTTCGCCGGGTACTCCGATTTCCTCCCACAGTCCAAAAGCATGCTTCTGGATAGGTTGATTGGCTCGCAGACTAAAATTGTCCCGCAATGCCCGGCGATGGACCGGCGTCCCGTCGTCGGGTGTATTCCTGCCTTACGCCCTATGTTTCCGGGATAGGCTCCGGCTTCACCGTGACCCTGTATAGGATTAAGCGGTTTCAGATAATGAGATGAGATGAGACTTTTTCCAGCTGTGCATCCACCAAAAGCTACATTGACGCCAACAGTTTTGCTCACTGGCATCGTAATTTTAGTCACGAGCAAAAAAAATCGTACGTATCATAATTATAGATCTTCAAAGATGTTAATGACTTGCAGGGAGGGAGCTCTAATCTAGCAGTGGATCGGTTATGGCTGAGGACGATGATGGTGACCTACAACATATATGACTTCACATTTATGTTACGATGGCTGGTTGTTAAAGAAAAGACGAGGAACAAATCCTCCACGTTTAGTTTGTTGGTGCCCGCTACATCAATCGCCTTATCAGCCACTCAGGAATGCGCTGCGGCGCAAGCGGTACTGATCATTCTCACGCCGCTGCCAATGCTCTGATTTCAAATGCCGTTCCATCCCCGAATAACGAGAGATGGGTAATCGCGGAGTCAGAGGGCGGCCCCTCTCTCTTCGGCGGACCCGACGCAAACATTTTTGTTTTAAATCGACGTACAGAGAGACGTTTAACACCACCTCCCATCAACATTCTTTGCTCAAGCAAATTATTGGACACTAAAGCTGTCAAATCTTTAATTACGTGTGTCAGAACGGTATAATTCCTGGAAACAAACCGGTACCGATAATATATATTTTCGTGTTTAATAATATAATGCCGAGACGTACGCGTGTATCTGGAGCCAACTCTTTTATTTTTCCCGGAAATAAGATAGTGTTGGTAAATGTCTACGTTCAAAGCCTCCGCAAAACGTTACAGTAAAATAAGCATCTTCGAACACAGGCACCGCAATTGTAAGAATTGCTCTATCGTGACGATACACAACGTTGTATTGAACATAACCTAACATGCCTCTGACGTGTGAGGCGAAACGTCGCGATGGAGGGAGAGGGAGCGATCGACACCGGCTGTCCCGAGAGAGCAGCTTTTCGAAGCAATCATCAACATTTCCTGATGCCGTCGTGTTGGAGCCAGGCGTTTCATCTCTCATCTCATCTCATGATCTGAAACCGCTTAATCCTATATAGGGTCACGGTGAGCCGGAGCCTATCCCGGAAACACAGGGCGTAAGGCAGGAATAC
>JAZEWT010000007.1:14530182-14549324 GCA_036362905.1 Mordacia mordax | reverse complement strand
CCCTGCCTTGCGCCCCGTGTCTGCCGGGATAGGCTCCGGCTCACCGCGACCCTGTACAGGACTAAGCGATTTCTTACAGTGAGATGAGATGATGAACATCTCGTGAGCAATGTTGTCATAACAATTAACCTGGACAACATTTGGACTGTGGGAGGAAACCGGAGTCACCGGCGAGATCCCACTCAGACATAGCTGGAGAACATGCAGACTGCACACAGGCATTATAGCCAGGAATCGAACCCAGAACCTCTTGGGCGGCAGGCTGGCGCAGTGGTAACATCAGCGACCTTGCAGAACGTCCTGCCAGGTTCCAATCCGAACTCGGGCGCTTGTCTCTGTGTGCAGTTTATATTTTCTCCCCTTCTACTGCGTGGGTTTTCCTCTGGGTTGTTCCGTTTCCTCCCACACACACACACACAAAACACAATAACACATTGTCAGACATCGTCATATATCGGCAGGCAGTATCGGGCAAATGTTGGCGGCGGCTGTCTGCCTCGCTGCCTCCCCTCCACCTCTCTGTGGTCTCCTCGCCTTCCTGTGCCCGTGTAGTTGCGCGGACTGCGTGAGGATGCGGCTGCGGGGACCGCCATCCTCTATGAAACCAGCCCGCGGCAAAGCGGAACGGACGCGCTGATCGTCTCGTTTACAACGTGGACGCAGCTTCCTTCCCAGCGTGCCCTGACCAAGGGCCGTTGACCGAAACGTCGCCTGACACACACGTTTCCGCTTCATCAAAAGCTGCACCATTCTCGAATGTTGGGAATGGTTTTTTATTTATGTTGCGATGGTGGTACTACCGTCGTCGTTATTGCTGATGTGCCGTTCTCTCCGCAGCTCTGTGCAGCGCTTTGTGACCCTCGGGTATAAAGCGCGCTATAAACGCAATTATTATTATGATCATGATAGCTTTGCCTATGAACAATGAAATATTTCACTTAGACCACGACACCAGTGAAGCTCAGGTGATTTTACTCATCTCATCTCATTATCTGAAACCGCTTAATCCTATATAGGGTCACGGTGAGCCGGAGCCTATCCCGGAAACACAGGGCGTAAGGCAGGAATACACCCGACGACGGGACGCCGGTCCATCGCCGGGCATTGCGGGACAATTTTAGTCTGCGAGCCAATCAACCTATCCAGGAGCATGCTTTTGGACTGTGGGAGGAAACCGGAGTACCCGGCGAAAACCCACGCGGACACGGGGAGAGCATGCAAACTCCACACACAAAGCAGCACCCGAGCCGAGATTCGAACCCGGGACCTTCTTGCTGTGAGGAGGCGACAGCGCTGCTCACTGGGCCACCGTGCCGCCCACCTTTTATTTTTGAAACATGTTTAAAAGAGTCTGCAAGCCTTGTACCCTACAAGACAACCCGTCGCGGTCAACACGGGGCACCGTGGCTGCTGGTGTTGTTCCGCGGGATTGTTCATCAAGGTGGACTCGCGGATTTAATATTTCCTGCTCAACCTCGGCCCGCTCTCACGAGTCGCTGTTCATCAAACGCGTCCCGTGTTGATGATTGTTGTGAAGACGTGAGAACTCTGCTACCTTGCATCTCGCAGCGCTGCAGTCTCACAGAGCGAGTGGGGGAACTCTGTGCAGCGCTTTGTAACCCTCGGGTGAAAATCGCTCCATAAATATTGTGTGTCTCAGACTGCCCTCTCGCCGCTTCCACGGCCGCCAGACCGAATCCGTTTTGCATCACGAGGCAGGAATGCGTGCAGATGTCGGATTCTTGTGATGCTTTACCTCTGGGTGGGTGCAGGGCTCCCGACTTGGTGGGGGCGAGCACACGAGCTAATCAGGCGCGAGGCTTTGTTAATTAGCAGGGATAATTAACCACGAGCACGCCCTACCGCCACTCGCGATGATTGGTCGTACAAGTTGATGAAATAGCAAGCGGATTGTTTCAAATAAACTGCTGCTGCTGCTGCTGCGTTGGCAGGGGCGAGCACATTTAACAAAGTCAGCACGTGTGCGGTGGGTGTCTCAGAAGCCTGGCGATGCCTTTAACGTGGGAAGCGAAACGTCGCAAAGCAGGGAGGAGGAGGAACGCTCGACACGGCTGTTCCGAGAGAGCATCTCCTCAGCATATCTCAACTTATGTAAATGATGTAGGTTTTCACGGCTCGATGCGTGATGATTGCTTCGAAAAGCTGCTAAATCGGGACAAGCCGCGTCGATCGCTCCCTCTCCCCCCCCATCGACTGACGCGGCTGTCCCGAGAGAGCAGCTTTTCGAAGCAATCATCATATCTCAACCTTATAAATACGTAAATATTTGTGCCCACATCTCGCCCAGTTGCCCTTCTTACTATTAACCTGCTATACTGAATGGCCGCTGCGTTAAACGTCGCCCAATTGTATGGTTCCTTTGAAGGGCAGAGTGAGTTATTGACGAACACGTTGAGCGTATTCGTTGACGCGTCGGACTTGGCATACTTTAGGTCTGGCAGAGGCAACACATGACATTGTTCAGATGCCTGCCACCAGCATTGCCGTGGCATGCCTGCAATGCCATGAGCAACGTACAGTGTCACCAACGTGTGGCAGAGCATTGTTCACAGTACCTTTGTTGCTGACACACAGGAAAGAACACGGGTGTCACGGCGCTTGAATATTGAATGGAAGCCAAGGTTTGCACGGAGCTTGCAATTTGCTCACAAAGCAGGCACAACTAATAGTTTCCACATCACGCATTGATGTGCACGTGTGGTCGTACACTGACATGCATATCCTGCCCAAGCATCTCAAGGAACCGGGCACAGCCATGAAATTGTCTCAACGTGTTGCTGGGAAGAGCTGGAAAAGTCCCTCCTGAGCAGTGACCTTCACTATTGTTTAAAGGTTTGGGGCCACTTTCGCCGATAAGACATCGGCGTGAGAACCGCCACACCGCCTGCAAGACAGGCGATTGTGTTCTCCTTATGTAACAGCTGGGTTAACTACATCGGAGTCTGCGTGGGCGGTCAAACAATATCGGCTTTATTATAAAACACCGACTCAAGGGGGCGGCACGGTGGCCCTGTGGGTAGCGCTGTCGGAGGATACCGGAGTGCCCGGCGAAAACCCACGCAGACACGGGGAGAACATGCAAACTCCACACAGAAAGGCACCCGAGCCGAGATTCGAACCCGGTATTCTTGCTGTGAGGCGACAGCGCTGCCCACTGGGCCACCGTGCCGCCATACATGTATTATTAACTGATAATTTTGCACGTTTAATTTTTTGTTCAATGTCAGATCACATTTTACATGTTGTTCTGCAGTGACATGTATATACATTTTTTTAAATAAAAAAAAGTTATTGTTGCTGATTTTCCGTTCTCCGTTGTCGCGCCGTTCTCTCCGCAGCTCTGTGCAGCGCTTTGTGACCCTCGGGTGAAAAACGCTCGAGAAGTGCAAATATTATTATGATACAAAATTTAGCGCTGTGCACATACGATTTGCACGTATAAATTATTCGAACCGGGTACTCTCAATGTGGACATAGATATACAATACTAAAACACTTGCTCCATTTTATAAATAAAAATATAAGCGTTGTTAACGAATTCTGTGCTCATATATCAATACATACATTTATTTCAAATGTATTATTAAGATGTTCACCATTCAAACAGAGGTCCGGCGTGTCTCACTATTCACACACAAGACAAAGATGCCCCGTGTAGCCTTGACAGCCTGTAGGGCCAAGTGCCGTGAGCTAGCACCTGCACCTGTATAGGTTGGCACGGCACACGAGGTGGGTGGCCAACACCACGCCTGGCCGCCTTTGTCTCTTTACACACTATACTAAGTACTCATTTGAGTCTGAGTCGACCTAGGGGGAGACCGTGCACCGGTTCATGAAAATCGTGATCGGTGCTGGTGGGCGTGAGCGGGATTCGAACCCGGATCACCCCGGTCGGCTGTCGCGCAAGCGGCGCGCTAACCGCTGAGCCACCGCTCCCCACCGAACACACACCACGCACACAAAGAGCGAGCCAAGGCAGCGGGAATGTGCCTTGTTTGGGACAAGGGACAAACAAAACAAGCGGTGGGGAATGTGTTTACTTGTCCAGAGGCGCACGCACACACACACAGGCGCACACAGGCACTGGCACACTTGCACACAGGCCGCGCTTTTGAAAGAGCCGGGTGTAACTCCTACACCCTGCAGTCGTGAGCAAACACCCTCTGCGGCCCGAGCGACCACATTCTTGTGACAGGCAAATAACAGTGTGATCTAAATTCCTGACAAACGCGCGGTTTTTTCTCTCTCTCTCTCTCTCTAAAAATCTCTCTCTCTCTCTCAACTAATCCCGACACCGAGTTGCTGCCATCGTTCAACGCTCGCGTGATTTACGCGTGGAAAATAACGAGCGACTCGTCCACACCGTAGACCTTTGAGAGCTGTTCATAGGCTGGAGCACGTGTTTGTGTTTACGTCCGCACTCAAGAGTAAGAGATTCTGACAGTCGTCTCAAGTCAGGCAAGCCATGACACCTCGGTCTGTCGGCGAGCCTTCGACAGTTCGCGTGTCGACAAGCTGCTCTCTCGGGACAGCCGCGTCGATCGCTCCCTCTGCTCCCCACTCGATCGACGCGGCTGTCCCGAGAGAGCAACTTTTCGAAGCAGTCATCATGCATCGAGCCGTTTAAAACATACATCATTACAGTTCACGTGCCCTCAAAGTGCACCTGGCCTGGCACGAGCGCCGTGGTAACGTCACCACCACTTAGTGGGGAATGGCGGTTGTTGTACCGGATTCAAATCCTTCATCGGATCTGACTTTATCCGTACAACACCAAGCCTTGTGTGTCTTACGTCAGCTTTACTTCCCACTTATTCACTGCCCGTTCTCAAACTTTGATACAATTTCAGTCTAAAAATACCACTTTTGCACGATCACTCCCATTAAGCGCTCCTGAAGTCAGAAGAACGTGGTACGCGTTTGGAACCAGATCGCCCGTAGGGCGGATACTCTGCCAGTACAGTTATCACTACAGAACCGACTTGTTTGAGATCCACGTATCGTCAATCCACCGCTGGATTGGAAGGATTCCCACCTACGCAGTGGAAACTCGTGTAGTTTTCTCACCGAGATGGTCTGTGCGGGACATTTCCTGTTTCGTAATTATCATCCGGGCGGCATGGTGGCCCAGCCCAGTTGGTAGCGCTGTCGCCTCACAGCAAGAAGGTCCCGGGTTCGAATCTTGGGTTCGAATCTCGGCTCGGGTGCCTTTCTGTGTAGCGTTTGCATGTTCTCTCCCCGTGTCCGCGGGAGTTTTCGCCGGGCGCTCCGGTTTCCTCCCAGAGTCCAAAAAACATGCTGCTGCATAGATAAATCGGCTCGTAGACCTAATTGCCCGCAGTGCCCGGTGATGAACTGGCGTCCCATCGTGGGTCTATCCCTGCTTTGCGTCCTGTCTGCAGGGATAGGCTCTGGCTCATCGCGACCCTGTACAGGACTAAGCGGTTTCTGACAATTAGATGAGATGAGGTCATTATCATCCGTACCCACTTCGTCCTGTAGGGGGTCGCGGGTGACCCCCTACAGAGCCGAGTCTATCCCGGGGGACACAGGCCGCAAGACAGGGCTATGCCCAGGGTAAGACGCCAATCCATCGCAGGGCACCGTGGGCAATTTAGTCAGCAGGCCAGTTAACCTAAGCGGTATGATTTGGACTATGGGAGGAAACCTCGGTACCCAGTGAAAACCAATGTGGACACGCGGGGGAACATGCAAACGCCAGACAAGCATACGAACCGCGAATCCAACTCGAGACCTTCTTGTCACGAGGCGACGGCTCAGAGACCAAACAGTTACATTTGAAAAATGAGCCCGTAGCCCAAAACTCCAGCGACACGCGTGACACCGATTGGCAGGATTAAAGGCGTGCACCTAATATACACAATGGCACCACGTTCCGTCCAATATAAACATGGGCTGTGGAGAATCCACTCCTCTGCCAAGCGCCGGCTAACAATGGGGCCACCTTGTTGCTTTTCAGTTCAGTATCAGCAGCAGCTTAATGCGGAGCCTATCCCGGCAGACACAGGGCACTTTTTGGGGGGGCAATTAACCTTGGTTTTCGAACTTGAATTTCTGTGCTGTGTCATCGCCAGCGCTCTTCATCCACGCACGTGCTCAGCGTCCTTGTGAGCAATGTCGAAAACACGAAACCCATCTAGCTGTGAATAGAGATTGGCTTAATAATACCGGTTTCATGACTTGTATACGACGCGTGTGTATGTGCGGGCAGCCACGTAAACATCGAACACGAAGCATGCATTATTGGAGCAGAAAGTAAGCTGTGAGCTTGCAAGCTCTGGACAGGGGATTCCATGCACAGTGGGAGGCAACCGGATTACCGGTGTGCAAAGTCATGCCTGTTGCTGTCGAGGTTAATTGGCCTGACCAATACATTTAAATTGAGTGGCGTGTCATCCTGAGCATAATCCTGCCTTGCGCCCTGTGTCTGCCGGTAAAGGATCCGGTCCCCAACAGCCCTGCACACGATTAACCTGGTAAAGGTGAGTACAGGAATGAAGTTCAAAAGCAGGGGCGGCACGGTGGCCCAGTGAGTAGCGCTGTGGCCTCACAGCAAGAAGGACCCGGGTTCGAGTCTCGGCTCGGGTGCCTTTCTGTGTGGAGTTTGCATGTTCTCTCCACGTGTCCGCGTGGGTTTTCGCCGGGCACTCCTGTTTCCTCCCACAGTGCAAAAAACATGCCGCTGCATAGGTGAATTGGCTCGCAGGCTAAAATTGTTCCATCGGGATATCCCGATGGAGCTGCGCTTCCAAGCAATTCCCACGGATCAAGCCGTGAAAACCAGACTCCTCGTATTTTGTCATTTGTAACGTCGGACAATACGAGCCTGTGTGCGGAAGCGACGGAAATGCGTGCTGAAATGTGTCACGCACGCTCTAGGCATAAATTGCATCTCATCTCATTGTCAAAAACCGCTTAGTCCTGTACAGGGTGGCGGTGAGCCGGAGCCTATCTGGACAGACACAGGGTGCAAGGCAAGGATATACTCACGATGGGACGCCAGTCCATCACCGGGCACTGCGGGCAATTTAGTCTGCAGCCAATTAACCTGAGCAGCAATATGTTTTTTGGACTGTGGGAGGAAACCGGAGTGCCCGGAGAAAACCCACGCGGACACGGGGGAGAACATGCAAACTCTCACACAGAAAGGCACCCGAGCCGAGAGATTCGAACCCGGGACCTTCTTGCTGTGAGGAGGCGACAGCGCTACCCACTGAGCCACCGTGCCGCCCCAGACATAAATCATTATCAATACCCGCTGAATCCTGTACAGGGTCGCCGATCGGCAGAGCCTATCCCGCAGACAGAGGGCCCAAGGCAGGGCTATGCCCAGGATATGGCGGCAGTACTTCGCAGGAATTAAATTATAAAAAGCCCATCTTGCGAACGGAATGTCCCATATGAGACATAAACGCAACATTTATTCAACGAAAGGGTGATACAAATAGGCCGCAATGTGATCTGCCTGTATTAATCTAAGTATTTCGCCTGCAGCAATTATTTTTTGCGTCACAGAACACGTGAAACTCGAGAGTTAATCACGGGTGTGTAAAGAAATAACGCACTATCGGATGAATAATTGAACAAGGCGGAGATCACAGCCGCTGTGCAGCGCTGGAGAGACACTCGTTGCTGCAGCGCGTTTCAGTAAACATCTGCAAATGGCATCGGATGCACAGGAATCACAGTGAAAATGTATTCACAGTAAAATCACCTGAGCTTCACTGGTGTCGTGGTGTCAGAGCGAGTGCTCGAAGTGAAATATTTCATTGTTCATAGGCAAAACTATCATGATCATATTAATAATTGAATTTACAGCGCGCTTTTCATCCGAGGGTCACAAAGCGCTGCACAGAGTTGCGGAGAGAGCGGCACGCCAACACTAACAAGATCAGACGGCAAATCAGCAACAATAACTTCTTTTTTTTTACAAATACGAGCTGTGGAGAGAACGGCTCGTTAACAACAACGACAGAGAATGGAAAATCAGCAGCAACGTTTTTTTTAGATGGCCCTGTAACTGAGAACGTGAACGACGGTGGAGCAGAAGCGCCCTCTTCCACTGCACTCCTCCTCGCTTGAGTGTCAAAGCCAGCCATCTCGTTTCTTCCTACTTTTATATGACATCGTGTTTGACTGAACTCTCCTTTCTCTCTCTCTCTCGTGCCACCCACTCAAATACGAACTGCATGCACTTGTGTCTGGGCGGTGGTTACATCCGGCCTCACACAAACAAGGCCCAGCCCGAGGCGGTTCGAGTCCCCTCTCGGGCGACTTTCTGCGTGGGGGTTTTGTGTGTGTGTGTGTGGTTTCTCCTCCGGTTCTGTGTGCGTTTCGTCTGGGTTCTCAGAATTCCAACTCCCAAACTAAAACACACCCGTTAAGTAATTGTCCGCTAACACTGAAGCTACAGTCACTTCCTTCGATAAGCAAACTAAGCTCCCAATTAGAATTCGAACGCCTGCATTGCTCTGATTGCAAACAGCGATTCGTGTTTAAAATGTTGCAATGATGCATTTGTTCCCTCTCAATGTGCAATTTGCTACCGAGAAATGTTTTTTTTCCATTGCAACTTTGAATTGTGTTTGATTTATTTGGTTAATTACGTGCAATGCCGTGCGACAGTGTTTTTGTTTTTATTTTGTTTGTTTCATTTTTATTTGATGATTGCTTCGAAAAGCTGCTCTCTCGGGGACAGCCGCGTCGATCGCTCCCTCTCTCCTCTCCTCGCGACGTTTCGCCTCACGCGATAGAGGCATCCTCAGGCGCAGTGAGGATGCCTCCAACTCCTCAGGCCAATTAAGCTGTGCAGCAGCGTGTGATTGGACTGTGGGAGGAAAACGGAGTATCTGGCGAGATCCCACGCGGACATGAGGAGAACATGCAGACCACACAGAAAGGTACGCGAGTCAGGAGTTGAACCCGGGTTCTTCTTGCTGCGAGGCAACAGCGCGAATCACTGCGCCTCGATGCCGCCCAAAAATAAATAATGGTCACTCATTTTTTTTCTTTTTTAAAGCAGGCACAAAATAACGGCGATGATGCGGGCATACATCTTAGGACAACGTCTTCAAAGCGCGGCGGAACGCTTTGGTGCAGCTGGTTGTTGCTGCTCTCGGGTTTCAAAACCCATGGATGAGCAAGCGCGTTGCCCCGGGGCAGCCACCGCCCCTCGCAGGCGAAGAAGCCTCGCTTGCAACTGTGATCCTGACCTCAAGGGCAAAAAACCGCCACTGGCTCACAATCGACACCACAGACGCGCCATTCTTGACTTACATCGGCTCATGCAATGCGCATCATGCGTTCAAAGACAAATCAAAGTGTCCCGTGTGCTCTTTCGAGCCGCGAGCAATTCCCATGTCTGCTGGTATGTCATGAGCTGGTGGTGGATATTCCACATTCCGATGACAAAGCCCAGTGTCATTAGAGGTCAACGCATTATGATTTTTTTTTAGTTTTGACCACGGGACGCTTTGCCGGACAGTTACCAACCTCAGAGGGGTAAAGGTTTGACTTGGCCCGGACTAGGAATTTAAATTCGTAACATTGAAATCAAAATACACAGCCGCCTCACAGAAACAAGGTCCTGTGTTCAATTCCTTGCTCCGGTGCATTTCTGTGTACAGTTTGCAGTAATCCCCGTGTCCACGTGGCATTTCACCCCAGTTTTCCCTGGACAGAAGACATGCTACCTAGGTTAATTGGCGAGCTGCCTAAATTTCCCGCACTAGACGAGTATCCTATCCACCGCATAGACCTGCCTTGCGCCCTGTATCTGCCGAGATAGGCTCTGGCTCACTGCAATCCTGTACATGATTAAGTGGGTACTGACAGTGACGAGCAAGATTATTACAATCGTGGTTTTTGTAACTCACACAGCCACACATTTCCACACAAGTGGTTTGACGCAGTGGTAACATCTGCGGCTCACCGAATTAAAGTTCTGCCCAAGACGCTAACATCACAATACACAGGACGCAGTGTCGGGCAAATGTTGGCGCCGGCCGACTGTGTAGCTGCCTTCTCCCTCCCCCCCTTCTCTGCGGCTTCCTGCGCTTCCATATCCGTGTCTCGCCCGTGACCGCGTTATAAATTACATTATTCTGAATTACGTCATCGGGCACCGTCCAGTTTCCAGACGTTGGCGCTGGGCACCTCCTCCCTCCACCTCCCTCTCCTCTCCGCCAGTCCCACGCCGTTGTAAATCTGCACTCCCTGCCATGAGCTTCCGACAGCTGTCCACTGGGTTGTTGAGGAGGCGTAACATCCTGGTACGTCTTGATCTGCTCTCAGCAGCCTCTGTGTGCGGTTGGGGCGGCTTGAATTGTTGGTGTCTGTATTGAATCAGAGGGTGTTCTTTTTAACGAAGTCAGTTTTTTTTAATTAAGCTGGAAGGAAGCGTTGAGCTACATAGCACTTTTAACAGTTGTCCAATGTAGAGGGGTAAGCAAGTTACAACACACACTAACACTCCATATGACTTCCCCGATAATAATTACCGGACAGTAGACTCACATTTGGAAAGTTGTGAGTTCAAATCCTGATGGGGGGGTTGACTCAGCCCATCATCTTTCCGGGGGGCATTAAAATAAGTACCAGTTTGTGGGAAGGTCGGCAGTGTCTGTCCTTTGGATAGACTCTGCACCACCACTGGCTCAAGCCTAAGCAAATGAGCACCAAGGCAATGCTATTTTTGTGCAGGAAATCGCTTTCAGAATGCTTGAATGTTGACAAAATATTTGAATGCTGACGGAACGTTTGAATGTTCACAAAATATTTGAATGTTGACAATGTTTGAATGCTGGCGATGTTTGAATGTTGACAAAATATTTGAATGTTGACGGAACGTTCGACTGAGCAGGCTGTGAGCGTTTAAGTTCCCGACGTGGACTCACCACCGATGCGCGCACCCTCCTCGCGCTTCCCTTGCGGATTGAATTCCACGGCCAAGACGAACAGGAATGGTGGCACATTTCCTTTCCGCCCGCTTGGATAATCCCCCACGAAAAGAATATATATATAGCCCCTAAAATAATAAAGAACAGTGTCCTCCGTCTATGTCCTCTCGTTTCATTATCTCGGGACGGCCCACGTGCTTGAGTTGTCAACGCCGAAGAGATATCTTCACGACGAGTAGGAATGATTGCACTCAGGGAAGCGGCTGATTAAAGGGGGCGGCGGGCGGGGGGGAAATTATAATGAGAAGAGAGTGAGATCAGCGGTGCGTCGTCTCATGACGGATTTACCAAGACGCAGACAGACACGTGAACCGAGCTATTTTGGACCCAGCGTATACTGTACGTGTAAGGGCCTTTGTCAACTCGGTGGTAAACGATGGTCCTGCTTGCTGTGCTGGTTTGGGGAGTGGTGGGGGTTGTGCTGGTGGTGCAACGATAAGCGTGCTGTCGCACGCTGTCCTAAACGGCACGGTGGCCCAGTGGGTAGCGCTGTCGCCTCCTCACAGCAAGGAGGTGCCGGGTTCGAATCTATGCTCGGGTGCCTTTCTGTGTGGAGTTTGCGAGTTCTCTCCCCGTGTCCGCGTGGGTTTTCGCGGGGTACTCCGGTTTCCTCCCACAGTACAAAAAACATGCTGCTGCATAGGTTAACTGGCTTGCAGACTAAATTGCCTGCAGTGTCCGGTGATGGACTGGTGTTCCATCGTGGGTATATCCCTGCCTTGCGCGCCGTGTCTGCCGGGATAGGCTCCGGCTCACCGCGACCCTGTACAGGACCAAGCGGTTTCTGACAATGAGATGCGATTTCCTGAACGAATCCGGAAGCCTCCTCTAGGTCGACTCAACCTCAAATGAGTACCTGGTGCGGTGTTATAAAAGTCGCCACTGGAGAGACAAAGGCGGCCGAGCGTGGTGCTGACCACCGACCTTTCAGAGGTACTTCCGGTTAAAACCACTTTACCCCGCAGTCTGTCTGTGGGGCTTGTGAATGGGTGGGGGGGCAGGAACAGTTTTGAGCGGTGGTATAGTTAGGCTGATGATGCTTCCAACGTCTCATCTCATCTCATTGTATCTGAAACTGCTTAATCCTATACAGGGTCACGGTGAGCCGGAGCCTATCCCGGAAACACAGGGCGTAAGGCAGGAATACACCCGACGACGGGACGCCAGTCCATCGCCGGGCATTGCGGGACAATTTTTAGTCTGTGAGCCAATCAACCTATCCAGGAGCATGCTTTTGAACTGTGGGACGAAAACGGAGTACCCGGCGAAAACCCACGCGGACACGGGGAGAGCATGCAAACTCCACACAGAAAGGCACCCGAGCCGAGAGATTCGAACCCGGGACATTCTTTCTGTGAGGCGTCAGCGCTAACCACTGGGCCACCGCGCCGCCCCTGCTTCCAACGTAGGAGGCGAAACGTCGCGTCGGAGAGAGGGGGAGCGCTCGAGGCGGATATCTCGAAAGAGCGGCTACGAGCAGCAACTCTCAAACACGTCGTCGAACGAGACGCACGCGGTGGCGGGGGACGAAGAAATGAAATCATTTACGCACAAATGCGACGGATTTGTCGCCAGAAACAGGGGCGCACAGCGAGAAGCGCTGCCGCCGCCGCACAGCAAGAAGCACCCGGGTTCGAAGCCTGGCACGGCTGCCGCCTTTCCGTGCGGAGTTGCCCCGTGCTCGCTCCCCATGTCTGCGTGTTTTTTTTTAAAATATCTCCCGAATACTCCGATTGCCGCCCACATTCCAAGCACATGCTACCGCATAGGTTAATTGTCTCGACTAAATTGACCCCAGTGCCCTAGACAACCGTAAAATAGCGCTAAAATGGCTCAACGGTTCCTTCCAGCTTAAACAAAAACGGGCTGACCGACCATCCCTGTGTAAGAATGCGTTGTAAACACGGAGCGTGACCCCAGATACAGAGTGGGGGTAGGGAGGTCGTTGGGAGCGGCGCTTATCAGTGAATCGGCGCAAACATTCCAGACATTAACCTCCCAGTTTACACGGGGGGTGACCTTGGGTATTGTCTCTGTGGGGAGCGGTGGCGCAGCGGTTAGCGCGCCACCGCTGCCAGGATCGATTCCTGCTCACGGCGACGAGCAGTGACGCTTTTCTAAAATAGTCCTGGGCCTCCCCTAGGGTCGACTCGGCCTCAAATGAATCCCTCGTGCGGTGTGACTATTGCTTCCACGAGGCAAAGGCGGACTGGCGTGCTGCTGGTCACCCTCCCCCTCGTGTGACGTGACGGCCTTCATAGGTGCCCGCTAACGGCACTTGACCCTAGAGTCTATTTAGGCTCTAGCGGAGGAACTTTGTGCGGTTCCTTCTGGAGAGCGGGGAGCGGTGGCGCAGCGGTGAGCGCGCTGCACGACGCGCACGCAGAGCGCAGTCAGTTCGAGTCTCGCTCGCGGCCAACACCAGCGACGAATTTCCCCACCGGATCTGGGCCTCCCCCAGGTTCACGTGGCCTCAAATGACTTCCTGGCGCGACTGGGCGTAGCGCCGCTCACCCACCCACCCGTGTGCCGTGCTGGCCTTCATTGGTGCTCGCTAACAGCCCCCTTGACCCTACAGTCCGCTCAGGCTATACGGGGGCCCTTTGTCTCTGGATCGGCGATCTGCGTCCCATTCGTTTTCGTTGTTTTTGTCTCGACGTCACGCGGACACGAGGAATGCAGCGAAAGTGAGACCTCATTGCTCAGTGCTGACGTTCGCGTTGGTGCGGTTCTTTGGGGGCGGCGCGGTGGCGCAGTGGTTAGCGCTGACGCCTCACAGCAAGAAGGTCCCGAGTTCGAGTCTCTCGGCTCGGGTGCCTTTCTGTGTGGAGTTTGCATGCTCTCCCCGTGTCCGCGTGGGTTTTCGCCGGGCACTCCGGTTTCCTCCCACAGTCCAAAAGCATGCTCCTGGATAGGTTGATTGGCTCGCAGACTAAAATTGTCCCGCAATGCCCGGCGATGGACTGGCGTCCCGTCGTCGGGTGTATTCCTGCCTTACGCCCTATGTTTCCGGGATAGGCTCCGGCTTCACCGTGACCCTTTATAGGATTAAGCGGTTTCAGATAATGAGATGAGAGATGAGCGGTTCTTTGGAAGGCATTCTCCCGTCACTTGTTTTACGGCGCTGTGGTCGTGCAGTAGCGAGCGAGCTGCGCTTCGAGCTCGGCAATCCGAGTTCGATTCCTGCTTACGGCCAATGCCAGTGACGATTATCTGGAGCAGATCTGGGCCTCGCACGGCTGAATTCAGCCTCAAAAGAGTATCTGGTTGGGTGTCAACATCGCTGCTGATGTAAAGTAGGTTGAGTTATGTTTGCGAACTATAATTGTTGGTGTGCTGCGGTTCACGTATTTGTATTCGGTTGTTGTCGGAGCAATTGAACGGAAACCATCACGTCTGGCAGGGTCAAAGCAACTGAATTTCCTTACCGGTGCGGTCGTGCCGTAAACTCCCCCCTCCCCCTGCCTCCATCTCTTACACCGGTTTGTACGGAATACCTCGATCAGTTCTCTCTGGTACGTTGTGGCGGACCGTACCGGCTTACTTTCAGTGTGGGTTGGGGCAAGATGTGGTGAGCCAGGATCGCTTTAACTCTGTTTACCCTGAGATGGTCCGCAAGTACTTTTCCACTGACGTTAGCCGTGACCTGGAAATCAAAACTCAGGCTTGCTCGAATTCGCGGCACCAGCGCGCCAACCGCTGCGCCACCGCTCCACCCACGTATGCACCGCGTGACTGGAGCGTGCGAGTGTAAAGAGAGAAGCAGGAGAGATTGAGGCATGTGACTTTCCCTGCCATGTTAACCAAGGTAGCGTGGCGTGCAGCTGGAGCACCTTGCAACGTGATCTCGCGAGGACCTCAAACACCCACGGAGATAAGTTTGGCCTGCTCACTAACTGGATGGAGCGGCAGGATGGCCCAGTGCTTAGCGCTGTCGCCTCCTCACAGCAAGAAGGTCCCGGGTTCGAATCTCGGCTCGGGTGCCTTTCTGCGTGGAGTTTGCATGTTCCCCCATGTCCGCGTGGATTTTCGCCGGGCACTCCGGTTTCCTCCCACAGTTCACAAAAAAACATGCTGCTGCATAGGTTAATTGGCTTGCAGACTAAATTGCCCGCAGTGCCCGGTGATGGACTGGCGTCCGATAGTGGATATATCCCTGCCTTGCGCCCTGTGTCTGCCGGGATAGGCTCCGGCTCACCGCGACCCTGTACAGGACTATGCGGTTTCTGACAATGAGTTATAAATTGTATTTTATTATTATTTGCAAGTTCTCGTGTCCACGTGGGTTGTCGGTGGGTACTCCGGTCTCCCCCCCCCCCAACAGTCGAAAGACCTGCTGCTAAGGTTAATTTGCGTGCCGACTAAATTCTACCCAGTGCCCTGAAATGGACTGGCGTCTCATCGTGGGCATAGCCCTGCGTTTGCTGGGATAGGCTCCCTCCCCACGGAATTATGCATAGGACTAAGCGGTTTCAGACAATGAGATGAGATGAGACTAAGCGGGAACTGACAATGGAAGAACATTCCAGAGTACCCCTCCCCCGCCGCCCGGAATAAACTATTGTAACAACAACACATGTTAACGAGTTAATGATCGCACACAATGGGTAAACACAATAAGAGGGATACGAAAATAGACATGCGTCTCCTATTAAACATTTAGAAAAATAGTTGCCACTGAGCGAGCCCCCACTCTGCAGGAATTCCCCACGCGCAAATGTAGAAACCGAATAGAGACGCACGCTGGCTGCGAGACACCGCTCATCTGGAATCTTGTTTTATTTAAATCGCTCGGCGGAAAGGATATAAAGGGGCGACTGTATTCTCGCTGCTCAATGCGCCAGCGACCGCCCCCCTCCCCTCCACCACCGCCCCCCCCCCGCCCATCTCTGCTCTGTGTTTGTACCGAGGCCGATGTTTCTGCTCCTGCTGTCGATGATGATGATGATGATGAAGCGCCTGAGACGGCGCTCTGGCTGCTGTGCGAGCCAAGCCCTTGACCGTATTGATGGAGCGGGTGCGCGCTTCGCACCCGCACTCACCATCGGCACGCACGGCACCGCACACGCGCCTCGTGCCAGCATCGCACACGCCCCTCCCCCCGTGTACAGCCGGCCTACTATCGCCCGCTGGGGCCACAAACACCTGTCTGCGCGCACCTGTTAAGGTTGCTGCGACACGCGATGGGACAGGTGTGGTCAGAACCACTCCTGGCTGTCTTGCGTTATGCAGTTCGTGGGGGGAGGATGTTTTTTTTAATTAAATGTTAATGAGAAAATGTACCGATGTAAGTGATCACGACTCGCGGAGTGAGAATTGCTTTCCATAGCTGTTCTTTTCGGGCAGCTGTGTGGGACACGGCCGTGGCTCGACACGGACATCCTGAAAGCACAGCTCTTGGAACGTTAGTGAGAATGTTGATTTTAAAAATATTTGTTATTGTGGGTCTCGTCATCATCATAAGTACCCGCTTAATCTCGTAGAGTCGCGTGGGGGTGGGGGTAGGTCGGAGACTATCTCGGCAGACTCAGGGCACAAGGCAGGACTATAGCCAGGATGGTACACCAGTCCCTCGCGGGGGGCCCGATGTAAACAGCTCTAAATTTGGGCCCTGCCGCCCTCTCCCCCCTGTGGAAGTTTCTTGCCCCTTGTGCAAAGCGCTGATGTTTACACACTGCACCAGGTGCTCGTTTAAGGCTGAGCCGACCCAGGGGAGGCTCAGGACTGGTTCACATAATTGTCACTTTTATAAATAGCGATTGGGAAGCAAAGTCGCGTAGCCAGGTTGTTAGTGCAGTGCGCTAACCACTACACCCTCGCATCCCAGCACGGGCACGCGTTACGTTGTCACCCGTCCCGGTTTTCCGAGGTCGTTATCTCGTTGAAGCGGCTATCCTGAAAAAATCCGTAATTCCTGTGACTCTGCGGTTAAATATCTGAGTTACTCACAGCCGTACCACTCGAGAAAAAGGCATTCGTACGTACAATCGCGTTTCCCTTCTTCTGGACGAGTGAGATCGCCTTTCTCTCGATATGTCCCAGGTTGATTTGTACGCGGGCGGCACGGTGGCCCAGTGGGTAGCGCTGTCGCCTCACAGCAAGAAGGTCCCGGGTTCGAATATCGGCTAGGGTGCCTCTCTGTGTGTCCGCGTGGGTTTTCGCCGGGCGCTCCGGTTTCCTCCCACAGTCCAAAAAACATGCTGCTGCATAGGTTAATTGGCTCGCAGACTAAATTGCCCTCAGTGCCCGGTGATGGACTGGCGTCCCATCGTGGGAATATCCATGCCTTGCGCCGTGTGTCTGCCGGGATAGGCTCCGGCTCACGGCGACCCTGTGCAGTACTAAGCGGTTTCTGGCAATGAGAAGATTTGTATGCGTGGCTCAGTGGGGTAGTGGCTGGCTCAGTCACTGCCGTGGCTTTTCTGTGGTTCAAACGGCTGAATCAAGAGTTTAAAGAACCACTTAGTGCTGGTTGCTACCATAACGCACACAAACACTGCCCATTAACCACTATTGTTTTGTGGCCAAACCCAAGTCATATTAACCGTGAATATTTACGAGAACACATACACGCGAAGAAACATATTGTTGAGTAGTTGTGGAACACTGAAAAATAAAGTAAATCCACTTACGTTCTTCATCTCCACTCATACAATATTTTTGTCTTTTGGTCAACTGGCCATGCGAGATTGTCACCAGCAGAATGTGTTTAAGCAGCAAATTCTCGACCGGGGCTGCACCTTCCGTGGATCACAAGGGCACGCTTGTTCAAACAAATGCAAATTTAAAAAAACAATCCCGTGTGATATTTCTAAACAAGTTTGATGTTTAGCTAATTGTGTGTTACACCATAAGGAACACTGTTGTCCAAAACGCCACCTTTTACTCATTTTAAAGCAGCGTTATTTACGAATATTGAGCTTAATGTTTGACAGCTGCACTGAAATGAACCCACATCCATCCACAACGGGCCTCTCATGTTAATTGTCTCAGACGAATGCATATGCAGGGAACATATTATTTCTCTTTTTCTTGAATGACTCGCAAGGAACACGTGGCCGGAGGGGCGTGAGGTCATCACGCACGTTTGCGTCATGACCTCACCACTAAATATAACGATCCCCCGTGTAGCCTCAACAAGATGTGGGTGCAAGTGTTGTCGGCTAACACCTATAAATGCCAACAGTGCACACGAGGAGGGAGTGGGCGGCCAGCACCACGCCCGCGAGGCAGCCCAGTCAGTAAAACCTTGTGTAAATATTACGTACACTGCAGGCACTACATCATGATACAAGTCTTGGGATTTCAGATCGAGACGAGACAATTCACAGTTAAGAAGTTGATTCGGTTTCACCAGAGAAAGCATATCATGGTGACCTGACGTTACATGAGCGTAAACCATGATTCTCAATTTCAAAAAAACACACACAGGGCTGCCACTGCACGTCTAAGTAATCAAGCGAAACTACCCACCATTCAGAAGTTAACTTTTATTTTAAACATCAGCCAAATGGTGTGGCTTGATTGCCCTCTGCTGGTTTATAATATGACCAGCACGGGAGGGAGACGAGGCGACAGTCCGTGTGTCGGCGTGCAAATCAACGCTCGTCTTGAGGCTGACCCCGGGGTTCCAATGCCGTTGAATGCGTCCTCACCGCACTACAACCTACGTGAGTTCACAGCACAGCTTAAACCTTTATCGTGATTTTAAACCACTGTATCAAAGTGGTCTCACTGAATTAGCAACCAAACATAAGGGTGCATAACAACAACACAATTTGTAGCGCGCGCAAATTCCACGACTACCAATGGAGGAGACACGGATACTAAGGCGTAGCGAGTGAAACCGCAGAGGCGAGGAGGGGGAAGGCAGTCATGCAGTCGACCGGTGCCAACATTTGCCAGACACTGCGTCCTGCATATTACGATGTTATCGGCCGATTGTGTTTTTTTTTATTGTGGGAGTAAAATGGAGAATGTGGCAGAAACCCATGCGGAACAACGGGAGAACGCACACGATCCAAACAGAAACGCTACCCGAGGCGGGAATCGAACTGCCTCGGGACAGGACTTACTTTCTGTGAGCCGTAGATGTTACCGCTGCGCCACCCTGCCTCATCCTGCCTGAGTGACAGCCAGTGA
>JAZEWT010000007.1:14480502-14491658 GCA_036362905.1 Mordacia mordax | reverse complement strand
AGACTCGAACCCGGGACCTTCTTGCTGTGAGGCGTCAGCGCTACCCACTGGGCCACCGCGATGTTGACATAATACTTGTAAATTTGATGTAAGTCAACAGCCTGGGTATCTGTGAGTTTTACAATGTTCACGTGCGAATTAAAAGAATGTGGATATGTATTTTAAGTCTACATTTACGAGTCAAGGTAAGCCCTTTAAAGACTCTTAGCCTATGTAAGTCATTTAAGGATTCTCATACATTGTGGTTATTAATTTGGTAATTGTAAGAAAATCGCTCTCCAGAGGTGTTCTTTGGGAATAGTGGTGTGGAGCGTTCCGTCTCTGTAACGATGTAGGTTTTCACGGCTCGATGCATCGTGATTGCTTCGAAAAGCTGCTCTCTCGGGACTGCGGCGTTAATCGCTCGCTCTCTCTCTCTCTCTCCACCTCGCGACGTTTCGCCTCCCACGTTAGAGCCATTCCCAGGCGGAGAGAGAGAGAGAGAGCGATCGATGCGGCTGTCCCGAGGGAGCAGCTTTTAGTTCCTTCGCGAGCTTTCACCACCTCCAGCTTGGAAGGCGAAACCTCGCCAAGGAGAGAGGAGTAATGCTCGACACGGCTGTCCCGAAAGAATTGAGATGAGAGCAATTCTCACGCATCGAGCTGTACAAACCCACATCAGTACAGTGGTAACTCTAATGCTACTTTGGATATTGGAACATTAAGAGTAATTAGAAATTACTTGTTTCACGTTGGCGATAGGCATTGACTCATTGTAAAATTGCTACAGCGACCTAACTCCAAACTACCCAGACAAGTGCTTTGTTTTTGTGGGAATTGTGGCAAGGCCGTATCGGTGTGTGTAAATTTAGGAAATTACCCGCTATATATTATACGATGATAATGCGTACCTAAAATATATGGTTACAAGCACACCGGTTTTCTGCCTTGAAGCAAAGCGCAGCATACAAATGTTGCATTAACCCTCATTGGGTCAACAATAAATCCCAATCTATAAATAGATCACAAATCCGATACATTCCAAGCACTCCCGCAACAGAGGCGGTAATTGCAGGAAAATAATATATTATTTCAAACAGTTTGTGGCATCTCCCGATGCACATTATAAGTCTTTTAACACTCCTGCGAGATATGGCGCCCACGGCCTTCATGTGGTATTGAATGGCACCTCACAGCTCAATGCGACCACCCATCCATACATTGTCATGCCGCTTATCCGAATCCTCAGACGTCCTTTTCCCAAACAATTTCGTCCCGCACTTACCGTGGGATTTCAAAGTCGTGCCGAGGCCAGCTGAGATACAAGTCCTTCAACGAGCCCTGACTCTGCCCCGAGTCTCCCCCCAGTTGACTGTGCGCGGTAACACCTCCAGAGGGAGGAGGCGCCCAGGAGGCTTCCTGATCAGATGCCCGAACCACCTCAACTGACTCGTCCTCTCAGTGTGGAGGAGCAGCGGTTCTACTCTGAGATCCTCCCCGATTCACTGCTCTCATCTCATCTCATTATCTGAAACCGCTTAATCCTATATAGGGTCACGGTGAGCCGGAGCCTATCCCGGAAACACAGGGCGTAAGGCAAGAATACACCCGACGACGGGACGCCAGTCCATCGCCGGATCTTGTACATTATGATATCGGCAAATTAATAAATTACGTCAATTTATTTATTTCCCGTAGGAAGCCCACGCAGAACAGGGATAGAACACTGAACAGGGATAGTGCACTGAACAGGGATAGTGCACTGAACGGGGATAGAACACTGAACAGGAATAGTTCACTGAACAGGGATAGTGCACTGAACAGGGATAGAACACTGAACAGGGATAGTTCACTGAACAGGGATAGTGCACTGAACAGGGATAGTGCACTGAACAGGGATAGTGCACTGAACGGGGATAGTGCACTGAACGGGGATAGTGCACTGAACAGGGATAGTTCACTGAACGGGGATAGATAACACTGAAACGCCACACAGATAGGCACCCGGGGTTGGAATCGAACCTCTTAAGGGAGGATTTTTTAGTGAAGGCGCAGATGTCAGCGCTGCTCCACGCTGCCGCTCGAATTAAAAATAAACTTTTAAACACGAGCACTGCCGAACACCGCGGTGAAATGTACCTACAATCCCACTGACACCAATTCTCATGACACATGTTACCAGTTACGTTACGTGATGGTAATTACGAGCTGATTACAGGCAGCCGCAATTGCACTTAAGAGTTGGTTTCGGTGTAACAATGTCCCCTAATAATTGGTGCGAGTGGAATTGCGTTCAGTTGCATGGGGCTTTTTTCGTTTCGAGTGTTCCAGCGGCAATGTTTCATGTTAACGAGTTTTATTTCGGTTCACATTATACGGGACTGGATGAGTAGTCTGAACAGTCGTGGCTTTAATGAAAGTTGTTAGAGTTGGTGGTGGGAGGCCGATTCGCGTGGCGTGTGTTAATGAACCGCGCTACGCACGTGTGTGTGTATGTTATGGTGCGAATGTGTGTGTGTGTAACTGACTGTGCGGAGCGGTGTATGGACGTAGGGAGCGGTGGCGCAGCGGTTAGCGCGCTGGGCTACAAACCCGGCGACCCGAGTTCGAATCCCGCTCACGGCCAACACAGGTGACGATTTTCTGAAAAGGTCCTGGACTTCCCCTAGGTCGACTCAGCCTCAAATGAGTACCTGGCGCAGTGTGTCAACATTGCTACTAAGGAGACAAAGGCGGCCGAGCGTGGTGCTGTTCACCCACCCCCTCGTGTGCCGTGCCGACCTTCATAGGTGCTCGCTAAAGGCTCTTGACCCTACAGGCTGTTAAGGCTACACGGGGGATCTCTGTCAGTTATGGACGGCTGTAGCGATGGCTGTAGCGAGAGACTTACACTGCGGGGGTCCGCGCCGAGCCGACGCGTGCGAGACTCAATGGGAGAACGCGGGGGGGCCTTGGGGCTCGCGGGGGGCCCTTGGGGCTCGCGGGGGGCCCTTGGGGCTCGCGGGGGGGTCGTGGTTCCGCTTGAGTGAGTGACGGGAGCGAAACGAGCGGGCAGGCGGAGAGGACGAGGGGATTTTGACTTTTACGTCCGATTTTATTGCTCTTCCGAGTAAATTTTCCACAACAAAATATATAGAAGGAATAAACATACAATACGTGCAACCCATTTACACAACCCGCGGACCACACACCCTTCAAAGCAATTTATGACGCGCACACATTCAATCTACAGAGAGCGTGAGAGAATGATGGGATCTTGGAGTGGAGCGGGAAGACCCTCGTAAAATAGCGCAAATTAAAACGTGAAACGGAGAATCCCCCGAGTGTCTGTGCACTGAGCGCTGCCCCAGTGCTGCAGGAAAGTGGCCACCTCCTCCCAGGATTTTTTTTTTACAGAAGGCGGCTCCACGTGGAGCCGCGCCTTGATGAGGTCTTTGGTCATCATCGAGAGCGCGGAGCTTTCTCCCCCGAGTCAGGCCGCAGCAGCTCCATGCGGGTCTTGTAGACCTCGCTCGCCTCGCCTGAGCGAGGACAAAGTTCGCGATGTTGTTGCGGTCACTCGCGGCTCGGGGCGAGGGAGAGAACGGGTTGCTGAGACCCGTTAGCAGGGTCTTAGTCAACAAAAGTAAAGATCACCTTGCCTGAAAATTAGTTTCTAAAGCCATACTCAGCCTATGTAGCCCAGTATGGCAAGGATATATCCTTTCAACGCGCTTGGCTGAAGCGCGTTGGTTGAAATATCCTATCCTGGTTGAAAGTATATTTCAACCAACGCGCTTGGCTGAAATATACTTTACAGCTCTTGATTTTAGTTCGTGGGTCCGATTGCCAAAGTGAATTGCTTTTGCATAAAATCAATCTCGTTGGCAGCCATGTTTGGCAACAACCGACATTTGGCTTTGAGAAAATCTGATATTCATTTTGAGTGTTTTTTTTAATCTCGTGATAATATTTCTTCCAATCTGGCAAACGCAGCATTTGTCGCCAGTAATAATAATAATTACACTTCTCAAGTGCCTTTCATCCGGGGGTCACAACGCACTGCACAGAGCTGTGGAAAGAACAGCATGTAAACAACGACATCGGAGAAGAGCCAGTGCAATGATGGCTTTAAATCAAAGAAGGATTTTCAATTGTTGAAACAAATAAATGATGGAAGATATAGATGACGGCGATGGACTGGCGTCCCGTCGTCGGGTGTATTCCTGCCTTACGCCCTGTGTTTCCGGGATAGGCTCCGGCTCACCGTGACCCTATATAGGATTAAGCGGTTTCAGATAATGAGATGAGATGAGAGAAATGTTGCAAATACCATGGTGTATGTTCTTGTTACCGCAGACCTTCCTTTCACTTTCAATTCTCTGCTGTGTGGAGTCAACGTTCAGCTTGGCTGCTCGACACCGCATGGCAGAGTGAAACAATAACGGATGTCGGGGAGTCCGACCTGGGGACTTACCTTCACACTTTCGAACCGTTCTCTCTTGGACCGAACACGGTCCACACCCACCGACCTCGCGGCGACCCCTAGTCGCTGGTCCGAACCGCGAAAGCGAGGTGAATGTGTCTCCGTGTCTCACCCCCCGCCCGCCTCTCTCCCGGGGGCCACAGTTCAGCAAGGCGGGCACGACCGTCAAGAGGCCTCTTTATGGCGAGACGCAGGCCGGCTGGCTGACCGGCGTCCTCGCCTCCGTATCGTTGGGGAAGGAGCTGAGGGAGGAGGAAGAGGAGGAGGAGGATTGAAATCCACAATTCTTTTAGAAATGCCGCCAGCCACCGACGTTAGTCGGGAATCGAATTCAGGTCATGGTACACAAATCACTGCACCACAGCCCCACACTAACAATATTCCGCGGATATTAATGCAGTAGACATGGCAATAGAAAGTGTGAGACGGAGAGGAACAGAAACTCCAGCCATCGCAGAGTAATACTGAGCTCAAAAGGTCACAATTCCCCACTTTTTTATTAGCTTCCCTTTTCAAAAAATCCTATAGGAATCTCATTATAAGCTGGCTCACCTGCAGACACAACATTTATCACGTGCTTTCGCTGTCTCGGGTGTAAAGCCCTATGGATTGTGTTTTGTGTGTAGACTATGGTGTGTGTATGACGGTCGGTGTTATATTGATTTGGATTGCTGGCAACACGTGCGTACCGGATATCAAATTCTCTCATCTCATCTCATTATCTGAAACCGCTTAATCCTATATAGGGTCACGGTGAGCCGGAGCCTATCCCGGAAACACAGGGCGTAAGGCAGGAATACACCCGACGACGGGACGCCGGTCCATCGCCGGGCGGATATCAAATTAGATTTTTTAATTAAAATACAGCAAGCCGCTTTGTATAGGCCCACAGTCACACCGCTCGCTCACAAAACGCCCATGGATGCCTCCAACGTGAGAGGTGAAACGTCGCGAGGGAGAGAGGAGGAGCGTTGCACAGTGCTATCCCGAAAGAGCAAGCTTTCGACAGCAATCATCGTGCCTCCATCAGTACGCACATACAATCAGTACGTAAATACAATCAGTACGTGCATGCAATGTATGACGCGTGGCGCATAATTCAGTTAATGTCAAAGGTATTCATGACTCAGAGTCGCAGGGTTACCTGCAGAGAGGATTAGTTCACATGAACGTATCAAGCAATGCTGTCGTTATCTTTGATGCCGTTAATGTTCAAATTGCTTTTGCTCGGGTACTTAACCGTACTTAATGACTCTATGGCCAAACACTACGTCAACAAAGTCAATGGGATGACGTCAATGCGTCCTGACTTGTGGCCGAATCTCACATTTTTCTCTGGGAGTAGCCGTAATGAATTTCGCAGCATTGATTATGTCTTTAATAATTAAAACGTGAATGAAAGTGCGTTATGCGGACAAACAACTTAAAGCAAGAAAATAACTTAGGCCTTTAGTTTAGAATAGAAACAAAAAATCCAAAGTTGATAAAGCTAATTATTAATCACAGTTGAGGGCTTATTTAATAATGATAATAATTTTACATTTAGAATTTGAACAGCAGTCTGTGGAGGTTTTGCTGTTGCTTCGTGTGTTCACTCAATTATGGGAGAAATAACACCTTCACAACAAATGCTTTCAAACAAATTAGAATAATTGAGACTCGAAAATATGCGTTTGTTGAAATCAATTAAGTATCATGTGAACTGAACTGTATTTATTTTTAACAGATCATGTTATGTCATGTGGTGTTTCAATCGTATTATCACTTGGTGGTTAGCTGTGAAGGAAAATGATTTGCCCCGAACTTACCCATAAATATGCAGCATGCAATGATGTAGGTTTTCACGGCTCGATGCAAGATGATTGCTTCGAAAAGCTGCCCTCTCTCTGGACAGCCGCGTCGATCGCTCCCCCTCTCCCTCCATCGCGACGTTTCGCCTCGCACGTTCGAGGCATCCTCAGGCGCTTGAGGATGCCTCGAACGTCGCGAGCTCGCAAACTCCGCACAGAAAGGCACTCGAGCCGGTGAACCGAACCCGGGACCTTCTTGCTGTGAGGCTACAGCGCTACCCACTGGGCCACCACGCCACCACATTGTCCTTCGTATACTGATATCTTGAAAATTGCTTATCCCTCCCCAGTGGACAACTGTTGAAAAAACGACATAGCTCAAACGTTCCTTCCAGCTTAAATAAAAACTGACAACGTGGTTATGACATATGGTCCATGAGAGGATGAAAGTCTGTTCACAAGTTGTTCATTTGTGTCTCTAGTTGAATGGTGTGTATAAATCGATGACGTCACTATGGCATTTGTTTAATAAAATAAATTCCTATATAGTCAAACACATGTAAAAAAAATACGCGTACATTCATAATGCAGCGTTATGTTGGGCGCTACAAATTGCCACGATCGTACCAGTTTGCCCAATTTCTACTCGGTCGTAAATCGTTAATGAGATCGAAGTAAAATTAAAATTTACTTCTGCAGCAGAGAACCAAAGCGGCCCAACTCCACTGCACCCCGTGTATGAACTGGAGCGAGATTTACCGGCGCGTGCACGGTTGCATGAATTAATTATGACATCACGCGGTGATTCATCGTCGTATCAACATGTCGCAAACCCAATCGCACCCGCGGTGCCAGCGAGGGGATTCGCCAACATCTGGTGGCAAAGCACCGAGTCAAGGTTATAAATAGAGAACGCGGGCGGCACAGTGGCGCCTCGAGTGAGCAGCGCTGCAGCATCACAACACAAAGGACCCCGGTTCGATTTCTGGCTCGGGTGAGTTTACTTTGTGAAGTTTGCATTCTGGGCGGCGCGGTGGCCCAGTGGTTAGCGCTGTCGCCTCACAGCAAGAAGGTCCCGGGTTCGAATCTCTCGGCTCGGGTGCCTTTCTGTGTGGAGTTTTCATGCTCTCCCCGTGTCCGCGTGGGTTTTCGCCGGGCACTCCGGTTTCCTCCCACAGTCCAAAAAGCATGCTGCTACATAGGTTGATTGGCTCGCAGGCTAAATTGCCCCGCAGTGCCCGGCGATGGACTGGCGTCCCATCGTCGGTATATCCTTGCCTTGCGCCCTGTGTCTGCCGGGATAGGCTCCGGCTTTCAGACAATGAGATGAGATGAGAAGTTTGCATTCTCTCCCAACACCCACGTGGGTATTCGCTGGGTACTTCGGTTCCTCCTCCACTCCATCCCGCATTCCGAAGACACACCACTGGTTAACTGGCCAACTACTAAATTTCCTCTGGTACCCGGTGATTGATTGGCGTCCCATCATGGATATAGCCCTTTCCATGCAGCCTGTATTGTCGAAATAGGTGCTGGCTTCGCCGTGACCATCCACATAAGTAAGAGGGTACTGAGATGGAATTAATACATACACTGGAAGGAATCTACAAGCTCATTCATTACGTCATTGTCAGCAACCGCTTAGCTCTATACAAGGTCGCGGTGAGCCGGAGCCTATCCCGGCAGGCACAAGGCGCAAGGCAAGGATATATCCACGATGGGGCGCCAGCCCATCACCGGGCACCGCGGGCAATTTAGTCTGCAAGCAAATTAACCTATGCAGCGGCATGTTTTTTGGACTCTGGGAGGAGACCGAAGTGCCCGGTGAAAACCCATGCGGACAGTTGTCCAGTGGAAAGGGAAAACAAGTTACAACATCTCGAGACACCGGGGACAATTTAGTCAGCAGTACAATTCGCCTGCCCAGCAACGTCTCTTTGTGGTGTGACAGTGGATTACCTGGTGAAAACCGAGCCGGAAATCGAAGCCGGGATATAATTCCTGTTAGGCGACAGCGCTACTCACCGCACCACTGCCCCGCACACTCTTACATTACATCTGTGTAACACTGCAACACACACCTGCTAAACGCCGAAGACCATTACCCGGATGCTGTTTCTCCCATCTGCACCGCGCCAATGACACGCGCGGTGTTCCTTGTGGAAGATTTAGTGGGGTCACGGGGTCGACAATTCCTGTCCTAGCCAAGCGCAGGGACCGCTATAGCGCCAACAACAGTGGCAATGGCACTTTGCATGTGTGTTGCACTGCTACAGAGATGTAATGTAATGGGGTGGCACCGTGAGGAGCGCTGTCGCCTCCTCACAGCAAGACAAGTGCGGGTTCCATTCCTGGCTCAGGTGCGTCTGTGTGTGGCGTTTGCAAGTTCCCTCCCCGTGTCTGCGTGGGTGGTAACCAGACACTCTGGGTTCCTCTCACAGTCCGAAGACATGCTCTTGTCTAGGTTAATTGGCCTCACAAATTGACCCTGATGCCCTGAGATGGTGAAACTTGCTTACCCCTCCCTGCTAGATAACTATTGAACAGGACCACACATCTCAGTGTTTCCTGCCAGCTTAAGTACGTAGTGCCACGGACAGCCGACTCCCAGCGCGTGGATCAGAGAGCATCACTGCTGCAACTCCATGTTTATCCCGGCTAATGCCCGCTAAGTACGTGCGTCACATGCCAAGCTCACTCCACTGCATGCCGCGAACGCATCGTTTACTTTGAACCTAACGCAGCCTCAACTCCCACTGAGCGTTCTATATATTTTTTTTTAATCCAGAGAAGGGACAGGCTCCCCCTTCCGAGGTTTTTCCACACAGTGGGCTCGGGGGCCCCATTAAGTGAAACCTGTACTGGGGTATGGAATTAGTGCATTAGTCAGCATCTGGATGATTGATGATTGCTTCGAAAAGCTGCTCTCTCGGGACAGCCGCGTCGATGTCTCTCTCTCCTCTCCTCGCGACGTTTCGCCTCACACGTTAGAGGCATCCTCAGATGCTGTATGCATGTGCCGTGCCTGTTGTTGCTCCTTTATACATGTGGGTACTATGCATGTGGCGAGTGCTGGCAGCGCGCTCTAGAGGAAGAGCCGAATGTGCGTGAGTGCGTGAGCGGGCCCATGGTCAGCGGGGATCCGTGCGTTCTCTCGGGAGGCGAACGGGCGTCGAGGTAAGGCCTGGCAGGAGGTCCTCACGGGGCAGTGCGCACTCGACCACATCGGGGCTGGTGGAGCACGGCGAGCAGCGAGACCACGTGGCGTCTTTGCACCATAAGAACAAACCGCCTGACTGAAGAACACGGAGCCAATACCAGTTTGTGATATCACTCGCATGGACTGGCGTCCCATCGTGGGTGTATCCCTGCCTTGCGCCCTGTGTCTGCCGGGATAGGCTCTGGCTTCACCGTGACCTTGTACAGGACTAAGCGGTTTCAGACAATGAGATGAGATGAGATATCACTCGCAAGTGATGTAAGCAATCGCAATACAATCTAAATCAGCTCGCTGGGGTTGTAGCTTGATGCACTAACCGCTGCTATATTCTTTCATGTTCTTTATTTGTCTTGTTTAGTAAAAAGTCCCTATGCTGAGTCTCAATAACGTTATTTTTTTCACGTGGCAAAAAATCAGACGTCAGTATTGAGGTAAAATGCACACATATCAAAAATTATTTAACATTAAATAGTATTGTTAAAGATCTGTTTTATGAAAATTGCTTTCCAAATCTGTTCTTCTTATTCGGGGGCGGCGTGTCGAGTGTTCCCCTTCTCTCCTTCACTACATCAGATATGTTTCCTTACATAGCAACTTTGTTATTGTACCTTAATTACATGAAAATAAGAATAAAAAACATTGGCTTTTTCAGACCACGAATAAATATTTAAAGGGCCCTCGTAGATTGAGAATGAGCTTTCGCTTGTGCTAGGAGGCTTAGTAAATAATCTCCCACTACACAAATACTCACGTGATACTGTAACACGTTCATTATTCAACAGGCAAATTGGCCACGATGAACATCGAAAAAAACTCAAAACCCAACACACTGATGTCGGTTTTCACGGCTCGATGCATGACGATTGCTTTCCAAAGCTTTTCTTTTGGAATATCTAGATAGGAGAGAGGAGGAGCGCTCGACATGGCTGTCGCAAAAGAGTAGCATTGGGAAGCAATCGTCAAAAGCCAACTTCACATCAATCGTGGGCTTGCAGAATGCTTGCAGCAGAAATGAAATGGAACTTCTAAGTGCCAATCCATATAAACAAAAGTGGCCGTGTACAGATCTATATAGATGGGGTTTTACATTGTTCATGCTCTTTCTGCATAGCATTGATGTCTTTGGAAAAAAAGTCTTATAATAATTGGATCTCTTCTTCCAAACTCTGGGGACCGCTGTCTTATAAATTCTGATCTTACATTTTTCGTTATTTATTGATTAATGCTTCAGGTGATTCAGACTCGTGTGCTAATAAGTTTAGTCTCGGTCATATGTGTTTCATCCTAGTATATTCAACACAAACGTTAATACCACTGCCAATGTGGATATTTTCTTGGTTACATTTCTAGATTTCATTTGAGTACATAATTCAGTTAAAAGTTTACAAAACCGTTATTCAACGACCCAGACGGTATAATTACAAATTATAAAGCGAGCACATTCGTTGAATATCGAAGAGCGAGATGAAAATGACTTGGAGGCGCGTGGTGAAACTGCAGAACCAGGGAGGGGGAAGGCAGCCAACGCGGTTAGCTGGCGTCAACATTTACCAGACACTACATCCTGTATATTATCATGCTGGCGGTCAATTAATAAATGAGCTATTTTGTTGTGGGAGGAAACTGGAGAACTCAAAAGAAACCCACGCAGATTAGGGGGAGAGTATGCAAACGCTACACAACAAGGCAGCCAAAGTGGGAA
>JAZEWT010000007.1:14433898-14451902 GCA_036362905.1 Mordacia mordax | reverse complement strand
CACAAGACATCTGGACCACCCTATGCGATGTGGAGGGGGACGATACAATTCTTGTGAACAGGCTTTCGTGTGGAAGTTAACTCCGGACGGATGTGAGCACGAGGCTGATTCAATGCACGTGCGCCTGCTAATGCCCAGAATGATGCGTTCTCCGTGACATATTACATTAGCGCTGCGTGATTAACACAGCTGTACATGCCCATACCGTCTTAGCACCCGTCACAGCAATGCATTTCAAGCGGTGTCACGTATCTATCTATCTACACCCGAGCGTGGTGTCAACGCAGCATTTGGCTGTGATGAATGTCTTTTTATTCTGGATGAGGATCGTGTAAAACCTTATAATAATAATAATTGCACTTACAGAGCGCTTTTCACCCGAGGGTCACAAAGCGCTGCACAGAGCTGCGGAGAGAACGGCCACGTCAACAGCAATGATGACAACAGGACGGTAAATCAGCAACAATAACTTTGCGATGCGAATTTGTGTATTTCACACATAAGGCAGGCACTTTATGGTTTGCAAACCATAAAATTTTACCGACCAAGAAAATGACTGTCTGAAAATATGAACTTCACACCTGCAATACATTATTTACACCTGAGATTAAAGCTGCACTCCGTTCTCTTCTGCTTAAAACCATTAAAGTTACCACCCGCTGAAATAACTGCTATGCGAAATTATACCAAGCGTGACTTGGATATGTTAATTTACATTATAAAACAAAATGCCTTTACGATACTATTGGTCGCTCTGGTGATTGCTTTCCAAAGCTGTCCTTTCGGGATTGCCGTGTCGAGCGCTTTCTTTCCTTCCTTCCAGACATTTCATATCCGACGCTGAAGGCATCCTGATGCCCTCTGAGACTGGGCGAAATATCTGTGCTCTGCTCCATCCGTTACTCATTGTCAAAGGCAGGTCACGACATTTCCCTCTTCTGTATCCTTTGTCATGCATCCTCGCTTCCCAGCTCTTCCCAGCTCTTCTTACCAGCGCTTCTTCCCAGGTCTTCTTCCCAGCTCTTCTTCCCAGCTCTTCCCAGCTCTTCTTCCCAGCTCTTCCCAGCTCTTCCCAGCTCTTCTTCCCAGCTCTTCCCAGCTCTTCCCAGCTCTTCCCAGGTCTTCTTCCCAGCTCTTCTTCCCAGCTCTTCCCAGGCCTTTGCTCAGCTCATTGTCTTTCCTACTCCTTGTGATGTCTGGGGATGAAAATCTTTGCTGAGGACAACCACCACGTTTGGAATGTCTGCAGAGTTGTCTACACGGCTGGATTGTTGGTCGCCCTTCGAGGCTGTGTTTAGAAACGTCGCCAAGGAGAGAGGAGGCCCGCTCGACACGGCGATCCTGATATGCCTGCTTTGGAAAGCAATTCATATGCAGTGCATCGTTCGCTCTGTGTTGATTGGACAGAGCGCTTCCGTCTGATTAATGGCTCAATTTGGGAGTCGTGCTCGTAATAGCGTTGGCATGGCGATCCAGCATTGTTATAGGGAAATAGCAAAGCCTCTTGCACGTAATCGTTAAATAGGCAATCCACATTCCTCACAATTTGTCCCTATTATAAAAATAAACGATAAATACCATTTATAACGCATGCATACTCATTCCATGTCAAAGGTATTCATTCTTAGAAGAAACGACTGAGCTAACCTGCATGAGGATGGGGAGGAAGTGAAGCCCCGTGGTTGGCCGGCGCCAACTCGCCAGACATTGTCCCATATAGTATCTCATCTCATCTCATTGTCTGAAACCGCTTAGTCCTATACAGGGTCACGGTGAAGCCGGAGCCTATCCCGGCAGACACAGGGCGCAAGGCAAGGATATACCGACGATGGGACGCCAGTCCATCGCCGGGCCATATAGTATCGACCAATTATATTAAATGCTATCAGCCAATTCAATCGTGACGTTTTGTTTGCTTTCGCTGTGGGAGGAAACCAGAGATGGCGCAGAGCAGCGAGAGAGTTCACACAAAGCCTAGGCAGAAAGGTGCTGGGGCAGGAGCTTCCTTCTGTGAGGTGTGGCTGTGAGCGCTGCGCCACGCGGCCGCCCAAATTAAACCCACGTGTTGACACATTTCAATCAAAACAGTTGTCAGCCTCTTTGTCAATCGCCTGCCGGGTGAAGGTCTCGCGACACAGTGTGTGTGTGGGGGGATAAGGGTGATCATACTTCATCACGCTGGCCAGTACGTGTTGGTGCAGAAGTTAATATTTTAGCCGCGATCTGGAATTGCGTTGAACTCAGGTCTCCGAATTCAGAGTGAAATGCCACAACCTCTGCACCGCCTCTCCCCGTCGCCACACACACACACGCACACACAGAGAGAGCCGCCTTGTAAGTCCGTGTGTGGTTTGCGCAGTGGACACGTCCATTAACACACTGCTAATGTGAAGTGATAATTTTCTTGGTCTCCATGGCAACCTCAGTTCCGTAGACGGGCATTAAATTACTAAACTATAAAGAAAAAGCCACACTTCTGGATCGAGCAGCTGCCATACGCCGACCAGAATATTTCGAAGGAAAAAAACATCATCTACCAAAAATGACACGTCGCTACTACATTTGTACCGGTGCAGCAGCACGTGTAACTAAAATACAAAACAGGGCATCCAAATGTGTCATCGGATGTTTTGGATGTTTATTATTACAACAGAAAATTCTCATTGAGCGTGCAAGCTCTGGGTGCGGGATTCTTGCGATTGAATGAGCGTTTTGAACTGACCAACGCAGCGACACAAATAACACTGCGACCTTAACATGAAACGTACATAATGAGCGACATTTTGGACAATTGCCCTTCTGGCAGCAAATAGAGGCCAGAGAAATTACACATGCCTCGTCCACTCTCTCTCTCCGAGCCTCTCCATTCCGGGGCTAAGATGAAGAATAATAATTTTGATTTAAACCGCCTATTTCAAATTGAACTCAAGGCACTATACGATAAAAACTAAAGTGTCATGACGTAGAGACACAGCGGTACGCGACAACCATCAAAACGAGGGTTAGATTTAGCCCGGAGATCATGGCTAATCATAATAATAAGGGCCATTACCCTAAGCATCACCTGTTATATCTATGGCTACCCTTTTGCACAATAATTCAACTACGGGCGCATTTATTTATCACCTGTTATAGATTTTTTTAAACCCAGAACCCTCTTGAAAAAGAGTATAAATAGTTTGTTGGGTAAACAAACGTAGCGTTGATGTGCATCATTAATAAACTACGGCTGGTACGCTGTTCAGCCGACGAAACACAGAGTCTCGAAGCGATTTTCCAAGAGATATTCGTCTCAAGTGATGTTTGCGCGACTGCGTTACGGAGCATTTGCCACGTGGCAGTGAAACGGGAGGATCGAGCGGAGAGCGACCGCAACGTTAGGCTAGGTTTTCTTATTTAACCTGGAAGGAACCATCGAGCTACGTAGCTTAAAAAAAACAGCTGTCCAACATGGTGGGATAAGCGAGTTACAATATCTGAGGGCACGGGAAGCGATTCAGCGAAGACAATTAACCTAGGCAGCCTGCCTGTTGGACTGTGGTAGGGAACCTTTGTACCTGGAAGGTATCGCTGTGATGCGGCAGCGCTTCTCAATGCGTCTCCATGTCCCCCAAGCAAGGGGGTGGCATCCCAAGCTCTACACACATTTAATCCCCAGTCTTGAGTGAGCTGGACAGTTCCACCAGGCTGAGCACACTGATTGCTCTACCACTCCCTATATAACCCGCGAGCGCTCTCAGCCACCAAGTCAAGAACCGAGTTGGTTCCAGCCTGCTGCGTTTCGCGAGAGCTGATCTCCGTGCGTTCAGGGCGACGCGACCTTCGTCAAAAAAGTACGATTTTCTCAAATTACAGCCATTATTAATTCGGCAACGGAACGCCTGCCCCCTAACCCACGCCACTGAATGATAATTAGAACTCGCAAGTTATCTGTCTGTTAGGGACATGAAAACTAGATGGAGAATTAAGCACGAAAATAGAAAATCAGATGCAGATTATGCAGGATAAAATGTAAGACCGTAAGCACCCCGAATTGCGGTTTCTCTTGGAAATTATGTTACATTTAAGGTCTGGATGTGTGGAATAATGAGGAAATCGGTGTCCTAAATCTACCCCCTGGATTTAAGGAATTAATCAGACATGCCCAACATTTTTAAAGTCACGTTATGGCATAATAATGGTACATAAAGGACAAAGAGTGTGTGTGTGTAGTAAGTGATTAGCAAATGACATTACTACTTATCTGTGGAAAGTAATTAGTTGAGTCAATAGTGAAATTAATATGCAGCAATGACCTTGACAATCTGTCGCGTGGGAACATATAACCACCTGTTATTATCACAGCATGCTTACAAAGGTAAAAAGCATTTATAGCAAATGGAAAAGGATAAAAAAACTAATTTTTATGCGCACACAGAACCGGTGCATTTAGAGTATTTGTTTATCCAGACGAAAACGGGACGGAACATTTTAGACTAATTTTTATAAAGAGTGACATGGGTCACGAAAGTAACAGGCAACGCGATTAAAATTATTATTCTTTGACGCAAATTAAAACAGCAAAACAAAAAACCGTATTATGGGCAGCGGTCGAAAATAGCAACATCAATCAATCGGAGGTAAATAAATAGATTTGCTCCGATGAAAATTAGATCTGCCATATTACTGAGAAAAAAAAACAGCAATCGTAGTGCATTGATGTTGCAGACACACGAAGTGGATTCAGGTCGGGGACCGCCCTCGGTCGTGACTCGACAAGAATTTGAAACATCGCAGGTGACTCGACGCTTTAGCCTCGACTGTTACAGTGACACGGCGGAAGAACCAAACCACACTTCTCTTGAACAGTCGCCATTCCACGCGTTGCATCCGCGAAGAGACTGAATTGAACACGTCAATGATGTCGGTGCTCACGGCTCAGTGCGCTTCAAATGTTCTCATCTCATTGTCAGAAACCGCTCGGTCCTGTGCAGGGTCGCGGTGAGCCGGAGCCTATCCCGGCAGACACAGGGTGCAAGGCAGGGATATACCAACGATGGGACGCCAGTCCATTACCGAGCACTGCGGGAAATTTAGTCTGCAAGCCAATTAACCTCTGCAGCAGCATGTTTTTTGGACTTTGGGAGGAAACCGGAGTGCCAGGCGAAAACCCACGCGGACACGGGGAGAGAACATGCAAACTCCACACAGAAATCAGCACCCGAGCCGAGATTCGAACCTGGGACCTGCTTGCTGTGAGGTGACAGTGCTACCCACTGGGCCACCGTGCCACCCGTGCTGCAATTATTCTCAAGAGCTAATCTTTCGGGATAGCCGTGTCGAGCGTTGCTCCTCGTGTAACATCGCAATGGAGAGAGGAGCAACGCTCGACGCGGCTAGCCGGAAAGAGCGCCTCTTGCGAGCAGTTGTGAATTCGATCTGCGTGAGTTATTGCCTTTAGGCGCAAGCTCCGCGAGGGTCTTAACAAGACTTTGAGTGTATTTTTGATCCCAAATAAACACGCTACCTAATTGTCAAAGGGAATTCGTCTTCCATGCTTATGATTATTCAATTACCGGGGCATTCATTGCAGTGTCATTCCATCGCTCACACTCGCATGGCCCACATCGACCCACTTGCTCTCAGAGCATCGATCGCGGCGTTCACAGCCTACGCATCTGCGTTCGCCATTGCATGCAAATGTAAGACTCCGTATTCAAGAAACGATGGTAGAATTTGCATATCGGCTAATTAATTAACGAGTGTTTCTCTTACGTGTGGAAGGCAACCGGAGAACCCGGAGGAAAGATGGAATGAGACAGCACCCAGATTAGGGAGAGGGCACACGCCCCGAGGTGGAAATTGAGCTGCAGGAATGACTGTGCCACTCTTCTGCCCCATATAACAGGGCCAGGCATGCGTCAGGTCACCAAAAATTTCCTGACCTCTCATTGGTTGACAATTTTTGTGACATTGCAACCAGCCCACTAGATGGCGTACAGAGTATGGTGGATGCGTTTCATTTATAATATTCATTCACATTTTTTTTGTTTTACCAGTGGCTGCGTCACGTGACAACATTGCAGAGGAACTTGCCAATCAGCTGCGATCTGTTCTCTCGGCTCCAAGCTGATCGCGTCATTATCCCCACCTGGCGGTGATCTTGAGTAACAACCCGGCCTAGGAGACCGCAGGACTCTGAGTCAGGAATGGATCGCTGGCTATATTATTATTAGACTGGACACCTGGGCAGAGGGTGGCGCGGTGGCCCAGTGATTAGCGCTGACGCCTCACAGCAAGAAGGTCCCGGGTTCGAATCTCTCTGCTCGGGTGCCTTTCTGTGTGGAGTTTGCATGCTCTCCCCGTGTCCGCGTGGGTTTTCGCCGGGTACTCCGGTTTCCTCCCACAGTCCAAAAGCATGCTCCCGGATAGGTTGATTGGCTCGCAGACTAAAATTGTCCCGCAATGCCCGGCGATGGACTGGCGTCCCGTCGTCGGGTGTATTCCTGCCTTACGCCCTGTGTTTCCGGGATAGGCTCCAACTCACCGTGACCCTATATAGAATTAAGCGGTTTCAGATAATGAGATGAGATGAGACCTATGCAGAGGGTAGACGAGTCCTACGTCGTGAGCGGTTAAGGGTTTTCTGTCTGCGGAGTGTACAAGCCCCCGACATAGGAATATGGAATGTTTCAACAGTCGATCCTTGCTGGCAATGAACGTCGAATTGCCTAGTACTGACCGCAAGTATGCGGTGTGTGAATGTGACTCTCAATGCGTTTGCAATCAGAGGGCGAGGGGTGGCACTGGAACCTTGTGTTTATAATTATTGGCGAGTGCTGGGTAAAATTCGCACGTCGATTACATTCAAGTATACAATTTAAAAGTGATATCAACACACCGCTCTTAATCTACCTGCCTCCACCCCCACCTCCCCTCCGTGCCCTGCAGCACTTTGGGGCCTCTGGGTGAAAGGATCTGCCGTATAAATGCAATGCATTCAATACAGAGAGAGCTGTAGAGCAGTTGTTGGCGCCGGCTCTCTGCCGGGCAACCTTCGCGCGACTAATCGCCAGTTGAATGAACGGCGCTCTTGAAAAGTTGCTTCCATTCTCCCCGGCAGGAATGAAGCACCGTAGAATGAATGACGCGACGGCGTCAGCGTGACGTCATGTTCGCGTGGACGCACGGCGCGACGCAGCATTCGAAATCAGGTTTATTTGTCATTTTTCCCTTTCACGATCGAATGCATTATAATAGGAAGGCAATGAGGCGTGAATGGCAATGTCTGGCGACTCGAACAAGAGTAATTTGTTTAACGGGTTTCTTAGTTCTTTCTCGAGCTTTGCGCACAAATGGAACGCGCTTAATTGTGGGGAGGCACCAGACGTCTCCCGTGCAGGTCTGCTTTGCAAAACTCTGACCCCTCAAGGATAATTGCTCAGAACACTTTTAAGTGAATAAAGAAGGTGCCGGGTTCAATTCCTGGCTTGGTGCCACCTTCCTTCGTTGGCACTTGCGTGTTCCCTCTCTCCCCGTGTCCGCGTGGGTTATTTTTCTGGGTCGTCCGGTTTCCTCCCACTATCCAAAGACACGCTGCTGCCTGGGTTAATTGGCCTGCTGACTAAATTGCCAAGCTCCCCCCCGTCCCCGTCCCCAGTGCCCTATGATGGACTGGCATCCGATCCTGGTTATAGCCCAGCCTTTCTCCCTGTTGCTGCCGGGATAGGCTTCTGCTTCTCCACGATCTTCTGCAGCATTTAAGCGGAGTCTGAGAGTGAGTGAATGAAGAGAGCCGACAGTAAAGCCATCACTTGCGCTCCCGTGTCCGGATTGCGTGGTGGATATTGAAGTGCAGCCATGGTAAGTGACGCGGTATTCAAACGTGGCGACTCCCCATGTGAATGGACTAATTCGTCTATTCCGCCTAATGGATCGCGAATTATTTTTAAAATTTACTTCGGCAGGAGGACGGCAATTATATGGACACACGGGCAAAGTCTCACCTTAGTGACAGAAGCTTATGAATGCGTGTTTACCAATGTGTTGATCTGCTGTCTCGTAAAGCTGGAGTGGTTTATGCGAGCAAGTTAAGCAATTTGAACCAAACCGCAGTTGAGTTTTGTAACTCTGTTCTGTTTAACACATTCAGAATTTTACTCGTAAATCATTTTTGCCGCATTTATGACGATATGTTGTGTTGTTAAAAACGCTTCTTAACGTATCACCTTGAGAATCGCTGCCCATAGCTGCTCTTTGGGGGTAGCCGTGTCGAGTGATCCTTGTTTGGTCGCGACGTTTCACCTCCCATGCTGAAGGCATCGTCAGTAAGCGTTAACGACAAGGGTTTTTTGGAAAGGAAAAAAAAAATCTAACGAAAACCAACACTCCAGTGGACATCACTTTAAATGATCGGCAAATATCAGAAAGAGAATAGCCGCATTGTTTCCACGATATAGATATGACTTCAGAGATTAAATGAGCAAACGTTTCCATGCGGGCGGCACGGTGGCCCAGTGGGTGGCGCTGTCGCCTACTCATAGCAAGAAGGCCCCGGGTTCGAATATCGGCTCGGGCGCTGCTTTCTGTGTGGGAGTTTGCGAGTTCTCTCCCCGTGTCCGCGTGGGTTTTCGCCGGGCACTCCGGTTTCCTCCCACAGTCCAAAAAACATGCCGCTGCATAGGTTAATTCACTTGTGGACTAAATTGCCCGCAGTGCCCGGTGACGGACTGGCGTCCCATCGTGGGTATATCCCTGTCTTGCGCCCTGTGTCTGCCGGGATAGGCTCCGGCTCACCGCGACCCTGTACAGGACCAAGCGGTTTCTGACAATGAGATGAGATGAGACGTTTCCTTGCTGTACAACAACAACCTACAGTTGCCCAGGGATGTTGTAACCTGCTCACCCCTACCTGCTGCTCATTGAAGTTCTTCACGCATCGCATTGGTCACGACAGCCGTTGTCCATACTTCACCGCCCTGGCCCGTGTGCGTTGTTGAACGTGATACTGTGTCACTTTAATAGCGCATATATGATGAGGATGCGAATACAAATCCAGTCGGGCGATTGACGTTCGTGAATAATTGCACAGAATATTGTAAGATTAGAAGTGTTATTTTCCGGGAATAAGCCTGAACGTTGTCACATTAATGGGAGATGTGCCCATATATGGACACGAGCCACTGATTTTGTGTTTGTAAACAAAGACACTGAGCTTCAAAAACGAGATATGTCCTGTATTTTAATGTAATTGCAATAATTAGAATAGTTATAATTGCATTTATAGAGCGCTTTTCACCCGAGGCTCGCAAAGCGCTTCACAGAGCTGCGGAGAGAACGGCACGTCAACAACAACGGCACCAGAATGGAAAATCAGCAACAACAACATTTTTGGGGGATTTTTTTTCTTCAAATATACACAGCGATGCAGAACAACAAGTAAAACGTGATCAGACCTGCAACGACAATCTTTAAACACAAAGTTATCAGTGAACATAATACATATATTGGGAAATGGTATAACTCAACATTTGTTATCGTCTCATAATAACATCACTTCCAGTAGCCGATTGATCCTGTGCAGGATCGCGGTGAGCCGGTGCCTATCCCGGCCGACACAAGGCGCACGGCAGGGTTTTAACCCAGGATGTGACGCCAGTCAGTCGGATGGGGCTCAGAGCAATTTAGTCGGCAGGCGAAATGACCCAGGCGGCGGTGTCTTTGAGCTCTGGGAGGAAACAGGGCTACCCGATGAGAACCCACGTGGACACGACGACGGAACACACAATCCCCACACAAGAAAAAACCACCCGCACCTGGACTCGAACCTAAGCTCTCGGTGCTCCACCGTGCCTCCCGCCTTCGTAAAAGTACTCCGGTCAATGCTGGATGCCGCGACTATATATTTTGTACCTCTTCGCAATGGATGAGCAACCAAATGGGATTTTAAAAATAGACCAGTGCTCCCTTGAAATTGGCATTCTGCCAGTAGAGCCCTGGGTGGGTCCACGCTCATGTCTTGTAATCAGAGGTCTCAGCTCCATCCCGCGCTCCTCCTCCTCCTCCTCCCGGTGACCTCTGTCGCTCCGGGATCTCCCGAGGACCCGGAGATGCGAGCGTGGCGCTCAGTGCTGCGCACGTCAGCTTGCATTGTCCGACCGGAACAATGGCTCCTAATCCTAAGCTGCAAGAGAGCTAACGTAAAAAAAAGGAGCGGGAATGTACAATCGTTATATTAATAAATAATATTTGTTTACCGCTGGGGAATTCTACGAATGGCTGTATGGGATAAACGGCTTGAGACTCCCTAACAAACTCTCACTGACACGCTTTCATCAAATGTGACAAGGTCTAAACTTGGTCGACGAACATCCAGTTTACTAATGCGGCTAATGGACTGAAAGATGACGCTTAGTAACGTCGAATAAATCACATCAAATGCGCTTTGATTTATTTCGCGTGTACATTAAGAGATGTCAATCACAGCGAGCAATACTTTTAATGCACTCTCATGTGCAGGCTATAAGGAGTAATGTGGAGAGCGTGCGTTGCGTGGGAACTCGAAATGTTAAGCTGGGTCAGGGTTCGTATTGGTTCTTCATCCCTCCAAAGGATTGAAGCACGGGATTGCGTGCGCTTGTCTCAAGAGCAGCACACGATGCACTCTCTCAACGCGAATTCTACTCCAGTTCGCGGCGCATTTTACACTGACCTGCCCTTCGTCTCACGCCTGTGCTGCGTGTGCGCTACCGGAGTGCCGCACACTGCGCTTGCTGCACGCTAACTGTGAGTGCCGCACACTACCTGTGCGTTCTGCACTCTGTGAGTGCTGCATTCTCTACCTGGGAGTGCCGCACACTGTGAGTGCTGCACGCTGCCAGTGCGTGCTGCACTGTGTGAGTGCTGCATTCCCTACCTGGGAGTGCCGCACACTGTGAGTGCTGCACACTACCTGTGCGTGCTGCATACTACCTGTGCGTGCTGCACAACGTGAGTGCTTCATTCCACACTGTGAGTGCCGCACACTGTCTCTGCTGCACTTGTCTCTGAGTGCTGCACACTGTGAGTGCCGCACACTGTCTCTGCTGCACACTGTGCGCGCTGCACACTGTGAGCGCTGCAGACTACCCGTGCGTGCTGCACGTTCTGAGTGCAGCACACTATCTGTGAGTGCCGCACACTACCTGTAAGTGCTGCACTCTGTGAGTGCTGCACACTGCGAGCGCTGCACACTGTCTCCCACAAATTGCATGTGCGACCTCTGGCCGTCACAGTTTTAAATACAACCACTGCACGGAATCCAGGCGTCGCCCTCTCTCTCTCATTTAAATGTTAATATCGACCAATCGGGACTCTGGGATCGACCAGTTGATCGATCTCGACAGGATGGCGACCCCTGTGCTATGTGGACAGTCCATAGCGTGCCGTGATCCACATTTACACGTCTCACAAGATGTCTCGCTTCAGCCAACAAACTAATTACAAACACGCTGCACGCGCCTGATGATTGGTGAATACACCAACACGGCGGTGCTAATTGATTTCAATCAAAATTATGTATCGATTAGGACACATGTAAAGAAATACGCATATCGCCAGCATAGCGTCAATTGACTAGAGCGTCTGCTCGTGAGCACTTACAACGGCCCGCACGGCACTATGGGGGGTGGGCGACCAGCGCCACGCCCGGCCGCCTTTGTCTCCCAAGTGGCGATGCTTACTGCACGAGGTACTCATTTGAGGCTGAGTCGACCTCGCAGAGCCCCACAACCCCAGTTCGTACAGTCGCCACTGGTGTTGTGAGTGACAAAGTCTTTCGAGTCAAGGGGTTCATAGCGCATGGCGCTAACCACGACACCTGGCCTGTGCCAGGCCAGGTGGCCTCAAGGTGCACCTGGCCTGTGCCAGGCCAGGTGCACCTTGAGGCCACGTGAAGTGTGGACGACTCGGGGACAGCAGGTCACGGCACAGACCCATGTGTTGTGGGTTTCCTGAGATGCAATACTACACAAACACACTCACACGGGCGCACGGTGATTTGAATAAGCCGTCCTCTAAGTCACATTGCGCAACTTTGATAGATAGCAAGCGTGTGAAATGCCTAACAACTTCCTCATTATACGAACGGAAGAGTTCGGTAAGACATTTACAATCGCTCATTGACATGTGGGAATTCCTGGTTTGCAGTGACTCGCATCTGCCATTGGAATGTGGAATTTCCACCACTCGCTCTTTTTGGAATGGAAGTTGTATGAATAATAATAATAACATAAATGGTTCTTGTCGTGATTGACATGCCCTTCTCTGCACAACTCTGTGCAGCGCTTTGTGACCCTCGGGTGCAAAGCGCTTTAGAAAATCAATTATTATTATTTACTCAGCTCACCCCCTCCTGCACAAGACGCAAGTCTCCTGTTTTGAGACACGTTTCGTACTGAATATAAAATCAGATGATCAGCGCACGCTGAGACGAACCAAGCTCAGATGCTCCGTATAAGTCATCTGTGGTGGATGGTGCTCTGTCGATAAGCCCCCTTTAATCTCAATTAGTCACGTAAATGTGTGATGACTGTGAATAAATCTCTGCTCGCTCAATGTCTGCGCTGGATCTAAACTCCTTTTCAAGTTGTTTGTGGACAGATGTATTCATCACCGACAGAATAGGGTTATTTTGTTAACATTGTCACGGTATAGTTTGTTGTATGCACGCATATAGCCTTAACAGACTCTATGTTCAAGTGCCCGTTAGCAAGCAACTGTGAAGAGCGACACGGCACATGAGCAGGTGGGTGACCAGCGCCACGCTCCGACCGCATTTTGTCTCTCTCATTGCAATGTTAAACACACTGCACGAGGTACTCATTTGAGACTGAGCCGACCTAGGGGAGGCCCTAGACCGATTCATAAAATCGTCACTGGTGAGCGGAATTCGAACTAGGGTCGTCGGGTTTGTAGCCCAGCGCGCTGACCGCTGGGCCACCGCTCCCCACACAATCATGCACAGACACACACAGTCCTTGGTATGGTTTCAGGAGCAAAATCTGCCTTCATCCCTTCATTCACAGTCCTCGCTTAATCCCCTTCAGAGTCACGGGCGGCCGTAGCCTAATCCGGAAAACACAGGGCACGTGGCAGGGCTATACCCAGAATTGAACGCTAATCAAACGCAGGACATCCTGATACTTTGTTTTATCAGCAGGCCAACTGACTTCGGTGACGGGAGCAACATATGTTTGAGAAAAGCGGAGCCGCTCGGGAATCCCCCACGTGGACCCGGGGAGAGAAAACACGCGGACTCCGCACAGAAAGGCACCCAACACGGGAATCGATCCGCCTCTGTTACGACTTTCTGTGAAGCGCGGATGTTACCACTGCGCCATCTATAATGTATGAGTGAGTGGGTGGGTAGGCAACTGAATGAGTGGGTGGGTGAGTAGGTGAGTGAGTGAGTGAGTGGGTAGGTAACTGAGTGAGTGGGTGAGTAGGCAACGGAGTGAGTGGGTGGGTGAGCAGGTAACTGAGTGAGTGTGTGAGTAGATAACTGAGTGAGTGTGTGGGTGAGTAGGTAACTGAGTGAGTGAGTGAGTAGATAACTGAGTGAGTGGGTGGGTGAGTAGGTAACTGAGTGAGTGAGTGGGTGAGGAGGCAATTGAGTGAGTGGGTGAGTGGATAACTGATTGAGTGGGTGATTGGCAGGAATCAGTCAGTTTTTACGTAATTTGGAGGCGACTATTAAGCTATGGCTTAATAGTCACATAGCTCCCATCCGGGAGATGTAAATCGGTTACAATATTTTACTTAATTGATTTACTCTATTGTTGACATGCAGTTCTATCCTCAGCTTTGTGCAGCGCTTTGTAACCCTCGAGTGAAAGGCGCTCTATAAATGCAACTGTTATTACTATTATTATCCTCTGTGCTTTATGTATCTCATCTCATTGTCTGGAACCGCTTAGTCCTTTACAGGGTCACGGTGAAGCCGGAGCCTATCCCGGCAGACACAGGGCGCAAGGCAGGGATATACCGACGATGGGACGCCAGTCCATCGCCGGCTTTATGTATCGACTTGCTTATTCTGCGTTGCGCGTGTTATAATCATAAATGTAAAGTTAGCACAACTCCTTGCGTTATTGTCATACATCACGGACTATATCCTGATACGTGCACAGTTCGATGTGTGTGTGCTGAGCACTTATACATTTCGGGGCAATGATTTACAAATCGGTTCGCTCACATGACTGCTGGACGGGACTGTACCATGTAATCATGTAGGTTTTCACGACTCGATGCATGATGTTTGCTTCGAAAAGCTGCGCTCTCGGGACAGCCGCGTCGATCGCTCCCCCTCTCCTCTCCTCAGGCGCAGTGTGCGCTGCGCCTGAGGATACCTCGAATGTGTGAGGCGAAACGTTGCGATGGAGAGAGAGAGAGCGAGAGAGCGATTGACACGGCTATCCCGAGAGAGCAGACTGTACCATCTCTTCATAGTTATTTTATTCACTCTATTTAAGCCACACCAAGTTACTGATGTTGGGAGTCTCAGTACGCCTGGAGATGCCTCCAACGTGGGAGACGGAACGCCGCCAGGGAGAGAGAGCGAGAAGCGCTCAATACGGCTGGCCTGAAAACAAAAACTGCTTTGTAAATCAAAGTCCCCAAACCAATTACATTCAAACTTGAGGAGCAAACAGGCAATAGAAATGCAACAAGATTTATGCGAACATTGCAGAGACCTCCGAAATTAATGACACAGGCGTACGGGTTAATAGTCATTGCACTAAGGCGGAATTAACGAATTGGTATTGAGTGATCCGGAGAGAGACACCGCTCGTAATGCATAATTCCGCGAGCTTGCATGGCTGTCTGCGCTATTGACTACGCGTGTTGTGGTAAATTGATACAGTGCACTATTGAACCGGTCCCGGAGCCCAGGGGGCAACGGAGGAATCGGGAGAATCGCCAGGCCCGTTGTGAGTCCTCGCTCACCACGTGGGAGGATTCAACGTCACGAAGGGGACGAGAGGTGGCACACTCGACACGACTGTCCCGAAAAAGCAGCGTTGCAAAGCATCTCATCTCATTGTCAAGAAACCGCTGAGTCCTGTATCGGGTCGCGGAGCTATGGAAAGCAATTCTTATATTTCTATACAGTATAACAATTACCGTAATCGTGCTCTTAAAGAAATATACCGCTTGGGAATTGCTCGTCTTATTTCAGGATAGCCGTATCGAGTGCTCCTCCTCGCTCCGTCACGGCGATTCGACTTGAAGTCCTCTGGCTAAGCTGCTAATTGCTTTGCGCTTCGAAGATGGCTCGCTGTTGATCTGTGTTACTCGTTGTCCTCGATTCACCGAGTCACTATTTCACTCCATTGATCTATGCTGACGTTGTTCACGTGCCGTTCTCTCCGCAGCTCTGTGCAGCGCTTCGTAGCCCCCGGGTGAAAAGGCGCTTTAGAAATGCGAATATTTTTATGACCTTCAGGCGTTCCGATGATTCCTCCAATGTGGGAGGCGAAACGTCGCGAAGGAGAGACAGGGAGCGTTCATTTAGTCGTAGGCACCCACGCTGTTCATTATCATCTCATCTCATTGTCAGAAACCGCTGAGTCCTGGATAGGGTCGCGGTGAGCCGGAGCCTGTCCCGACAGACACAGGGCGCAAGGCAGGGATATATCTACAATGGGACGCCAGTCCATCACCGGGCACCTCGGGCAATTTAGTCTGCGAGCCAATTAACCTATACAGCAGCATGACTTTGAACTGCGGGAGGAAAGCGGAGTACCCAGCGAAACTCCACGCGAGCACGGGGAGAGAACACGCAAACTTCAAACAGAAAGGCACCCGAGCCGGGAATAGAACCCGGGACCTTCTTGCTGTGAGGCGACAGCGCTACCCACTGCGCCACGCAAACCCACGCTAGTGCACTATAATGGTATCGGCCAATGACCCTTCTTTATAACACGGAGATTAATTCACAACGCATGATTTAACTCAAATCATGGCTCACGCGTTATGTGTTATGCAGAAGGTCCCTTGCACAAATCGTCCTCCGTAATATTTATTTACTTACTTATAAAAACCACTGAGTAACTGATAAATAAAATCCCGATTATGTGGCTGCCCTTTCTGAATAAGCAAATCAGACTAATTCCAGCTGCTCTCTCCATTGGTGAACGAGTCACAAGCGGCGTCATATGTGACTCAGTGTAAAACACCTTCCCGTCTCAGGGCATGGACTGGTCGTGTACTGCTTCCAGCCAGAGGTACTGCAGGGATAGATGTTGCGCACAGTGATGAGAGCTCCACCAGGACATCTCTAGAGAAACAACCAGGAAACCGGAAGCATTTTCACCAAACCACGTTGCCTCGATGTGTGTTCAGAACACAGCCCGGGCCTCCATCATACGATCGAAACTCTCACCATTGAGCAAGTTTACGCATAATTAATTAGAGCCTGGTTTGCGCCACGTACGTTTATATTTTATGCAGAGAGATGGCCGCATGAAGGGCACATTGGTTATTTATGTTGTTATTTATATTCTGCGGAGTGACGCTATTGATTATTTAGAGTTGTGCGAGACGTACTGTATAATTTTGCATTGTGATTAAAAAAAAAACCCCGCATCGTAAAGCGATGGTCCTTGTGGATAACACCTGGCCAGTGCACCAGCATTGGGGCCCCAGGCGGTTCGATTCCCACCTCGGGCGCCTTTATGTGTGGAGATTGTGTATTCTCTCCCCGTGTTCTGTGTGGGTTTCCTCCGGGTTCTCCGGTTCCCTCCCACAAACGAACCCCATCCACCCCCTCCGCGGTTACCTCGCGCCTCCATATCCGCGTCTCGTCCATGACCAGGCGTGGAATGTGCGCGCGTTACAAATTGTGTTATTCCTTACGATTATTATGATTACATTCACGCTGAAATGTGGAAAAGCAATTATTATTATTATTATTAAATGTAACATCTTGCCAGGAGCATAAAATTGGTGCAGAAAAAGAAATAATAGTTTCCAAAAATAACTGCGCGTGTCTGCTGCGATGGAGAAGGTATAACGTCTGTTTGATTATTTAGAACAGAGTGTTCTCACATGATCATCTTCTTGAGCGCGATTAGCGGCCACATGCACTGCCAATACTTCGCACAACAAGACACACACAAACACGCGCGCGCGTGTGTGTGAATTGAATGTACTAGATTAGAATTCTTCTTTAGCGCAAATTGTGTCTGCACAACACCAAGAGTTGTACGTCATAATCTCATCTCATCTCATTATCTGAAACCGCTTAATCCTATATAGGGTTACGGTGAGCCGGAGCCTATCCCGGAAACACAGGGCGTAAGGCAGGAATACACCCGACGACGGGACGCCAGTCCATCGCCGGGCAATGCGGGACAATTTTAGTCTGTGAGCCAATCAACCTATCCAGGAGCATGCTTTTGGACTGTGGGAGGAAACCGGAGTACCCGGCGAAAACCCACGCGGACACGGGGAGAGCATGCAAACTCCACACAGAAAGGCACCCGAGCCGAGAGATTCGATCCCGGGACCTTCTTGCTGTGAGGCATCAGCGCTAACCACTGGGCCACCGCGCCGCCCTAAGTCATAATCCAGCTCTACTTAAATATTTATTAGCTGATTATTCTGATGACGTTTTAACTGTCGGCTTTCAATCCCAACGTTCGTGCTCGTACCATAAAGCCTTCAAAAGACTCCTCCGCCTTAAGGCAGGAAGACATCCGGATGAAAGCAGACATTCGAGCAGGAAACTTGATCAGCACGAGACGTCGGAGGAACGCGTTACGCGTTTGGAACAGATCGTCCGTAGAGCGGCTACTCTGCTGGTTTAAATGACGCCGCCACTTTGGGCAGACATTGCGCGCGCTGTCCAACTCTTGATTTAGTTATTTTTAATATAGATCTCACACGCTGCTGCGTACACGGGCTTGGGAGACGGATTTGCATTCCGAAGGGGCACTGGGGACATCCATATTATTGATAGTTTCAAAACAATTTGCACATCGAT
>JAZEWT010000007.1:14406697-14420356 GCA_036362905.1 Mordacia mordax | reverse complement strand
GATTAAGCGGTTTCAGACAATGAGATGAGATGAGAGGAACTGTTGAGCTATGTAGCTCTTTTCAATAGTTGTCCAGCACGGAAGGGGCAAGCGCGTTGTAACATGTCAAGGCATCGGGGGTAATGCAGCGAGGGCAAAGAGCGTAGGCAGCATGCCTCTGACTTTGGGAGGAAACCGGAATACCCGGGGAAATTCCACGTGGACACGGGGAGAGAACATGCATCCGCGCTAACCACTGCGCCACCGCGCCGCCCAGAAGATAATAATATATTATTTCAATTGCTCTTGTGATTCTGAACAATATGCACGGATCTGTCACCAGGGTGGCTGTTTATGTTCATTTATTTGTTTATCTTTGTCTGTGAGCAGCGAATCTTCTCGTAGCAGCGAATCTGGGATCGGGCTGGGAAATACTCCCATTGGTGCGGAAATAAATAACATCTTTCCTCAAAGAAATGGAATATGATAAAAGAGAATTTACGTCATTTATGAGGGGAGGATACGGGGTTTGTAATGGGACTTGTGTTGTTGTTGTTGTTGCCCGAACACAATTCTGGTTGATATGCAGGCACGGTGGCGCAGTGAACCGCGCTGCCGCCTCAAAGCAACACGTCTGAGTTCGAATCCCGGCTCGGGTGCCTTTCTGTGTGGAGATTCTGTGGTCTCCCGCCTCTGACCCGTCCGCGTGGGTTTTAGTTGCGTACTCCAGTTCCTGCTCACACTCCTCCAACGATCCTCTGCTGTTGCCCATTAACTTTGCCAGCGAAATAAATTGCTGTCTGGTGGCCCTGCAATTGCCTTTGGTTCCATCGTGGATATGGCACTGCCTTGCTCTCTGTGTTTGCCAGGATAGGATCCGGCATCCCACAACCCTGCGGAGGCTTAAGTTGGGACTAACAGTGAATGACTGTAGGTATAATGTTGCAGTGCTGTTTACCCACTGCGCTATGGACACGCTCACCCAGCTTAGCGAGTTTTAGTCCACAGACAGCTGTCATTATTGAACAGAAAGGTGGCGCAGTGGTAATACTCGCGCCTCACAGCAAGATTTAACTGGGTTCCATTCCTGGCTCGGGTGCTGCCCTTATATATGGAGTCTGCGTGTTCTCTCTGTTTGCACATGGGTTATCGCCACGTGGTCTCGCTACCCTCACAAATTATCCGATAACATCTCACTACGTAGAGTGCGCAGTGTCTGGAAAATGTTGGCGCCGGCTTAGCACGTGGCTGCCTTCTCTCCCCCCTCTCCCCCACCTCAATGCTATTCATTGCGCCTCCGCTCTCGCAGATTGAATGAAATTTCGCGGCGCGTTACGAGTGGTTATTTTTTTTTCTAAATTACAATTCGACAACTAAGCCAGTCGGGGGCGGACGGCTCCCTTCATCAAGCCACAATGGGCGGTTAAAAATAGTAATTCAGTCGGAGATGTACATCGTGATCTCTCCGCAGCATTGCGTAAGTGTGCACGGCGAGGCAGTCCGCATGATTCGTGTTGCGCACAGCGAAGCGCACAGGTACTGCGCATGGCAGAAGATCCCGCAGATGTGATGAGACAAACCTCTCTCCTCATCTCATTGTCTGAAACCGCTTAGTCCTATACAGGGTCGCGGTGAGCCGGAGCCTATCCCGGCAGACACAGGGCGCAAGGCAAGGATATACCGAGTGGTGAGACAAACGATAATTGCAATTCAGGGCGGCGCGGTGGCCCAGTGCTTAGCGCTGTCGCCTCACAGCAAGAAGGTCCCGGGTTCGAATCTCTCGGCTCGGGTGCCTTTCTGTGTGGAGTTTGCATGCTCTCCCCGTGTCCGCGTGGGTTTTCGCCGGGCACTCCAGTTTCCTCCCACAATTCAAAAAGCATGCTGCTGCATAGGTTGATTGGCTCGCAGGCTAAATTGCCCCGCAGTGCCCGGCGATGGACTGGCGTCCCATCGTCGGTATATCCTTGCCTTGCGCCCTGTGTCTGCCGGGATAGGCTCCGGCTTCACCGTGACCCTGTATAGGACTAAACGGTTTCAGACAATGAGATGAGATGAGAGATAATTACAATTCGACAGCGCTTTTCATCGGAGACAAAGAGCCCCCGTATAGCCTGTACGGACCGTAGGGTCAAGTGCAGTTAGCGAGCACCTATGAAGGTCGACACGGCACACGAGGGGGTGGGTGAACAGCACCATGCCTTGGTCTCCCTAGTGCAGTGGTTCTTAACCTGGGTTCGATCGAACCCCAGGGGTTCGGTGAGTCAGTCTCAGGGGTTCGGTGGAGGCCAAGACACACACCTCACTCATATGATTCGTGATGACACGCCCCGCTTGGCCATCACTGGCTGCAGGTGATCACATTTTATTTTTCCAATAAAGAAGGGTTCGGTGAAACGCGCATATGAAACTGGTGGGGTTCAGTACCTCCAACAAGGTTAAGAACCACTGCCCTAGTGACAATACTTACACACTGCACCAGGTACTCATTTGAGGCTGAGTATACCTAGGGGAGACCCGGGACCGGTTCAGAAAATCGTTCACTGGCGTTAACCGTGAGCGGGATTCGAACTCAGGTCGCCGGGTTTGTAGCCCAGCGCGCTAACCGCCGAGTCATCTCTCCCCGCAACCTGTGATGAGACTGAGCAGGAAGGTTAACTTGCATTGCTGAGTCATGTTGTGTCAGCGTGCTCGAAAGACGATGATAAACTGTGGTTGTTGCTTCCAGCCTGTCTAATCGCTGAGTAGCGCTGTCGTCTCGCGACAATAAGGACGGCGGTTCGATTCCCTACTCGGGTGGCTTTCTGAGTGGAGTTTGCACGTGTGGGTTTTCGCTGGGTACTTCGGTTTCCTCCCACCGTCCAAGGACACGCTGCTGCCTATGCTAGTTATTCTGACTACATTTCTCCTAATATACTGAGATGGTGTCACTTGTTTACCCCCTCACTGCTGGACAACTGTTAAAAAGAGCTGGATATTTGAACGTCTCCTCCCAGCTTAAATACAGACTGAATTGATCGTGGAATTGATCTCGCAACAATAACAAACAAAAATACATCAATATCTTTGTAACCTGCCATTGGCGTGTTGTTTGTGTACAATGGTACACGATCTCATTTTAATTTACCTATCCTCTGTCTACGCAGCGGTGTAAATGGGTACAGCGCGGTTAATGGATCAACAGGTGGCAGTATAGGTTTGGTGTGCGTACTCTCACCTTACCATAGACACGTGGCCACGTTCGTGAAGCTCAAGTCCAAAATAGACCTCTATCAGAGTGATCTCTACTCGCCATTCTCAACCGGCGGGTCGAGACCCATCAGTGGGCCGCCAGCGCCACCTTGTGGTCCGTGGAAACCAGCGACGAAGTGGGCCGCGTGGGCCTTGAGGTGCAGGAGGTGTAGAATTCCAAGCCGAGAGCTCCCTCGAACGTGGAGGCCTTTCCACCAGCATTGAAATGAGCAGGCAATTGCGGGGCTGAACTTTTAACCTCATCGGGAAGTAACGCATTTCCACCTCAAAGTAATGTTTGGATCATCATTGGCAGTCGGGCAAAGTTTCAAACGCGTATTTATTCCCACAACGTAAGAGACCGTATTATATTATGCATTCTATTGCTCAGGCTCATAAACAATGCAATGTGTGTGGCGTCTACAAACAGCACACAGCATCCCCACTCTACACAGGATTATGTTAATCGTGCCTCTGGAATTTGACCGGGGTAGGCATCAGGCAGCATGAATCACCACGTGCGTGCGCTCAAGGAACAGACCTTGGTAAATGTGCAGCTTCTCAAAGCTTGCGTGTGATTTGAGCTTGGTTTCAGACTTCTCTCCGCGGTTGCTTAATTACCGAGTTACGGTATCAAGCATCGTGAGCTCGTTAAGGTCTTAATTGGTTGCTCATTTCACCCAATTGTCCCATCGCATCATCTCGGTGTAAATAACCCAGACTGCGGCAATCAATTCCCAAGTTGGAAACCCAGCCAACTCCCCCCCCCCTCGTCCATTGATTATCAGCACCGACACAACGTTGTTCAGACAACAGTGGGACTGCCTGCGCTAATCCCCTCACTTGGTTTGACGAATATCTCAATTCGCGGCATGGCAATCGTAATCCCACAGGATACATTTGGCTTGAGCGCCTTTCTGCGTGCGGTTTGCGAGTTCTCTCCCCGTGTCCTCTGTTGCTCTTGCCTTAGGCTAATTGGTCCGCTGAGTAAATTGTCCACGGCGGGCTGGCGTTACATCCAGGGTACAGCCCTGCCTTGCACCCTTTGTCTGCGTAATCCTCCCTGTTGAAGAACTGTTAAAAAGAGCTCCACACATCAACGGTTCCGTACAGCTTCAATAAAAATGAGTGAGATGCGAAATCAATGGTTAAAACTAAGCCTCTCTCTCTCTCTCAAGATGATATAATTTTAAAAAAGTAACGTGTGAAAAATATAACTTGTAACGCGCCATGCAAATTCCACACCGGGTCGCGGACGAGACACGGATATGGAGGCGTAGCGAGGAGCCAGCGGAGAGAGGGAGAGTGAATCAGATGGTGAGCCGGAGCCAACCCGCCAGACACTGCTTCCTCTACATTATAATGTTATCGGCCAATTTACGAGGTTTTATTGTTATTTGTGGAAGGAAACCGGAGAGCCCAGAGGAAACCCATGCGGACACAGGGAGAACATGTCAAACGCCACGCAGAAAGACTCCCGTGCTGGGTCTCGAACCCTGGGTTTCTTGCTGTGGGGTGACAGCGCTGCTCAGTGCGCTGCCTCCCTCTATAAGTAATGTAACGTGTTTATATATATATATATATGTTCATGTGTGTATATCGCCACTGAGGGTACCGGGTTAGAATTGTTCATCAGCGCACATTGTTTCAGCACAGCATCAAGGCTTCTGTGTCTTATTTCTGATTTAGTTTTCACTGATTGACAGCTGTTTTAAAACTTCACAGAACCAGCAATAGGGCGGCAACGGTGGCCCAGCGGGTAGCGCTGTCGCCTCACAGCAAGAAGGTCCCGCGTTCGAAACTCGACTCGGGTGCCTTTCTGTGTGGAGTTTGCATGTTCTCCCCGTGTCCGCGTGGGTTTTCGTCAGGTACTCCGGTTTCCTCCCACAGTCCAAAAAAACCCACGCTGCTGCATAGGTTAATTGGCTTGCAGACTAAATTGACCTTAGTGCCCGGTGATGGACTGGCGTCCCATCGTCGGTATATCCGTATTTGCAAACATGTTGTAGCTCTCACCAAAAACAACTGAGAGCCACGTCATCTTACGGGAGAGACATGATATGTTCTCGTTTAAAAAGTCCATTATTTTTAAAAGCTCATTGTGATTAAAATTGTTGTGAGAATTTCATTTTAATCACCGATATAATAGTTCCGAAATATATTTGTCCACCAGATATTACAAGTTTTTAATTGCTTAAGGATACCAATTGTGTCACATTATAAATGTTAATGAGTCTTTGGATTTATAATGTTATTAGTAAAATAATTGCGCTAATTTCATTCAAGTTCATTTTCCAACATTGTCACTAACAAAACTTAAAAGGCCTCAGTATAATTAACTAAAATGCCCTCTGAGGATTATTTAACAACCATTAGCCACAGTCGCCTACATTGATAACTTTGGATGATAAATATCGCGGGTTTGTTCACTTTAATAAACCATGTTCCGTGGGGTCTTTGCCTGAAACATATTGTGGCTCGCATTGCACTCAAAAAAGTTCCTTCATTTCGCTAACCGATCTGTGTAAAAGGCAATGTCGATGCGTTGTTAATCTCATTCGCAAGGTTTCATTTAAATATGTATAATTCGCTTTAACGTATGATAATCGCGACCCATGTTATGAAATATAATGAAGCGGTTTGAGTGAAGTCATGTAAACATGTTGTAAACCCAGACCCGTCATACACAGCATGGTTCTGTCATCTGATCAGAACGTATGAATGCATCCACGACTTCAACAGCAATGTCCGGCGATGGACTGGCGTCCCGTCGTCGGGTGTATTCCTGCCTTACGCCCTGTGTTTCCGGGATAGGCTCCGGCTCACCGTGACCCGATATAGGATTAAGCGGTTTTCAGATAATGAGATGAGATGAGACTTCAACAGCATGGCGCGTTATGGCGCAAACCCACAACATTAAGATCGCACTCCACGATTATTGTCATCCGTGTGCTGATATTGGCAGAAAATACCCGGCTCCACGCTCTCAGGTCAACCGCGCCTACGTGCGGAAGCCGTTTCAGCTGCCAGGGTGACGGCTGAAGAAAAGATGAAAGTCTCTTCCACCACTGTTTGCTCGGGTGGAGTAAAGTGTAGGTACTCGCACCACCTATCAATATCTAGCCGTAATGGAAGTGTAGGCCAAATACACTCAGATACACTCCGTGACGGATGTAGTGATTCTGGGGCCCCAGGAAGCGTCAATGATGAGGTCCCGATGAGACGCGGGAATATGAACGTCGGTGACCCAAACGCACAGCCATCATGCCCCCTAAGCCCATGCCAGAGGGCGGACAATTACCCGAGTTGCTTCAGACTGCTCGTGGATTCACTCCACAAGCGATCTCTGCAGCCTCCTCTGCTAGCAGTGCAGTGAGCAAGCAATTGCATGGCTGCACCTCTACCGAATACCTATTTCAGAGGTAAGGACCGATTTATGGTAATAGTTACCCTATTTTCCGGGGTTGGCTAATTTACGTGACATTTTAAAACTTTTTTTTTTATGTTGCACTTAAATGTTGTCCGGTGAGAGTTAAGGTCATGCACAGTTAATTTTTTTTTCTTTTAGCAATGAAACAAATTAAAGTTAGCTAGAATAACAGTGCGTGCAATGTCTAACGACTCAGAGGCTCGAGGTAAGAGCAGAGAGGGAGAGAGGGGGGGTCAGCCAACCCGCCAGACACTGCGTCCTATATCTTACCATTTTATCGGCCAATTAATTAATGAGTGTGGAGCTTTTTTTTAGCTGTGGGACGAAACCGGGAAATCCGGAGGAAACCGGCGTGGAATAGGGGGAGAGAACACACAACCTCCACACAGAAAGGCGTCCGAGACGGGGATCATACCTCCTGGAGCAGGATTGTCTGAGTGGCACAATTCACGGTTGCGTTACCATTGTAACGCACCTGTCGGCTGTGGGTACTTCTAAAATGAACGTGTTGGTTTAGGACAGAGGTAATTAGACGCCAGATCTCACGCACTCACGCTGCAGGTGTCCAGTTTCATCCCTCTTGATTGTCTCATCAGATTCGTGTCATGTGTCACGATGCCATTTGCATCCCATTAGACGCAATTACCATCACACGTAAACACGGACTGTGGACGCCGCACGCTATCAATCTTACTCACGGAACGTGACGGCTATTAGTGAAATACAACGACACTTGTGGAATAGATTATATACCAAAGCATCAATGAGTAGCGCTGCTGCCTCACAGCAAGAAGGACCCGAGTTCGGTTCCCGGCTCGAGTTCTCTCTCTGTAATGATGTAGGATTTCACGGCTCGATGCACGATGATTGCTTCGAAAAGCTGCTGTCTCGGGACAGCCGCATCGATCGCTCCCCCTCTCCTCTACTCGCGACGTTTCGCCTCACACGTTAAAGGCATCCTCTGCGCCTGAGGATGCCTCTACAGTAGTTGCTGGTTACAAAAGTTGAACACCGCGAGTCACGATATCGAGGCCGATACGTGTTTGGTTGCCCTTCAAATTTGGAGGGTAGTGTGTTGCCCTTCCTAACGCCAACCTCCGTTAGTCGGAGGGTATTCGGATCATTATTTGTCTGGAACCTCGACCCAACCCATAGCAGGAGTGTTGGACTCCAGACCTGTTCACCAAGGGATACCAAAGTAAGAGTACTGGACTCCAGACCTGTTCACCAAGGGATACCAAAGTAAGAGTGCTGGACTCCAGACCTGTTCACCAAGGGATACCAAAGTAAGAGTGCTGAACTCCAGACCTGTTCACCAAGGGATACCACAGTATGAGTGCTGGACTCCAGACCTGTTCACCAAGTGAGGCACAAGCACCACAAGACTACAAACCTATTCACCCAATGGAGAGCTGCACTCCGGGTGCGATAGCTCTGGATTCGTTGGAACGCAAAAGCCCCTCCATCACGGTACGGGTTCAACCCACCAGCAGTGCAGGAGGGAAAATCTAGTAGCTGACGGTTCGGGCAATGACCCCTCTATGCCTCCACATCTGAACTCCCGTGTGTGCGCCAGTGAATACTGGCCAGCATCGTGAATTATGGTGAAGGCGCCCATCCAGCAGTGGATTGACAAGAGGCCGCAGCACGTGTGCTCGAACAAGCAGCTCTTTATTTCAGAGCGACGGGAGGGTAAAGGATCAACTGAAAGAGAGACAGGGTACAAGCAGAAGCCTTCTCGCAGGGCTGTCGTGTGGCCTAATTAATACTTGTCACACTATTGAAGATTTTAGAGGCTGAATGGGCGTTCACGTCCCTGAACATTACCTGTCATGTAATGTTATGACACTCGCTTAAGCTACTACGCCGAGGACCTCGCTTTAAATTATTAAACCATCACGACAAATTTACTAACAAGTGCTCACGCCTTACACACCATCCCGGACAACCCAAAAAATCATCTGACAATCCACCAAAAGGATCAAGTCTAATAATAGATTACGGAATATAATTGTGCCGTTTATAGCAGTGGAGGGGAAAGCCATATTTCCTGCTTCGTAGCGTGGAATTTAAAGACCCAACGATGTCGTTGCGAGCCAGACCCAGCTGCTGGCTCATTAGAAAACAGTGAACAGTGAGTGACTGGCAGAGCGGATGAACGCGTAAGACTAACACTGCTCTGCAGGGGTCCTGGGACTTTAAGGACAGCATTGAAGCCCTCCAAGGTCTCTATTGTTAACAAGCGGCGGCTGGCAGAATGCTCACAGATGGCATTGAGTGTGGGAATTGTAAGCGGTTGAAAATGTCGAACCAAAAGCATTTCTTTCAGACTCATTGCTGAATTTACACATTGGCGATGGGAGAAATCCAACTGATATGTGGTTATAAAGAATGGATGATGATAATGATGACGCAATAATCCTCTGTTGTCTCATCTCATCTCATTATCTGAAACCGCTTAATCCTATATAGGGTCACGGTGAGCCGGAGCCTATCCCGGAAACACAGGGCGTAAGGCAGGAATACACCCGACGACGGGACGCCAGTCCATCGTCGGGCATTGCGGGACAATTTTAGTCAGCGAGCCAATCAACCTATCCAGGAGCATGCTTTTGGAAGGTGCGAGGCAACCGGAGTACCCGGCGAAAACCCACGCGGGCACGGGGAGAGAGAACTCGCAAACTCCACACAGAAAGGCGCCCGAGCCGGGAATCGAACCCGGGAATTCTAGCTGTGAGGCAGCAGCGCTACTCACTGCGCAATCACCGCAATAACGCTTACAATTTATAACGAGCCGCGGATTTGCGGTCAATGTCGCAGACGTTCGTTCGAACAGAGAACGATTCAGAGGTGGCAGGAATCCACAATTAGGTGGGGAGGCAGAAGGCGGCAGCGCAGTTAGCCGGTGCCAACATTTGGCAGACACATCATCGTATTGCTATTGTTTTCGATGTCGGTTGGGAAAGTTCGGTCTATTAGAATTGCTCGCTGAGATGCTGTTTCGGGATAGCCGCGTCGATTGTTCTTCCCGTCTCCTCCTTGACACTTCGCCTCCCACGATAGAGGAATCGTTCAGAAGCCTAAAGGAGAGAGGAGGAACACATGACACGGCTATCCTGAAAGAGCCGCTCTTAAAGAGCAAGTCTCAGCACTGCATTGCTACTGAGACGAATACAGATTACACGCAGCGATTGTTCCCATTGTGGAGTACAGCTCGCCACTGTAATTTCTATTTCTATTCCGCATTGCTTGGCAGTCTCTCACGTTTTACTCCAAGTGCACTTCGCGTTATAATTGCACTACTGGGAGCTTGGTTACGTTCGGCAGAAAGTTAAACAACCAGGTAGTAACTCGTGGGACCGGGACCAGGTCGCATTTTCAAGTGACCCCTGCGTGTGTGTGTGGGGGGGGGGTTGTTACCAAAACAACGAAAGTAAAACATAAAACGATGGTGCAGTAATCAGAACAAGAAGTAAAAACAAACCATGTATCACGGCCTTGAACGCAGCAGCAGAATGCGCAGCATTACGCAACAAAAATCCAAACAGATGGGACCACTAATGTGAATTGAACACGAATCGGTAAGTCACTTCTTGAAGGGTTATTCATCGCTGCTGTCATGAGCAACAGTGCCGTGTGTTTGGGACCCTGTTCATCACTTTGCCCACAGCTCCAGTCTTAATCGTATCACTTAGCGCTGTTCGGCTTGGGTTAGTGGACACTCGGACAACGATTGTCCTAGTAGGAAAGCATCTGTAGGTCCCATGGTGAAGTTGCTTTTGATGCAAGGGTCATTAGCATCATTCTCAGCTCTAGCCCCAATGGCAAACGGACGCTAAAGCAGTGATTATTCCAGTCGTTCATATGGCCCATTCGCGTATTTTCCCATCAAAAATAACGGGTGCAAGGATTGATTTTTTTTTGATCAACAATTTCAAAAATCGCTATGGGTACTTTTTGCCAGCGTACATATGTAATAAGCAGAACAAGTTTTTACCATTTCTGGCAATTATGTAAAAGCCACACATACTTGTGGCTTTGCAAACTAGACACATTGTGAAATATGTCTGTTTTGGTATTTTAAGATTTTAACACCTGCATAATTGCATAATTGCAATTTCAAAAATCGTTTATTTCAGAGCACATGAAAACATTGGTTGTTTCATAATTATGAAATATATCACGATACTAGCTGCTTTCTAAGCAGTACTCCAGTTCTGAGAGGATGCTGTCGCTTGGCAATTTCAACATCTATGTTGACGCCCCAAAGAGCCCCTTTGCAAGGAATCTCATGGCCACTTAAAACTCATTTGGCTTCATTCAATGTGACATCTGCCACTGACAGATGTGGCCATCAATCGCGACCGGAAGCCACTTGATTGCGCCCATACCAACAACTTTTCCAGCATCCTCGCTAATGCCTGGGACAAGCCCAAGATCCTCTTCTCGACCATTATTCGGCTGCGTCATCCAATCAGTCACTCACCCTCACCTCTCTTCATTAATAAAGGCCAGGTAGATCAGTTGATTTTGTTTTTCACGAACAAAACCAAAGCCCACGGCATCTCTACCAAGTCTCAACCACCAACCAATACCTCAACAAATATTCCTTCTCCTACCCTGATATAAAAACTCCTGGAATTTTCCGAGTTAATGGAATTTGATGTCTCTTCATTAGTTACCAGATCTCGGTCTACAAACTGCTCTCTGGACCCCTTCCCATCCAAAGTCATCAGGCAAACTTCAAATCCCTTGCCACCTTCGTCACTAAGCTCTTCAACAACTCAGAGGTTTGGATTATCTATAGTTCCACGTATATGGCACACAGTGTATTTTGCAGTGGTGTAATATCACACGCTGATAATACGTCGCTGCCTTATAACCAAAATCGGTACAAATTATGCAATGACTCGCGTCCCTGTCACGGGTAATTGTTTCCCATCATGCTTTCTGCGGTCGATAAAATAAGCATCTCTTAATTTGTGAAAAGTCCACAGTTGTTGTCGAATAGAGGAATTGATCTTCATCGAGGGAATCTGGAAAATGTTATTTTGTTAAGGCTTCCTATATAAAATGAAATCACCTCGCTACGTGCCTTAACAAAAGCACTCACTGTAGTATGAAAGTCAATACTCATGAAAATTTGTTACGGCTCGGTATATGAGAATTGCTCTCGATAGCTGTTCTTTTGGGATGGCCGTGTCGAGCGTTCTTTCTCAGAAAATCGTCACTGGTGTTAATGTCGGCCGTGAGCGGGAATCGAACTCGGGTGTGCAGGTTCGAAGCACAGCGCGCTAACCGTTCCACCACCACTAGCGATGGCCACAATACAAACGCACACGATGCAGTGACCTTCACTTGCCAGTTCATTAATACCTACATCTGGGAGGGTTAATTAACGCAGGAAATGCAATGGGACTTGCAGCCTAATGGCCTTCTTTTCACTCTGCCAAGAAGCACTGGGAACAAAAGTGGGTCAGCCTTCTCTCCCTCCAGAGCGTCAGAACAACAGCCACCATTCGCCACTAAGTGGTGGTGACGTCGCCACGCTGCTTGTGCCAGGCTACGTGCGCTTTGAGCCCACGTGAAATGCGGACGGCCCGCCGACAGGTCACGGAACAGGCCTAGGTGTTATTGTTTGCCTGACTGAGATGATTAAAAAAGCGTGAGTCACACCCGATGTGTCACACGGGCTGCAGAGAAAAGTGCTAATTTGGCTCCATAAGCCACCTCTGTTGAAGCGCTCACTCAGAGCCAAATTCCTGAGTAAAAATCCAGCGCGTTCCCTGCCAGCTGGCGGAGCGACATCTATATTCTCAACATCTCCGCAATCACAGACAGAGAGCTCTTTGGAGGCACCACCAAGTCAAAAAAATAATAATTCGGTCCAAATTTGATTTGCCAGATTTCTCCCTGGGTTAGTTCAACAAACAGCGGAAGCCCGTACCTGTCATCTGCTCGGCAAACGTGGAGTATGTTGTGAGCTGTGCAGAGAATGAATGAAGACCTTTTGACTAAAATGTTGATGCAAACACCTATCTGACAGGCCGCTTTATGAGTTGTACCCGATGCATTATAATGTGACTGCAAGTCACTTGGAAATACAGCTATGCAGGGAGTGATGATGAAACACAACATCAAATAGTCTACAGCGGTTATATACAAAGTTATCTCTAAACGAATGCAGTATTGATCTGTCATCATTCCTGAGCCAGAATAATTCTGAAGAGCTGCTGTTTTGGGATAGCTGTGTCGAGCGTTCCTCCTCTCACCTCCACGAAGTTTCAACACCCTCAATGGAGGCATCATTCGGCTCAGTCAGATGGCTTGACGGAAAGCCAGAGATTGTCAAAATGACACGTCCACAAAAAGGGCTTAGTCTTTCCATAAGATAATGATATTTATGTTTAAAAAACGATGAACTCAGAGGGGTGTCAAGATGAACGTAACGCTAGATAGATAAATGTTAATACATGTTGATTATTACAGCAAAAAAGTAGCCAGTGAGCTTGCAAGCTCATCTGACACAACCCATGTCCGAACTGACCAATTCAGCCACACGTGAAATCAGAGGATAAGTAATCAGGGTAATTGAGTCAATCTGCTGACTGGTATATTAACTCGAGAATGTTCCCTTAGATAGCTGGGTGTCCAGGTCTCAGTGCGACAGACCGCAATTATTTTGAGCCCCTTGTCAATGCAGGGCTCAATGAAGGCATGTCCACGTAAAGGCCCACGACAGCTATTGGGCACAATGGGTGTTTGGGCATGATGGCTCACTCGCTATACTGGAGAGAGCAGGTTGCGAGATTGGGGACGGTATTCTGCAGCCGTGGCCAGGAGTCAATCTCAGGTCGCCAAGTTTTTGCAGCGACGGTGGGCTCGGCATCCCAACCACCGCCTCGCCACCTGAATTACATCAATTAAATATCAATGTTCTTCTTTCCACTAAAGGGTACGGCATTTCCCAACGTGTGTGCAGCACATGCAACATTGATGTGGCACTTCCAGTGGCACCACAT
>JAZEWT010000007.1:14369805-14381103 GCA_036362905.1 Mordacia mordax | reverse complement strand
TCAGCGCTAACCACTGGGCCACCGCGCCGCCCACGCCATAAAATGCTATCGCAAATAAATGTGCAAATGTTATCGTAAAGGTGCAGCCCTGCAATTGCGTGCTCATGCCAATGCTGGCAGAAGAGCCTCCATTAGAGGGCGCGTGATAAGACTCTCTCTCAGAGGGCAAGATTTCTTGTAAGAAATGGGTACGATCTCGATATCACTTTGGTTTTCTCCCATCGTTCAGCAACGTGTTACCTCGGTTAATTGGCCAGACTGACCTGCCTCCCCCGCCTCCAGCCCTACCCTACAAGAGACTGATGGCTTATGGGTGTGGCCCTGCCTTAAGCCCTGTGTCTGCCGGGTTAGGTTCAACGCAATTAAGTTATTACTGATAAAGAATGGAAAATAAGCATGAAACTTCGTATGTAAAATTTACTTCAGTACGTAGGTCCTTGCAGCCAATACTAAGATTCATATGTGATTTGGGGGTTTGGAAACGGTGTAATGATCTGGCCAAATTCGTTTCGTTAAGACCCCAAATTGTCAGGTGTAATATTATTATTTATAATTTTTTCCAGCCATTTTCACAATCACATTGAACAATTATGTATTGTCCCTTAACTTTCAGAACTGAACAAAGCAATTTTGTACCATACATTAATACAATAGATGGGCGCATTCTACAGACAACGGCAGGTACTTACCCTTTCCATAAAAAATGCCGAAAAAATTTATTATTGCTGATTTATCCGTTTCTATATGTCGTTGTGGGCGGCGCGGTGGCCCAGTGGTTAGCGCTGACGCCTCACAGCAAGAAGGTCCCGGGTTCGAATCTCTCGGCTCGGGTGCCTTTCTGTGTGGAGTTTGCATGCTCTCCCCGTGTCCGCGTGGGTTTTCGCCGGGTACTCCGGTTTCCTCCCACAGTCCAAAAGCATGCTCCTGGATAGGTTGATTGGCTCGCAGACTTAAATTGTCCCGCAATGCCCGGCGATGGACTGGCGTCCCGTCGTCGGGTGTATTCCTGCCTTACGCCCTGTGTTTCCGGGATAGGCTCCGGCTCACCTTGACCCTATATAGGATTAAGCGGTTTCAGATAATGAGATGAGATGAGATTTTCACTTTAGCACGAGTACCATCAACGTTCTTAAGCACTCTTTTACCTTGACCATGACGTCAGAGGAATGAGCTACACGCTTGCAATATGATCGCCCGTAGGGTGAGCACTCTGCAAGTAATGCATATAAATGCCCTGAATTTTAAAACGTTGACCGGAACGCATACAATCCCATGCATATTCCGTGTGCTTAAGCATTAACATGAGTCGAATGCTTCTATGCATCGATACTTCCCTAGTCGGCTGACAGTATACACACATCCCTTTCGACTCATTGAAATTCATTATAGTGTGGGTCTCATCTCATCTCATTGTCTGAAACCGCTTAGTCCTATACAGGGTCACGGTGAAGCCGGAGCCTATCCCGGCAGACACAGGGCGCAAGGCAAGGATATACCGACGATGGGACGCCAGTCCATCGCCGGGCACTGCGGGGCAATTTAGCCTGCGAGCCAATCAACCTATGTGACAGCATGCTTTTTGGACTGTGGGAGGAAACCGGAGTGCCCGGCGAAAACCCACGCGGACACGGGGAGAGCATGCAAACTCCACACAGAAAGGCACCCGAGCCGAGAGATTCGAACCCGGGACCTTCTTGCTGTGAGGCGACAGCGCTAACCACTGGGCCACCGCGCCGCCCCTATAGTGTGGGTACAGACATAGTTAATTCCACACAACAGAGCGGGTGACCTATTTGGCTCGAGCACATGGCCTCCAGTAATGACATCGTGACATGAAAGATAACTTCTCTCCATCCCAGTAATCATTGTCATTTCCCAAGTCATCACTTATCCATTCTGTCACCCGTGCGGCAGACCCCCCTCAATTACCACCCCCGGTTTGTTTAAGTTAAAGCCAGTTTAAATAATGTCTTTATTAACTGCGTTTAATTGCTGCTGAAATTGGGGGGAAGAATCCAATTTGGAATGCCGCATGTGGACTCTATATTGGCTTTATAGCATGCGCTTAAGCATGACTATTTTATCCATTCAATGACATTGCATTTAATATCAATAATAATCTCAATGTGTGTGCTTCATCATCAGCCGTTATTCGCGGAGCTATTTTCCTTCTTCACGGTCTGGTGACGCAACAATCCATCTGTGTCCAACACGCGAGCTGATTATACTTCTCCATCTCTATAATCCACGATAGCCAAGTGTATAGCAAGATTAAAGACCTTCCTTCTCACCGACAAAACGATTTCACAAGCGCTGCTCCCACATACATCCGTGACAGACCTCAGCCACCTTCATGAACACAACTTCGATCCTCCAATGCGGATTGTCGAAGCTCTCTCGCGCGCTGCTCCCAGACTCTGGAACTCCTTTCCATTGGAAATTTGGTCAACGGCGGCGCCTCCAGCCATCTTCAAATCCCGTCTCAAGACCCGCGTGTTCCGTACGGCCTCTAAGTCCTCTGGCTCGGACTCTTGATGCTGCTCACTGTTGTGTGCTTGGATGATGGCGCGCTGTTGACCTTCGCCTGCTCAGGAACACTTCCTCCATCCTTTGTTCATCTCCTCATCTCATTGTCAAAAACCGCTTAGTGAGCCGGAGCCCAGCCGAGCAGACACAGGGCGCAATGCAGGGATATACCCTCGATGGGACGCCAGTCCATCACCGGGCACTGCGGGCAATTTAGTCTGCAAGCCAGTTAACCTATGCAGCAGCATGTTTTTTGGACTGTGGGAGGAAACCGGAGTGCCCGGCGAAAACCCACGCGGACAAGGTGAGAGAACATGCAAACTCCGCACAGAAAGGCACCCGAGCCGAGATTCGAACCTGGGACTTCTTGCTCTGAGGCGGCAGCACTGCTCACCCAAGCACGGAGTGTCGACTCATTGCCTTTTGTGAGGCGAACGTTCCCGGAACGAACATTGAAGAGTCACGATCCCCAGCGAGCCTCTGCTTGGGAAATGTTAATGATTTCATGCAGACACGTAAATCAAAGGGGAAACGTGGAGTGAGCGAAACAGGAAATGAGAGCGTCAAGCCTGTCTGCCGAGAACTTCATCATCGTCAGGGCGAGGTGCGCCCAAGCAGGCATGATGATCGCAGGGATGGGTGGCCTTTGCGATGTCTTTGCAAGGCCCAGTCAGGCAGAGCGAGCCCGTGACAGGGGCGATAGGGCCACATGACAAATAATGTGGGCGGCACGGTGGCCCCGTGGGTAGCGCTGTCGCCTCCTCACAGCAAGAAGCTCCCCGGTTCGAATCTCGGCTCGGGTGCTTTTCTGTGCGGAGTTTGCGAGTTCTCTCCCTGTGTCCGCGTGGGTTTTCGCCGGGCACTCCGGTTTCCTCCCACAGTCCATAAAACATGCTGCTGCATAGGTTAATTGGCTTGCAGACTTAATGGGCCGTAGTGCCCGGTGATGGACTGGCGTCCCATCGTGGGTATATCCCTGCCTTGCGCCCTGTGTCTGCCGGGATAGACTCCGGCTAACCGCGATCCTGTACTGGACTAAGCGGTTTCTGACATTGAGATGAGACGAACAATTTTTCGCACCGTCACAAAGCAACGTGGCACGGACACCGCGTCAACTCGCTGACAAAATAAGGGAGTGCGTGTACGCACGTGGGTCTGCGCGTGTGTATGTGTGTGTTTAAAATTGTTATCCAGCGAGCTGAGATTGTGGCAAAGAGTCGTGAAGACAATTTGTTCTGGCTGAGAGTTAAAATTTTGGGGCAAGGTTTCGGCTCAGCTCATTATCTTCGTGTTGATAAATTGAGAACTAAATTGTGGGTTTCCCATTGAGAAGCTCTTCTTTGCCATAGGAATTCAGAATTGCTGCACCTAGCTTAGACCCCAGTGGCTGATGGTGAATGCATGTTTACTTTTTGACGTTCAATAAACTGATATGATATGCAATCATATGAAGTTATGCTTAAGAGGTCTAACATGTATTTGCATGTCATCAGTCACACATATTTTGACGGTGGCATTTGGAAGAACAATAATGAAAATATTCTTTTAACTGTGCATTTCACTGTTGTATGCTACATATAAAAGAATAAATTACTATATGACATTACAATTACCTTTATAGAGCTCGTGAGGTCAATATTTTGACTACGATTTGTTAAGGGATGGCTGCATATAGTATGGTCACAGCCTGTCTTGTTTCGAAGAATCTAAATGATTTATAGAGGGCCGTTCAATAAACCTGGACCGCAACACAAAACATCAACGTTCTCTGAATTCTTAATTGTCGGGAAAAAATTTTTCCACTGCAAAAATTCTGCAGTCAAGTCTCACAACAACAATCGGCGTTAGATGTGGTGGTACACAGATGCGGATAAGTAAATATGCAAAGTCAGTGGCCCACACAGAGATTAAGTCTGAATGAGACATCTCCCTATAGAACAAGCAAGTGTTTACACTGTACAGTGCTTTAATCGACTATATCCAAATGGCGATCCGAAGACCCTCTGACTCAAGGAGGTTGGTGTCAGGAAGGGCATCTGGCCGTACAATTTTGCTCTAATACCTCCACTGTTAGGGGGTATCAGGCCAACTAGTTTCAACCTGAATATCAGCCATTTATACCGGCAAGAACGACACGTCTCCAACAGAAGTTGTGCTCTCGCTCAAAGTTTAAATGTAAAGGTGCAGCACTGCAATTACACGCTCAGCCAACTGCTGGTAGAAGGTGCCTCCACTTGAGGGTGCTTTAGAAGAGCCCTTCATCTGGTATTTGGCCTACTCTTCCACACTAGCCAGGCATCTTGGAACTGCTTGGTTGGCATAGGAATAACTTCTATGTCGTGAGATTCAATCAAACCGCTGATCTCTGTCTGGACTGCAAGTCCAGTGTGACAACTATTGCATCACTCGGAATAATTTTGTGTAAAGTATATTTTGGTATCATCCCCTTGATGTTTATGACGTATCTCATTCTGGGGCACGGTGACACGGTGAGTCGCATTTCCGCCCCACACTGCAATAAGTTCCCTGGTTCGATTTCCGGCTGGGGCACCTTTCTGTGTGGCGTTTGCATGTTCTCCCGCTGTGTTTGCGCCGAGTACCCTCAGCGACCGAAACACACCGTTGGTTTGTAATACGTTCCTCGCATGAACGTGCGCTCTAATTGAGTTGTGGTCGTGGTGGTGGTGGTAACGGGATGCCCGCTTAGCGTTAGATAAAAAAAAACAAATCTCTATAATTGGAGGGGCTTCCCGGGCCATTCCCGAAAACTTGGCCCTGAGCCACATGTGCACCAAATCAGGCAATGCCTCGCAGGCATGTGACGGGGCGTCCCCACATTCCCAGCCTGACGGGCGGTGATAAGAGGGCACTATGGCGTCGTGGTTTCCAATGGTGCTACAGTCAAGCAGAGACCCATGGAATTGTACCACCCCATAGCCTTGAACAGCGACACAATCTCAAGCAGAGGCCGACCCATAGCTTTGCACAGACACTGGTACAGAGACCTTAGATTTACACAGAGACTCATAAAATCGTAGCCTCTTGCAGAGACCAATAGGCTTGCAGAGTGATCCACAGCCTTACACTGAGCTCCAAGCTCACAGAGCGTCCGAGAGCCTTGCACAGAGACCGTCAGAGTCACGATAAGACCGAGACTCACATCGTATCCCACGGACTCACATAAAGACCCACAGGCTCACCTGGAGACCCACAAATGCAACTGAAGACCCACAAATTCAAATCAGGGACCCATAGACACACACACACGAGGACCCATCGGGACATAACTGCAGTTCACCTTCCAGAGAGAGCAAGGCTCATGGAGCGAGACGCCTGCTCCACAGTTAATCACGACATCTGCCGTTTCCTCAAGTACATAGATTACTTTCAGTTAGTTATAGGCGTTTTCCAGTTTGGTGAATCGGCTCAATCAAAGACGGAGACAGGCTAAATGTGTCTGGGTGTCTAACTAGTGTTAATAATTACATGGAAAGGTTAGCACCGGCAGTAACTTTAATGAAATAGTCACTACCTTCCATTTATAACTGATCTGAAGCATTGGGCTTCCAAGCACAGAGCATGAAATATCACCGCTGGCTTTCTTAACAGGGTGGCGCGGTGGCGCAGTGGTTAGCGCTGTCGCCTCTCAGCAAGAAGGTCCCGGGTTCGAATCTCTCGGCTCGGGTGCCTTTCTGTGTGGAGTTTGCATGCTCTCCCCGTGTCCGCGTGGGTTTTCGCCGGGTACTCCGGTTTCCTCCCACAGTCCAAAAGCATGCACCTGGATAGGTTGATTGGCTCGCAGGCTAAAATTGTCCCGCAATGCCCAGCGATGGACTGGCGTCCCGTCGTCGGGTGTATTCCTGCCTTACGCCCTGTGTTTCCAGGATAGGCTCCGGCTCACCGTGACCCTATATAGGATTAAGCGGTTTCAGATAATGAGATGAGATGAGAATTTACTGCTACGATTTGACTCTCAGTTCAACTATCCTGATGTTGTTGACATGCCGTGCTCTCCACTCTCCACAGATTTGTTAAAAATAAAAAGTTCCAAAAAAAAAAACCTTGTTGCTGATTTGTCGCTCTTATCTCGTTGTTGATGTGCAATTCTCTCCGCAGTTCTGTGCAGCGCTTTGTGACCCTCGGGTGACGAGCGCTCTAGAAGTGCAATTATTAATTATTATACGAAAAATGTCACGTTAACTATTTCCAAATATATGAATTATAAACACTGATAATGGTACACGTTGATCTGCAACGGCGTGTATATATATAAAAAAAATGTTATTGCTGATTTTTCCGTTTTAATGTCGTTGTTGTTGACCTGTGCCGTTCTCTCTGCAGCTCTGTGCAGCGCTTTGTAACCCTCGGGTGAAAAGCGCTCTCGATATGAAATTATTATCATCCTATGTAATAAGTAGAACAGGTTTTTACCATTGCTGGCAATTATACACGTGTTAGAATCTTAAAACACCATAATAGACACATTACACAAAGTGTCTAGGTGGGGCTGTTAACGCTATGGGTACTTTTTTGCCAGTATACAAATATAAGATTAGAATAGGTTTTACCGTATTGCCTGGCAATTATGCAGGTGTTAAGATCTTTACACCTGCATAGTTTGCAAAAGCCACACATACATATGTACACTGGCAAAAGTACCCGTAGCTTAAACAACTCGACCTGAGCTACTAAGCATTGATATTGCATTGTCCTGAGCTGACTGCCTTTTGTTTGTGCTGTCATAGTACACGTGCTGTCTTAATCGTATGGTGAGGCTCTCCAATGTGTTGTCGGTTTGCGCTGTGTGCTGCTCGATAATGACGTCTGACGTTTCTTCTCTATGTGCTGCTCCTGGTAGCTTCTTCAAGCACTGATTCATGGTTCATCATTGTCATTAGTTTCTGCTTAAATCCTGCATAGGATCACGGGGGACCGAAACCTATCCAGGCTGACACAGGGCTAAAGGCACGGCTATGGGCACGAAGGGACGCCGGTTAATCGCAGGGCAATGGAGGGAAATGTATTGATGAGGCCAGTTGGCCTAAGCAAGAGCAGCAGCGTGTCTTTTGATTGTGGGGGTTGGGGGAAACCGGAGTACCCGGCGAAAACCCACGCAAACGCGGGGAGAGAATGCAAACTCCACACGGAAAGACACCCAGTGAGGAATCAAACCCACGTCCTTGCGTCTGTGAGCAAGCAGCACCAACCACTCTTAATTTATGCAGCACCAACCACTGAAATTAATAGCCGGAAACTTCATCAGTTATGTGTATTTTAATTGTGATATTGTAAGAAATGTATGATTTTTATTTCAGGGCAGATTTAGAGTGGAGCTGTTGTAACGAAATATATCTTCAGGAGGGTCCTGCCCGCCTGCTGTTGTCACGTTATAATCCCAATTGGGTAACGTTTCAGGCATTCGGATATCTGGCCAATGCCATTCACACCGAAGGTGGCTTATAATGTCTCTTTGGTTAAGTGATAAAAATGGACGAATGAAAATAATAGCCAAGAATAGGATATAGAGGACATACGTTGAACGACGTAAGGAGACAATCAAAGTTTCTCGGGCATATTGTGAGTAATGAATCAATTGAAAATCTGGTTATAACTGAAAGCATAGAAGGAAAGAGAGATTGTGGATGACTGAGATTGATGTCAAGAGTCTCTCCAAATGGATGAACATATTAACAATGGATGCTCTTAGACCATCAAAGAGCAGAGATTTGTGGTAGACCATTGTCACCAACGTCCCGTGGGATATGGTACCTAGAGAGAGAGAAAATCCCAGAAAACCCAACTAAAACCCACGTAGCAACATAAGGACGACCAAAACCGCACTCATAAAGGTGCCCCCGAATCGGGATCGAACCTGTGTTGCTTTTTACTGCGAGTCACCAGTGGCGTCACCACTGCACCACCCTGCCGCCCCAATTTAACGTGCGTGGGCACCACTGCCAATCAGGTATCACAATTCTTTTGTGGGTACTCAGGTATACACCTCACTGCGGTCAGACAAAAAAAAACCCCGGCCTCTCGGGTCACACGTGCGTGAAGCGTAGGAATGGCAAACAGTTTGTTCAAGCATTAGGAACACGTGCGTGGCGGCTGCAGGTGAGACAATTGAGCAGCCAACATAGCGGGGCATTAACGAGCCCCACTTCACAGTGGCGGCTGCATTACGCCAGTCAGGATCAGTACCTGCGCAGGGGATGCCGGAGTTAATTCCGTCATGCAGAGGGCGCGAGGCGGGGCTATACCCGGGATGTGACGCCAGTACATCGTAGGGCCCGTTTTTTTTTTTTGGGGGGGGGCAATTTTCTGAGCAGAACAACTTTCCTAGACAGCAGCGTGTCTTTGGACGCTGGGAGGAAACCGGAGTATCCGACGAAAACCCACGCGGACACCAGGAGAGAACACACAAACTCCACACAGAAAGGCACCCGAGCCGGGAAGCGAACCCGGGACCTTCTTGCTGTGAGGCAGCAGCGCTATTCACTCGCCACCGTGCCGCCCACAGACAGAGATAAAGTTCTAATTTACTCAGTACTGGAGATTTCTGTTCCTACAGTGCCTGGAAGACAGCTGTTAGGAATTGGGTGGCACCAATCATCTATATATATAATGGAGCTAGTATTTACATGTATGTATATGTATATCCACACTGAGGGTACGGGGTTCATATCATTCATGAATGTAAATGTCATCTGCAAAATGCTAATGCGTTTTAACGTTTTATTTCACCTTTACTTCCCATGTATTGACGATACTTCTGAAGCTTTAACACTATTTCAGATTCGGATTCTGGGGCGGTACGGTGGCCCAGTGGGTAGCGCTGTCGCCTCACAGCAAGAAATCCCGGGTTCGAATCTTGCCTCGGGTGCCTTTCTGTGTGGAAGTTTACATGTTCTCCCCGTGTCCGCGTGGGTTTTCGCCGGGCACTCCGGTTTCCTCCCACAGTCCAAAAAAACATGCTCCTGCATAGGTTAATTGGCTTGCAGACTAAATTGCCCGCAGTGCCCGGTGATGGACTGGCGTCCCATCCTGGGTATATCCCTACCTTACTCCCTGTGTCTGCCGGGATAGGCTCCGGCTCACCCGCAATGAGATTCGAATTCTAACGTTTACACAAGTATCAGCCAGAAGGACGGTTTACGCCCTTTGATCACGATTGCCTGTAAGGGCAGGCGCTCTGCTAGTAATAATAGAAAAAAACTCACAACCACGTATGTTGTTACATGAATACAGTTTAAAAAACTTGCTGCCAACAATTGAAAACGTTTACAGCATTTCTACAAGTGTTTGATAATGTGCCAAAGCTTGTAAATCATGGGATTATGTGCATGAATGTCCAATAGATGTTTATGCAACAACATTCGTGTTACGTTTCAATGTTTTGAACAAAACTAGATCTGAACTGGTGGTGGATTGATGCAACTCACAGTAATCACAGTAAACACGCAGCGTTGGAGCAAACAGAGGCATGTGGATGGAACCTTTGGTTTAATGTTGGCCCAACGTTTCATGCTTAACAATAATAACAATTGCATTCATAGAGCGCTTTTCACCCGAGGGCCACAAAGCGCTGCACAGATCCGCGGAGAGAACTGCATGTCAACAACAACAGCAGAGAACGGAAAATCAGGAACAATAACGTTTTGGGGGGGGGGGGGGTTTACAAATCCGAGTTGTGGCGAGAACGCCATGTCAACAACAACATTAGAACAGTTCAACTGAAAGTCAAACAGCAGCGAAAAATTATAGTGCATAAAGTCAGTAAAATAATAAATAAATTCTTCAACAGACAAGGAAGGAACATATAATCGGGTTGCTTGCATTGGAATATGGGTGGCAAGGTGGGCAGGGAGTAAGTAACCTTACCACGTGTGCCCTTCTGTGTAGAGCTTACATGCTTGCCTAGTGTACACGTGGGTTTTCACAAGATACTCCAGTTCCCTCCCACACTCCAAAGGCATGCTGCCTGAGTAAAATGGCCTGGGGTGAACTGGTGTCCCATCGTGGGTATAACCCTACCTTGAGTCGCGTCTGCTGAGATAGGCTGTGCCAGCTCCCTCACAACCCAGCATAGGATTACGAGGGTGCTAATAATATAAGATTACAATAGGTTTTACCGTATCTGGCGATTATGCGGGTGTTAAGATCTTAACACCTGCATACTGGCAAAAAAGTACCCATGGTGCTAATAATGTTGCTCATGACTTTGGAATGATGTGAGTTTTTAAATCCTGGCCATGGGAGGGGGTCACCACACAGTTCATTCCTCTCGAGTCGATGAACTCAGTCACCAGCCTGTGGAGACGTCTACAGTGGTTGCTGTACTGCGGGAAGCCTCGCCGTGACCGCGTTGGAAAGTGGAATTCCCACCGATGGCTCAGGGCTCTAAACAAGAGATAAGCGCCGTCCCTGACTGAACCGAGCAGGAATCTTCTTGTATTTTCTGGTTGCACCCAGCGTGTTGTTTTACGAATTGGAAGCAGGTACACCACACCCAGCCATAAGAAGCGTGCAATAGGAAACCACTTTTACTTTTTTTTAAACCGTCGAGCTAAGCGTAAATGATATTGCAGATATGAATCTTTAGACTATTTTGGTACATGACAGACTGCGCATTTCGCTCTCTCTCTATCTCTGTATGCGTTGGTTGAACATGTGCCCTTTCTTAACGTGTCATTCGGTATCTCTCCTCTTGCATCGTAATCGTATCGTGCTGGGAGGGTTTGCGTGTTCCCATGAACCCCAGAGTTATGTCAC
>JAZEWT010000007.1:14306641-14317061 GCA_036362905.1 Mordacia mordax | reverse complement strand
AGCTGTGCGTAAAGCAACTAATAGTGCGACTAGGAATTTCCCTTAATGACCTGGACAGTGGGCGGCACGGTGGCTCAGTGGGTAGCGCTGTCGCCTCACAGCAAGAAGGCCCCGGGTTTGAATCTCGGCTCGGGTGCCTTTCTGTGTGGAGTTTGCATGTTCTTCTCGTGTACGTGTAGGTTTTCGCTGGGCACTCTGTTTTCCTCCCACAGTCCAAAAAACATGCTGCTACATAGGTTAATTGGCTTGCAGACTAAATTGCCCTCAGTGTCCGGTGATGGACTGGCGTCCCATCGTGGGTATATCCCTGCCTTGCGCCGTGTGTCTGCCGGGATAGGCTCCAGCTCACCGCGACCCTGTACAGGACTAAGCGGTTTCTGACAATGAGATGATGATCTGGACAGTGAATGACCCAGCCAATTAATGAATAAACTCGGGACTGGACGTCAATCAGACACTGTTTACGACTTAATTAATCAGTGACCCAAATCAAAACTGGTCGCCAGATAATTAACAAATCACCCAGACAATACACGAGTGGCCCAGATTTTTAACGAGTGACTAATCTGAATTCTGAGTGAATAGCCTGCGTGAATGACACAGAACCTTTCTGGAATAGTGCCAATAAACGTGTCACATAACTGTCGAGTGTTATTCAGGAAGACAAGTTGCGACGAGATAACTGCGTCTATAAATGACTAGGCTCAGATTTTACTTCGCTGTGATTTATAAGCCACTTTTAACATCATCCTACAGCGATATAAGTGCTGGACAGATCTGACGTTTTTCTCCTTTTATACTATTTTCAAAAAAAGTAGATTTAGTGCATTTGACGTTTTAACCTTCTTTAGAATAAATGCACAGAGACTAACATCCGGGGCAAAAATAATGACCAAGACGATTACCTGGATAATAAAAGGCCTCGGTTTGTGAGTTAAGTGAGCAGTGCCCTGAATGTCTTCACCGAGAATGGCTCAAGTTCTGAGTAAATTTATATTCTGCGCCATGAATTAATTATTCGTTTTTCAATCGGTAACGAAACCGGACCATAAGTCAGTGGTTCTGACCTCATCGGCCTAGTTTGGAAAACCACACCAAAATAAATGTTTCAAATAATGTCATGGCTTCGACGGATGTGTGTGAGACACATACACGTTGTGCCGTGTCAAATATACTGGGTGCTCTGACATCATATTGCTGTTCAAAATAATAAACCCAAATCATGGAATGATGCAGGTTTCTACAGCTATCCCTAAAAATACAAATTTTGGAAAGTAATCTTCTGCTCCCAAATAATGACAAAGGTTGTAATGAGTAGAATAGGTTTTTACCATTTATGGCAATTATACGTGTGTTTAAGATCTTTATACACCACATATACACCTTTCACAAAGTGTGTAGTTTGCAAAAGTCACACATCCTTGTGGCGAAATATGCAGACAGGAAGCTTTGATAACGTATGCATTCTCTTTCAAACTGATTTGCCTACACCAGAGATGGCTTTCTTTTGAGCCAGATTGTCAGCGTTAGCCAGATGATGTCAAAAGGCAGTCAGCTCAGGAATGCAATATCAATGCTTAGTAGCTCAGGTCGAGCTCTTTAAGCTATGGGTACTTTTGCCAGTGTACATTTGTAAAGAGTAGAAAATTTTTTTTATACAATTTCTGGCAGTTATACAGGTGTTCAGATCTTAAAGCACCAGATAGACACCTTTCACAAGGTAGCTCAGTAACAATTGTTGTTTTTTTCTATTTGCCCAGCAAACCTCCTTCGGTCCGGCCTGCTGACGGGCGTGGCGCTAATCAGCAGGTGCTGCAAGTGTGAATACTCGCAGGGAGACCTCCACAGCCTGGAACTCGCCGCACCGGTAACAGCGCCCAGCGTAACAGGATAACAATTTTTGACAGCTGAAGTCTCATCTCATCTCATTGTCAGAAACCGTTAAGTCCTGTACAGGGTCGCGGTGAGCCGGAGCCTATCCCGGTAGACACAGGGCGCAAGGCAGGGATATACCCACGATGGGACGCCAGTCCATCACCGGGCACTGCGGGCAATTTAGTCTGAAATCCAAATAACCTATGCAGCAGCATGTTTTTTGGACCGTGGGAGGAAACCAGAGTGCTCGGTGAAAACCCATGCGGACACGGGGAGAGAACATGCAAACTCCACACAGAAAGGCACCCGAGCCGAGATTCGAACCCGGGGACCTTCTTGCTGTGCGGCGACAGCGCTACCAACTCGGCCACCGTGCCGCCCGACAAAGCTTAAGTTTTGAGTTGAATTGGGCCACATTGGTGTTATGGCTTAGAGCCAGCAGATGGAGCCAGTGGTCTTAGCATTCAAGCCAGTCATCAGGACCTTTTCGCTATGTCATAGCAATGTTAACTGCATGCGCCTCCACCGGCACGATGTAACGTCATGGTGATTGAGCAGTTGCTTAAAATCGTACGGGTGACCTAGGACCTGGTGGATGGGGTGGGGGGGGGATGTTAGACCTGCGGCGTTGGCACGACCAGAGACAATGTCGTAGCTCTGTATTATTCAGGCAAAATAGATATGGCAGTTCCATTACCTTGCTTCGAGTTTACGTTTAAACATAGCGCACTCTCTTGCACAGCGATACTGCTGCTGCTGCTGCTTTGAACGTCAAGGTCACACCTTGATCGAGATTATTTTCAGAGCCAAATCCCGTCCGATTTTTTTTTGTCGCTGACATTATTGACAATGAGGTGTCCGTGCAACTTAGGATTGTCATAATATATACTAAGCTTAATATCGGTGTCTCGGTGTTCAAACAAGTACGGGGAAATGCTGGTGTTCTCTGTTGGTGGCTCCGTGGCAGAAATTCCACGTTACTATGATGGGGTCCAGTCTATCTAAAAGGTGACGACTGAGCTCCCGCAAAATTTCACGACCGTATTAATCAACGCAGCAGGGTTGATGGGCCGATTCCACCCCCTGGCGAGAATTTAATTTAAATTCTTATTATTAGATTGTGTCCGAGTTTTCAACAGCAATACCCGTCCGAGACAGACTAATGCAAAAAAAATAAATTCATCGGTGCAACTTCAACAGAGTGTAGAGACAAAAATCTATAAACATTGACGTTCGGTGACGAACAAACACATTGCTCCCTGGGTGTCCACCGGCACTGGCCGCGTGCTTGGCCACATGTTGTGTGTGTGGTGAGGTTACGTGGTGGCCGGGAGATCACAGAGCCGAATGAAGACCCCCTTCAATTCCCGACAAAAGTTCTCCAGCTTCCACGCGAAGCCAAATTCTCGTTAACGGAAAATGGCCAAACGTACAAAATACACCAGACCTCTTATTCAACGGACTTTGAAAAGCAACGGATGCTGTCTGCTACTTCCGAGACAGTGGTGTGCATTATTTTAGTGTTTTTATTGCTGTTATTAGATTGCACGTATTACTTCGTTTTATGGTGTTTGTAATGTCGAGGTAGCTTTGAGACGTGGTCATTACTGTGTGTATGCGATCGTCATATAAACACCCGCAGCTAACGGACTTCCGGACACAATTTTCCTCCTATTAGCTCGTTAATCGAGGTTTTATGGTTAGACCCTCTTGAAAAGGAGGCTTGTGGTTCAGTAAGACCTTCTTGGCCGAGATTATTAAATACCACCTTGATACCCACTTGCAAGGTAATATAAATATGGCCAAACATATATATATTTTCTTTCAGCCAATTACACTTCCAACAGATCATTAACGTCAAAATGAACGCGATCTCAATTAATAATACTCGGAACAAAGACGGGAGAATAAACGGAGCTCTGCGTGGAGGGGGTCGCGGGGCATTCCTAACCGGGGGTTCGCGTTTCACCAGGCGGTGCTGCGGCAGTTCACGGCTGCCTTCACGCACCGCGTGGCGGCGGCGGCGGGGACAGGTGGCGAGACGGAGGACTGCCGGGCTCGCTCGTTCACCGTGCCGTCCGCTGGCGACGGGCCAGACCGCGTGCTGCACGTCTACTACCAGACGCCCAGCAGGTAGCCCAAGCGTGCTCACTAACAGAACCCCCCCCCCCTCCCCTCCTCCGCATCAACCCCCCGCAGACGTGCATAGCAACGCAACTGGAGTTGGGGATATCCGATTAATGAGAAGCGGCCTTTACGGCAGCCTCCGGCTACTGCGGCGCAGTGAGTGGCGCTACCGCCTCACAGCAATAAGGTTCCGGGTTCGATTCCCGGCTCGGGTGCCGCATTTCTCTGTGGAGTTTGCACATTCTCCTCGTATCCACGTGGGACTTCGCCGGGTACTCCGGTTTCTTCCACAATCCAAAGACATGCTGCTTTCTCTATTGTCTAGACCAATTTTCCCCCAGGGATAATTGTAGCTTGCTTACTCCTCTTCGCTGGACAACCGTTAAGAAGAGCCACACAGCTGAACGGCTCCTTCCAGCTGAAGTATAAAAACTGGCAGATCTAGTTCGGCTCCATGCTGACCGAGTGCAGTCGTGCCACGGTGTTTGTTTCTCAGGAGCACCGCGAGTTGGCGATGATGAGACTAGCTCCGAGCCGAGAGAACAGCCTACAGCTGACCGTTGAAATCCTCTGCAGAGTTGCACGTGGCACGACAAAGCCAATAGGAACGCTAAGAGAAAGTGGAATGACACCCGTCAAGGGGATGCGGTTTCGGGATGGCCGTGTCGAGCATTCCTGCACTTTCGCGAAGTTTCGCCCACCACGGTGAGCGCATCGTCGTCAGGCCAGTGGCTTGAGCCTGATGGCCAACCCTGGTGGAAGCGGATACCGGCCGACTGAAGAGGCGACAACATAAACGCGCAGCAATTTCGCTTTCAACGACTCACCCTCGCTCAGTCTCGGTCGCACAATAACAGATGTTTTGGCCGCATCACGAACCTTAAAAATGTGACGGAACATAGTTCTACTTCGGCGATGGACTGGCGTCCCGTCGTCGGGTGTATTCCTGCCTTACGCCCTGTGTTTCCGGGATAGGCTCCGGCTCACCGTGACCCTATATAGGATTAAGCGGTTTCAGATAATGAGGAGATGAGATAGTTCAACTTGACATTCGCTCCTCGCACCGGCAAAAGCTGCGGGGCAACAAATAAAGGAGCTTGTGTACTCGAATTGTGACAATTCACGTGTCACCCACTTGCCCACAGCTGTTACACGGCAGCACGTGGGCGGCAGAGGGGAGGCCTCCTTGCCTGCTCGCTGCCCTACGGAGTGCTGCTCTGCAGCCACGCTCAGCCCTTCCCAGCCAATCAGGTGGCCACGCTGGTGGAGCACGTGGCGGACAAGCTTCGCCGATAATTGAGGGTCGGAGAGCGCCGCCGGATGCCCGCAGACATTCCCGTCCCCAGGAGATCGTCGCTGAAGAATGCGGGCGGCGGATTGGTCGTGATCAAGGGGGTTACAATGTCTGTTGACTGCGATCCAGGTAGACAAGACGAGTGTCTACGTGGAACAATTCTATTGGATCATGGCCTCCATCCCAGACATTTCAACAATGCTGATGTTGATGATTGCTTCGAAAAGCTGCTCTCTCGGGACAGCCGCGTCGATCGCTTCCTCTCTCCACCTCGCGACATTTTCGCCTCACACGTCAGAGGCATCCTCGGGCGCCTGAGAGAGCAGCTTTTCGAATCAATCGTCATGCATCGAGCCGTTGAAACCTACATCATTACAATGCTGATATTGTACACATTTTTATTTGACAGAGGTTGTGGTGTCCATTTCCTTGAAAAGAATCCCACATCCAGAGCTTGCAAGCTCACTGAGTATTTTCTGCTGTAATCATAAACATGATATCTAAGAATAAACATCGATCTATGTAAAGTACTTTGGTGGTCTCCAGCAAGTGGTGGAAATTCCACATTTCTATGATGTTGTTCCCACAGGAGAGCGATTCCCAAACTTTGGGTCAGGAACCCCAAGTGGGGTCGCCTCATTAGGGGATGGGGTTGCACGATATACAGTAAAATCCCAATCATACCACGCTGACGTACGTAAAGGCTCGGTCGTATAAAACAAAACTGAGTTGTCAAGAGAGATGTTTCAGACATTTCTAACCGGCGAACTATGTGTTTGGTTGGGAGTAAGCCCAAAATATGTCAACCAGCCAGAAAGCTGTAGATGAGTTGAGTCAGACCACTGATTGGTGGAAATATTTAAGCATTAAGGGCATTGGAGTTCCATCTGAGTGTGAAGCGTCTGCTGTCATCTGCAATGGATGTCAAAACAGTCGAATTGATTTACTCTCTGATCAGCAGATGTGTCCTTGTTTAACGTCACGGACACATTTTAGAAAACGAAACAATAATTTACAAATTTAAACGCCCTTCACCGAAATGTAGCCAAGCGCTGATAAACAATGTGACGATAGATGGGAAAAAAACACAAACTTCATTTAAACGAGTGATCGAATCACGACATAAAGGGGAGAGATTTCCTTCTAAAAGACGAATCTGCCAGAGTTGAGCTGCAGCCCTTTCACTCAACTTTGAAAGTTTTCCGTCTGATGATTAAATTGACCAGGACGGACCACCACAGTCGCCTGAAAGCACACTTAGCAACCTTTTCCGCTGATCTGGATGTTACCAAGTTCGATTGGGTGCAAAACCCATTTCAGTGTCAGCGTGAAACAATGGCCTTGCCTGAAGCATAAATCGAACTGCTCATTGAAATTTCAACATCGACTTTTGCGTGGAACACCCGCTTCCCTTCGAAAATTCAGGTTCGCTGTGAAGAAATAATTCCCCCGAAATCGTAATGCGTGCCTTGGTACTGATGGTGCCGTTTGCAATCAAGTGCGCGTGTAAAGTCAGACTGCATAGACTTGTTTGCAACGAATCTTCATACAGATGATCTCTGCATGATGTCACAGCCGAGATTAGGTGTGCACTATCAATAGCACCACCACGTTTTGACAAGCTCCGTTGCATGTTTTAAGTCCATATATCTCATTAGACTCGGCCTGGTACGTTATGTCATTTATCATTAATGAAAAACAAATTATCTTCCCGAATAGCAAAATGTAAACCAAATTTATAATGTGCAACGTTTATTCACTTAGATGATATGTCTTTAAAAATGTGGTTGTTGTTCGGTTCATATGCATTTTATTGTGTTAAAATTGGGTTATATTAAGAAGACTTTGAGAAGTGCTGAAATAGGCAAACCGCTGTTTCAATTATTTCTGTGAACCCGAGGGTCTGAAATGGTAATCATACCTTGACCTCGATTTGAATCTGTAACGTTCCGTAAGCAAATTTAAGCATTTTGCCAGAGATTTACAGACGGTGAAACTGTAACAATCAGATTAACAAATGTTAGCTTTCGGGATTATAAAAAAAAACCCAGCATACGAGGTCAACGCTCCAAGCAACTAAAATTCAACCTCCACGACCTGTCCCCCTACAAAAAAAAATAGATGCGATAAACAATGTCACATCCCGAGCACATTTGTCATATGCAAGTCTGACATTGTGTCATTCCCGCCTGGCCTTCAATTTTTGACCGAGGGAATGTCATATCTCCCAGAGCAAGTGGACGTTAAGTGGTGCTTACTGGTGCTTGGGTGGTAGTTTTTGGAGCATGCGTCTGGCAGCTTGCCGCATACCGCCCTCATCGTCGGGAGCAACCGTCGGTTGCAGTCACCGCAGATTGCATCGGCAGAAAGGGCTTTTTTATTCTTTGGCAAAATCCCCGAAAACAACGCCGGCGCTCTGGAGGCATGCGAATGCGTCCCATCCGCTGACATCAGATCGTACCTGCAGCGCAGAGAGGGAGAGAGAGACTCAAACGGGCATCAGCATCAGCCGACATCTCACAGCCAGCCGGAGCGGCGGGTAAACCTGGAGCGGTGAATGGGACTGCCGCTGGGGTTACTGCAGGCACAGCCATCTACGCCGCCGAGAAAGCCCTCTTGAACCAAGGGCCCAGCTACAGCAGACAACATAATTCATGCTAGAAGATCAGCTGTGCCGTGTGTATGCCCGTGGCTCTGGGGTGGTAAGAATATGCCATTGGACACGGTTCAAATGTTTATGTCGACAAACACCTTGAAAGACCAGTCTTGGTGAAAAAGCTCAAGCCTCCTACATTCATACGTCACAAGAGTGTGCAATAACGTTTTGCAGCGTTATTTGTAGACAACCGCAAACGTTTTTGCCACACTTTCACGAAACAGTTGTTGTGGCAAATGTAACAATGCACGTCACTGTTGTACAAATGCAGCAGCCAATCAAACGGTGCGAAATAACTGTTGGTGCCGTATATTTGTGTCATGCGTGAGTGTGTGCCCGCGCATAAACTTTCACACACTTCAAAATGAAACACAGAAGCAGTAAGTAATAAGTTTTCCACTTGCATCCTCTGCCGCGTCAGAGTTTTCAAGTATCTGAAGGTAGCACATTGCGTACTTGCTCTACCAACACCACACCCTGTGCGTTCAGGGCTGTATTTACTTAGAGGCCATTTATAGAATGACTTTGAATTACCGAGCGCGTTATTGGATCGTGCATGATTATTTCCTTGCTACATTTTGCCCAGACACGCTGAGGAGCTGCTGATAAAAAAAAACTCCCGAATTACTGGAATTTTAACAAAGAACTGTTCATAAAAAATATATATAATCTGCCAAAATTGAATTTGCACACCGTGCGTATATTACAGCACAGGCTGAGAGTCAGGTGTAACATCCGCTCATCGCATTGTTTTGCATTGAAAATCATCACCAGTAGGTAGATCGTGAAAGTTTATGCAATACTCATCGTTATTTACATTATACTTCAACAAACACGTGTTCCATATGTGTATGCATTCTGACACAAGTCCACAATTGCACCGATGTAAGTTTTCATGGCTTGATGTACGATGATTGCTTTCCAAAGCTGTTTTTTCGGGATGTCAGTGTCGCGCCAAGGAGAGAGGAGGCGCGCTCGACACGACAATCCCGACAGAACAGCTTTGGTAAGCAATCGTCATCGTTGAGAATTTCTCTCAAGAGCTGCTCTTTGGAGAGAGCAGTATCGCGCGATCCTGATTGGTGATGGTTTGCCCCCCCCCCCCTCCCCATGTTGGTGGAATCATCAGGCTAGTATATCAAATTAATTAGGAGAGAGGAATAATGCTCGCCACGGCTGTCATTAAGCAGCAACTTTTGAGACCAATTCTTATACATTGAGCTGTGAAAAGCTACATCAATCAACGTTCATGATTGTCAACTAACCACGTGGCAATTTAATAAAGCACAAACACCACTCATTACTCACAATGGTAATAATGAGATTAAGCAATACTGACAAGCATGTTTTGTAGATTGACCCACGATCGCCCTTGGTTTTTTTTTGTGTGTGCATCAGTCCCTTGAGCGTACCAACTGCCTGGCAAGCGCACTTGATTTCACAGCCTTAATTGAATTTTCCTAATCAAGGCAATACAGGCTGTAATTGTATGGGCGCTGCGGCCGCTAGCCAAGGCAGAACCCGTCAAAATCTCCTGTGCAATGGTGTGAGACTGGGTGGCGTGTTCGCGCGGACCCTCTGTGTTGTCTACACGGTGGCCGGGAGCGTTAAGCCAGCCTTGGCTGCCCGTCTCGGGGACAACTCGGTCACGAATGAAGATTCAATCGAAGATCGCGTGCGTACAATCGCCTGCTTTGTTTCTCGCGTCTCTCCCCCCCCAGCGCCACCGCCGCCACCACCGCCACCACCACCACGACCACCACCACCACCACGACCCCTCTCCTCGCCGGAGCCCGCAGCGCGGTTGCTAACATCGCTCCGGCTGAGCCAACGGCGGCGGCGGGTGGCTGCACGGCAAGCGGGCTCCCTGCACTCCGCGGATATTCTTGCATCTTGTTTGTGCCGCGGCGGTGGCTGTCGTGCCGTCAATGTGCAGTCCCGCGCAGCTGCGGGTGGCCGGCACGAATGTAACGACTGGGCACATCTTAACAACTTCGATGGGTGGCGTGCATTGCGAGGAAGAGGCAGTTGCCGTTGTTCAAGTGTACTCTTCTCGACAACTGCCAAAGAAGGTTGTAATTAATTACTCTGGCACAGGCCATTGTTACCCTGTGTTTTATAATAATAACAATAATTGCATTTATAGAGGGCTTTTCACCCGAGGGTCACAGTGCGCTTGCTTACACGCTACGACCAGGCGTTTTAAATCTTAGATCAATGCATCAAGGGCCCTTTATGCGGATACATCCGTTTCTGCTTTCTGGCTTCTCAGATCGATCATGAGGGTTAATGGACTTACAGTTGTACCTTGCATCATCATGTTTGTGCGTACTTTATTGCAGAGATGCTATCTCTGTTGGGTAATTTTCTATTATCTCATCTCATCTCATTGTCTGAAACCGCTTAGTCCTATACAGGGTCACGGTGAGCCAGAGCCTATCCCGGCAGACACAGGGCGCAAGGCAGGG
>JAZEWT010000007.1:14277140-14293188 GCA_036362905.1 Mordacia mordax | reverse complement strand
CGTCGGGTGTATTCCTGCCTTACGCCCTGTGTTTCCGGAATAGGCTCCGGCTCACCGTGACCCTATATAGGATTCAGCGGTTTCAGATAATGAGATGAGATGAGACATTCACCCACTGTCACCCGACAACCCAATACATGAAATTATCACGTGAACAACCGTGCCAATATATGACTGTCAGCAGACCGGTGTGCTGGATATTACTCTGCCAGCACAGCAGTGTGCTGTCGAAATACTACACTGGCACAGTACTGTGTCTAAATTAACTTGTATGCATCGAGGCAATCCAATGAAACGTGGTTTTACCATTAAAGCAGAACTTTATACATAAAATGTAAACCTGTGAAGTGCGCATCCTGCATGGAAATGTTAACAAATGCATTAATTACATTAAACATACACTGCTACCATCACAACCACAGACACACAAGGAATTATAATCCAGCAATGGGCTAATTATTGCGGTTCTGAATTTCAGCGATTTGTGGGATTATAGCCATTCGCTAACAATCAGTATGGGTAATCACCAAAACTCCAGGGTCTAGTAACTGCAATTATCACAATTAGCACAGATGTAAATTGTATGTAGGCGATGTTGGAATGGATTCAAAGTTAAAATTCCATTAATAAGGACAAAGCAATTGTAAATGCATTTACATGGGATTTAATTTCAGGATATCTCATTAGAGAATTTCTGAATAATGTGATGTGTTATGGAATAATAAACGGATGGCATCCGAAAATATGCCCATCAGGAGGAGATGGAGCGATTGAATCAGCTTGCCGCATGTGCTAGGGATGAGTGTCATTTTGCAGGATCAGAATAAATGGTGATTGCTTGGGAAGGCCTTCATCCAGCAGTGGACTGGCCACAGTTGATTATTATGATGACATGGAAAGCAAAGCATTTGAAAAGTTGGAAACCTGTCGCAAGACATCGTTAACATTAACACATTGCACGAATCGAGAGTCACGAACTTCCATGGAAAACAGGCTAAGCGTGTTCTCTCAAATCCCCACAATCCCCACCAAGGTGAACACAATTATCTGTACAATTATCAAGGCAGGCACATGTCACATACTTAAGTAGGTAAAAATAAACGTTACGAAGGCTTAAGAGGAGATTGTAATTTTAAAACATGACAAAACAATTACAGCACTGTGTTGTGATTTGTATCTATGGGTGTTGTTTTTAAAAAGGTGTTTAGTATATTATGTTACTGTATGAAATCACAACAGCTGAATACAATTATAAAAAAAACCCCTAAACAATAACTCACAAATCCAGTCTAACGTCATCTATGTCGTTGTAAATGTACAGCCCTGTGCTGATCCACTGCTTGACAGCCTCCACATGCCGTGCAGGAGGCGTGGGCTACTTTGACTATACTTCACCACGCCAGTTACAGCGGCTTGATGACGGCTTCTGATGGCGGGGAGAGCATAGACGGAGCAGAGTAGAGCCCAACATGTTATGCCGATGCACTGCATTGTCCTCAGCGACACCGCAGCCCCGCCAAGTGGCCTGCAGCGCCTGCCACACGCATGGTGTGTGGCCCATCGAAGCGCTCTCCAGGCTCGAACCTGCTTAGCTTCCGAGATCGGGAGCATTGCAGGCGATCCGGTCAGACGCAAGGAGGTCTGTCTACCGTAGAACAAACTCAAAATGCAAATCCAGAAACGTGACCAGGTGCACTCAGTGCATGTAATGACCTATTGACAACCATTAACAAATATCTGCGTTAATGTGATCGCTCACTTGTCTGCGCACAGCATTATTTTAAGACGTAAAAGTAGTTTCTAGCGAACAGCTTATGAGGTACATACCAGACACCGTGGGGACAGGTATGGGGACAGGTATGGGGACAGGTATGGGGACAGGCGCGGGAACGAACTTTAGCCAAAGGGGGAAAACAAGATTTATTTGACAGTAGGTGTCTCGGAGAACTTGATACTGTGCAAAATGAGACTTGTCAAGATTATGCAAGAGGCTCACATCAGACCCCTTTGATGTACATTAATGAGATCAGAAGCTTCAGTGACGGCATCGCTTAAGTTTGAGCGGCAGAACCGAACAATATAAACTAAAAGTGAGATAAAAAAAAAATTCTTGGTGTGCCACGGCGGAGAGTAATGTAAAGATGTGTTGTACAGCTCGGAATACCAGTGTAGAAAGGGACACAAGCCACTTACATAATTTAACTCAACCTTATGTTACGAGACCAAGGGTACGTTTTGTTCGTTAATGTCAACGATTATGATTTTACAGCTTTGCTGAAGCATGCACATCTCTTTAGAGACATGCGCAGAGTTGAACAACCTTGCGTGTTGTAAACGGAACAGATACGAAGACTCTAGCAATGTCTGAAATGTAATGGACAGATCAAGACTTTTATACTGCGTAATATTGCATTTAGCCTTGTATTGAAGAGTGCCACAGAGAGCTTTCACATCCATTGTAAACACATTCTCAGCTCTAAGGGCTCATCTCACGAGTGGCAGTACTTAAGAGCAGTTACTAATACAATGAAGATTCTAGTGTCCAAGTGAACCTCACCAGAGTAGGTGGAACCATATCCTGCAGCACTTTGATTATGGCTCTTTTTCCCAACTTGCGTGTTACCTTACATTGAAAAGTTGTCTTTTTGCAAACAGCCGTCTAGCGTTCAAGCACAATTTACCTTTGTCAAACGAATGTTTTTGTGAGTGGCTGCCACTGTGAATTCTGTTACTGAAGCAGATGAGTCTCGAGCAAAACTTGAGATAACAAAACAAAATGATAAATATCAGCGACCCGCAGCAATGTTTTATGACTTTTAACAGAGGAGCTCGTAACTACTGGGACATTTAATGTCGCAGTTCACTCTCATGGCAAGCATATCATGCTACGCTGGTATGCACGTGCTCTGGGCTGTACACCCGGAAATCTCACGCACACCTGTGCAACACTTATATATATTCCTTGTAAACTTTCACACACCAACGCTTACGATTTGCTTTGAGCAGACCTCCGTTTCGCTTTATTTAAGTGCTAACATGTGGTAATCCGCTTTTGTTGTTCAACAGCTGTTATAGGTCAAGGATAAGCTACTTTTAAGACGATAAAAGAAATGCTAAAACAGCCACGAGTCAAAGTTTCAGTACTATATGCAGCGGTGTATACACGTGGCACACACTTTTCCTTATCATAGTCACATCAACCTTCAAACGGTTCTCCCATCAGATTTCTAGTTCGACCGCATTGTGTTGAGCCAGTGCCATGTCCTGACATTTTGCTTCGTGTGCCAGGAGCCTCGTCAGGAAATGAATTCAGAAATTCGATCTGGAATTCGGTTCGCCAACGGTTGACTTGCTGCGGCTCACAACCGAATCACCAGAGCTTAATTCGGCTACTGACGAAAGACCTGTGCATGTCGAGTTGAATATCGCACATCGCGCCCATCACACGGCGTGAGCCGGAAACAAATCAAAGAGCCCGACAGCACAACCGCGAAAACATACGCAGTGGTAGCGGCACTGGGGGCTCTCTGGTTAAAGATGCAGTCTACATATACTGGAGCTGCATTCCGCAAAGTGCAAGTACGTACAACAGTTGTTTAAAAATTATAACAGTTTAAATAATGTCTGATGGTGTGTTTGCAATCAACTACAGCCCGTCTGAAATGTCAAGAGGAGGTTCTTTTTAAATCCCAGCAGAAGGGCAGCTATCCAACCGCGTTAATGATATGCTGCACAACAAATGGTGGGCACTTACGAAGATGTGCCATATGACTAACGGCAATCAACAACTCGGGTCTCAAGTTAAATGGACCCCTCGCAATCGCCACACGCTCCGATACGCGGGCTTGGAGGCGAGAATGCACCGTGGACGCGACGGGCGGACCGCGCTCACTCTGGCCCAAAGCTGAGCGCCGAGAGAGTGAGGAGCGCGAGCGTTTAAAGGGATACCTACGCCGGTGTGACCGTTTAGACAGCCGAGTTATTAAAGTCTACGTGACCTTCACAACCGCGATCATAGTGGTGTCTTTTTGAGATGCGCTCAAGCGGTGTTTTACGGAGCCTTTAAAGTAATAGCACAGGGCTGATATTGAAGTGTGTAGAGTGTGAGGTTTGCGTTTGGGGTTTGGTGCGTTTGATTAAGTCAACGACATTATTTAAAAAAAGGAAACATTTCAACACATTTGAATACAAATTTAAGTACGTTGTTGTATATAAAATAAATGTTCAGGACTAGACAAAATCTGCACGAGTCAAATATTTCAAAATGCGTCTAGATTTTTTTTTTAACTAGGGCATAAAGACGAAAAATAATGCGCTGTGGAATGACAGCTGCCAATTTTGCTCAGCCATACTCTGAGAATAGCAGTGAACGTGCACTAACTCCCTCGGCATGGCAATGTTCAACAAACCAACCACTAACAACACGCCGCACTGCAAGTTATAGTGACTGCTTTATAATAATAGCACGCGGCATCGCATTCGTTCTCAGCCATGTATGATATGTTAAGTTTTATATAAAATATATACACATGACCGATGCATCACACGTGGTCAGGTTATGTTAGACACGACTGATTTTCAGTGTAAACTTTTATTCTGTTAGGCTACTGGTTAAATTAAACGCACGAAAGAATGTAGTTATTACGGTGTAAATTCAGTTTGCTGTAGACGATGAGACTTTTTTTTTCTCGTTTAACAGCCAAGTTATTAGATTGTTGTACTCTCATTGCCACTTTCTTTTCATTTCCACCCTCTCAACGTTTTATCAGAGCGCTGGGGTTTTTTTTTGTATGCCGTGCCTTTCAAGAGATGACGGAAAATAATACGAGCGGGCTGAAAGCGACAGATGCGTAGCCGGCAAGTAGATCTCAAATCTGCCGTTATTCTGTGACATTTACGACTGAATTGCTGTGCATTATCGGTGGTCTAAGAGATAGCGCATCAGATTCATAATTGAGTGTTCATTTCCTAGTCAATAACGTTTGAAGCTCTACGTAATAATTCACATTACGCCGTTGTGTCTCCACACGTACTGCTGGATGAGGGCCTCCACATGCTGTGTGGGTAGCGTTAGGGTTATTTGACCATACTTCGCCGTGCGGCTCGGCGTGGTTTGTCGAAGGTGGCGGGGCACATCGAAATGACTGCACAACAGCGGCTCGTAGTTTGCACTGCCCTTTGCTCACCACCGAGCAGCCTCGGGGGGGGGGTCACCCCGGGTGATTTGGTCAAAGTTGTCTCCGCGTACCCCGTCGCAAACAAAAAAAAATCACGCGTGTCACTCCGCCATTTGTAGAATAATCGCAAAGGGTGAAGAGTGGGCGGTTCACCCTCTTACTATCCGCCGAGCTGAAGTGAATGAGTAGCGAAATTATCCTCGAAAGAGGAAGGCCTTCCCCCTGCAGCGACGTAAACACTGTGTCTCAGATGACCTTCACACACCCATGGCTCAATATTAATTCGCACACATCATACTCTGCCAGAACACTTTAACCCTTGCTCCTTCTCGAAGCGTATCATTTTGTCAGTCGGGGTAAAATGTATTGCATAACCAGGTATTAACAGCTTTCAGTAAAACACTCCTCCTCACCACTGTACTTACCTGCTCAACAAGCTTATCAGCCAACACGCCTTGGCATTTGTTATAGAAAGTGCTCAATAATGTGCCGTCACCTTATCGTTTCGATTCCCATCATCTCAAGGTAATTGGAAAAGCTAATTCTCTCTCGTGACCCAAACACCCAATACAGTCTCAGCTTCATCACCGTCACCGGCAGCCAGTGAGAACAGCAGCAGCATCATCATCATCATTATCCCCAGCCGCAGTAACAGCTACTTTCAATTCACCGTTACATCAAGGCCTCCCCCCCCCCAAAGCAGCAGCTGTAACGTTCCAAAAATAAATAAGACAAATAGAACCTCCGTAAGCCTTGGTGTGAGCACGATCCCATCAGCTGTAGAAAATCAGCTCGGGGATCTGTCCCCCCTGTACGCCCGTTCCGTTGGTGCTCTCGGAGGAGCACTGGAACTGAAAGGCGACGCCTTCGCACTGCACCTCGGTGAGGCCGTCCTGCCCGAAGTAGCTGAGGTTCGGTCCGTCGAGCACGACGCTCGCCGTGTAGAACGCGTCCGGCTCCACCTGCACGGGGTGCTCGAAGCAGACGGGGAAGGCGGTCGGCGTGCCGTCCGCCGTGAAGCGTCCCGCGCTCCGCGCCACCACGGCGCCGCCGCGCTTCAGCTCGACGCGCGCCGAGTATTCGGTGCGGCCGCCGCTCGACCCGAAGAGGCCGAAGCCTCCGAGGAAGATGCGGCGGTCCACCGAGAACTGCACGGCGTCGCAGCGGCCGTGGTAGCGCCACTGGTTGCCGCGGAACGTGCAGCTCTGGAAGCGGCAGCAGCGGCGCGGCCGCAACCCTCGCCTGGGCGTCGTCGGGAAGGGCGGCTCGGGTTTGCCGCGCGCCGTGTGCCACAGGAACACGTCGAGCGTCTCGCGGGCGTCCAGCACGCCCGACTGCGCGGGGCCGTCGGCGAAGTCGCTCAGGGGCATGGCGGGCAGCCGCAGCAGGTGCAGGGCCTTGCCCAGCGCCGAACGCATGTTGCCGGGGGTCGGGGCCGCCCCCGAACGACGGCACTCGGCCGCGGCCCAGCCGAGCGCCGCGTCGAACACGACCGTCTCGGCGGCGTTGAGGGTCTCGCGCGAGAGGATCGCCGCCAGCGTCTCCGGGTCCACCTCGCTGAAGCTCTCGGAGCGCAGCGCCAGCTCAGCCTGGCGAGGCAGCGGTTTGCCCGTTGGCGAGAGCCGTACCGGTGTGGATTGTAATTAAAATAACAAACGCCATTCGTAGCGTGCCGCACATTTCGCAATCAGCGGGCAATGAGTGCAATGGCAGACGCGTCTCGTGTTGGGGAAAACACTAATGATGTGTTGTGGAGCACAGTAGGTAAAAGAATACATTTACAGAAAAACAGATGTTAGTCCACTGGGCTATGGGATTTCCAGACCAATATATTCCAGAGGCTTTCATTTCACTTTGCCCTCGATGGGTTACTTTCTCTGTGGATTTATCTGGAAATTCAACTATGGAGGAAAAATGGGGTTTAGTGCAATCATTTGTACTGCCAAAAGACCCAATATGGCTTCAGGATATTTCTTATACTAATACTACCAGTAAATCGGTAAGTGCCATGTGGTAGCAATTGCTGTGCCTTATCATTGGACTATTCTCTCATAACGGCTTTCTGGAAGCATGCAATAAAAAAAACTGTGGGCTGCAATATGCAAAATTAAGTTTGATTATCTATCACTGCACATGGCAAAATAAGTAACACGATGACAATCATAACGTACTTGATTCATCCAAAGTAAAATGAAACAACCATTACCAATCAGCTATTTAAATGAATGACTGTGCACTGGTGTTTTCTCGATTACATGCTTGGCTTTATAATAAGCAGCCACAAATGTTCACTTTCAAACCCCAATTATGTGAACGTGCATGAGAAAATGATTGCCACAGCACAACAATTGAATTAATTTACCCGCGCAGCAATGTTGCTTTGCACGTGATCGCAGATCACACGTCGCAAGACGCCGCACATGCATTCAAAACAACTCCACGTTGCTTTCTCTTCACCGTCCGCGAACAATATCAGATCAATGACTCACGGAATGAACCGCGCACGTAAAAATGAAGCCACGGAGAACGGAGGAAAAAAACTAAACAAACGCGCAAAAGAAAAGAACCTCACATTTTTGAAAGCAAGTGCCCTTCAAAGTGTCAGTCTTTGTTAGCGCAAAACAGAAGAAAGACTGCATCTGGTTTTCAAGCAGAACGGCTGCACAGCACGAGACAGGCAGCAGCATCTGACCCGGTCTAATGCGAGCCACAGGGGCGAACATGCGCGCATGCGGGCTATCTGCTGGTCGCCTCTCCCCAGCGGAGCCGGCTGTAATTTTCCCAAACACACGCGGAATAGCAACGCAAGAGACCTCCGCCGCAAAGCAACGTACACACTGTTCTTCAACGTTTTGTCACTGCTTCATTAAGAAGCACCATTGTTAATGACCGATATTGTTTACATGTGTGTACCTTTCCTTTCACATTAAGCACGCACCATAGGCCACGACAATTAAACACTCCAGAACTGCACACAGACTTGACAGTTTAATTGCGATTGATGCATTGCTACTTTTGTGATTAAACAGTTACCGGCAACACATAGTTTGCACATGAGCATTATACAATTGTTTATTTTCAAAGATTTTAAAGAACATTATCACCCCTGGAAGTTATTTTTAATAAACTTCATGCAAATGAGAATAGGCCAGTTTCAGCCATTAAACATCCTGCAGGGGATAGTCAAATGTTTTAATACGTTCTTGTTGATGATATATTTTTTTAAGACAGCAAAAAGATTTGTCAGCTCAGGGCTAATTAGAAAATAGCAGGGGTACACTATTAACAATGATAATGTTTTCCCTACGTTGTTCTACAGCGACGTGTATATATATATATACAAACCCCCCCCCCAAAAAAAATTCTTGTTGTTGATTTTTCCGTTATAATGTCGTTGTTGACGTGCCGTTCTCTCCGCAGCTCTGTGCAATGCTTTGTGACCCTCGGGTGAAAGACGCTCAATAAATGCAATTTTTATTTTCATTATTACATAACCGCACATCAATAAGTGACTGTCAGCTCTCTGATGTGCATTTTGGATGCTCGTAATCGCTCGCATATCTAAATCACCTGCACATGAATCAACAGTTGCAACACTGATCCACAATCGAGATTCCTTTTACATAAAACGCCACTGCATTATCACCAATTTCAGAAATTGACCACTCTTGACGTTGAAGAGTAACGCGTTATTTAGTTGCGTAGGAGAATCTAACCGGGCATTAAAACCCAATATCTGTTCAAGATCCCACCCAAGACGCACGACCGTTTCCATTTCACGTCTCTACGCATGTGGATGGAAACAGGAGTGTCCGCACTGGAGCCACATGCGGAGCAAAATAACTCCAAACGTTACCACCTTGCACGAATTCCCAGGATATATCATATCTTTTAGGGGAATTGGGAGGCAACCGGCCAACCTAGGTAATCATTGGTAACAAACATAAAGCTGGTTGTTGTGTGTTGTTGTCCTATTTTTGAGGGAGCTTTTCAGGAAATATTTGCCCAGGACCTTCAAATGCGGGTTTATTGTCAGGCCAATACATTTGCATGAGGTTCTCCCCGCTTTTGTTACTGTGATGTTATCATTCACCTCACGATGTATCACTATTATCATTATTATTTAGCAGACGCCCTTATTCAGGGCGACTTACATCGCAAGCACCAATACATATTAAATAAACACGTAAACAGAAACATACATAATACCGGTAGCCCATCCTCGCGGTACGGTCACAGCTTTATACCTAATGGTGGCAACCATAGATGATACTCCAACTCCCCACAAAGAGAAGTCCATAACCTACTGGCTGTGCTCCACCCTACAGGATCTCTCTCACTCGTGCCGTCTGTGCGAGTCACCCACAAACGGGACACCTACGGGTGGCGCAGTGGTGGCTCCCACCCGAGGGTGAGTCAATCCACGAATTTAAGTGTTCTCTCCCTGTTGTGCACGGATTTTCTCCAGGTTTTCCAGTTTCCTCCCACAACTAAAAAAAAAATCACTCGTTAATGAATCGGCCGACACCATCGTAATAGTGTCTGGTGGGTTGGCGCCGGTTGACTGCGTGGCTACCTCCGCTCTCCCTCTCTATGGTTTCCTCCACTGCCTTGGGACCTCTTGACGAAAGGCACGCATCAAAGTAACAAACCATGACTATTATTATTGTAACGATGTAGGTTTTTCACGGTTCGATGCGCGACGAGAGGGAGCGATCGACGCGGCTTTCCCGAGCCAGCGGCTTTCCGAAGCAATCGCCACCGCCACGACTCTCGGGACTGGGCGGCGCGAGCGCCACCGCGCACGGCCGCCGCCCTCGCGCCGTTCCTCCCTCGCCCTCGGGAAACAACTTCCCCCGGGGACCTCCTCACCTGGGCGTCGATCAACTCCCAGCAGCGGTCTGCGAGCTCGGGCTCCTCGAAGAGGCGGCTCTGGGCCAGCAGCACGCAGGCGTTGCGCGCCGTCAGGCCGGACTTGAGGAAGGAGACGCACGCGCGCGCCAGGTGCGGCACCATGTACTTCTTGGCGACGTACAGCGTGGCCAGCACCGAATCGGCGTCCAGGTCCATCTCGTCGCAGTAGATGTACCTGCGATCGCGGAGTTAGACGTCGGGCAGGCGAACGACGATGCGACACCGATGCTCGCTGCGCAATGGGGGCCAGGCTGGCACGCTGGACTTGTACACATTGAGGTCGCTCGTTCGATACGATATTACAGAACATTTGCAAATGAATGTCGAAAGTGTGAGTTTCAAAAACGAATGACACAAAGGAGTGAAGAAAATACAAAGAATCTGGGGGAAGACAACCCCCCCAGTTAACGATGTCAACATTTGCCAGAGAATATTTAACATTTTCAGGGTGTCCCATGTAAATGAAACTATAAACAACATAGGGAATACAGACTTCTGATGATGGCTGATGCTAAGTATTCCCTAGAGTTTACTTACACGGAACACCAAGTATTATGATTGTTTCGGCCAATTAACTGTGTTTCCTCTTCGTGGGAAGAAATCGGAGAATGGGGATGAAACCCACGCCAAAGAGGGGGAAATCACAAACTCCGCACAGAAAGGCGCTTGAGGCAGGAATCTGGCAGGAACTTATTTCTGCGAGACACGGATGTTTCCAAAGTGTCACTTTGCCGCCCTGACACTATGAAGGTTTCTTTTTTTTGCATTTAGTAAGAACGCTTTCCCACCGACAAGAAACACCGACTAACAAACCGCCAAAACCAACCTGGCGCAGTTGTATGGCTATGCATCGATGGCGCAGGGTCACACAATACATGAGATGGAGCAAAAAACTAACGTCAGTATAAAACAGTGGGAGCAACAGGTAGGGGATATGTAGGGTGTTAGTTAAAAAAATGGGTCATATACAGTGGGGGGGTCAGACCCATGAGATATGGTGGAGTGTCCGGGCCACTAGGAAGTGTGAAGGCCAGGACACTTTGAGTTGTTAAAATAAAGTTCCCAGGTTCACTGGAACCCCTTCTCTCCATGCAGCCAGGATCCAAAATGTTCCAGCGGTGCGATTTTGCAGAGATGTTTTGCCACGGGGCAGATTTCTTCAATCCCCTCCGCTGCCTCGAGTCCACCCAGACGTATAAACGAGTAAACTACAATCAGTCGATCAACAGGCCACACATTCTGGGGTAAAGGCTGGGTACTCCCACCTCTTGCAAGCCATCCAGCCAGAATGGAAAGAGCCTTAACAGAGGATCTCTCTAATTGCTGCCAAGAACAGAAAGACTTCTGCCAGCGGTGGCGTGAGCAGGAAGCTGCGGGAACTGCACCTTTATTTCACAGATTTGACTCCATAAGTGGGGAACCTCTGGTCAGCGGTGTATAAACGCTCCGTGGGCATGATGCGGCCAAGAGTTTTGTTATATATTGCCCATGGCTACAATGAGGCTGAGCACTTAGAAACAGGCAGCAATGTCTTGCCTGCATTAATTAGCGACTATCAGGGGCATATTTACAACCCGATAAAACTGTGTTTTTAATTTTACCGCTCACCAACACCTGTTGTCTTCCAAGGTAGTTCTGAGCATTTATTCGATGCATACAGTCCAATTGTGATATAAATATATTATCAACTAACATATAGACGACCAACATTTATTTTAATGCAATGTTTAACCCTGAGTAAGGAATATATCTCCCAATCTTGCTACATTCTATGTTTAGCTGGGTGGAATTGTGGCAGTGAATTCACGGTGAAATGGGAAGGTTAATTTCTTTGTGAGATATAAAACAAGATAATCCACTTCATGGTTAGTTAATAGTGGCCCTTGTCACTGGAACGTGGACTTTCCATCAATGACTCCGATATGACCAGGGTTAAGCACCATTCAAAAAAAAACATGAGTAATTTGACTTTTAAATCATATTCCCGTTTTCATTAATTCAAAGCCCTTTATGTAATAAAACAGATGGCAATTAGTTTAGACACTATTTGCAGTGGATTTTTTTAAATCTCCAAATTCTAGATCAGAAATGTATTATGAATGCTTTACGCATGTGAATGACGTCAGAGAGTCTGGAATGATCACCTAAAAACACACTATCAGGCTGCTACAGGATATTAATCGCAAAAAATTGTGCCAAATGGGCCAATGGCGAGCACTTAGTGCGCTATCCAGGCACCTTCTATCGCGCTCATCACATGAACAGTCAAAATAAATTGCAAGGTTAATACACACTTGCATTTGGCACAATTAACAGTACCTTGTCCAAGCAACATAGTTTTAACTTTTGGATAGCCAATTAATGTTACCCCTCTGTGAACGCTTGTTGAAGAGGTGAAGCAACATTGGCCTCATACAGGGTTCTTTTCTCAATGTCAAACTGCCATATGGCAATACTTGCCGCACGCATGACAACAGAACATGGAAGGCCTTATTCGTGAGCACTTGATATGTTCATCTGGCATGCAATCAAACCGGCAGTGCACACTCAGGTGGAGATTGAAACTAACTACGTTATTTTGTCCCTGGAAGGAGAAACACAATAAGAGCACAAATACTTTAAATTTGTATGTGGCTGTGAGTGAATGGCAAATCTTGCGTGTAGAAAACAAAAAAAAAACATTGCTGTTGCTGATTTTCTGTTCATATGTCGGTGTCGTTGCTGACGTGCCGTCCTCTCCGCAGCTCTGTGTAGCGCTCTGTGAGCCTCGGGTGAAAAGCGCTCTAGACGAGCAATTATTATTATTTGGCAAGTTTGTTCAACCGTTTGCGGATCGCAAGCTTGAGAACATATTCCAGTTTGTGCAGAGGCTTATAAATGCATTTCACGCAGACACATCATAGCTATATGACCCAACCACTTTTGACATCCAGCACCCAAAAAGCAGGGAAGTTTATAACGTACGATTGTGCGATTTAAATTCAAAAGAGTAATCATTGTTTACTTGCACGCGTACAGTATTATACACAGCGCAATGTAAACAAAGCCACATTTCAGTGCCATTGGTCCCCCACCAGAGGATTCACTGCCAAGTCCGTTGTCTTGGAATTAACCGCTGTGGTCATGCGGCGACCACTGAAGGCAAAGTCTGTCGTGTAAACCATACGTTGCTCCTGGGGACAACCGGATTAAACATAAAACATGACTCACATGGCATATGCGTCTGGCTGTTGGGTTAGCGGCTAGTGGCCCAGATAGCTGAAAAGTTTAGAGGCCATTTGTCAGTGGTTAGGGGACATTTGTCACAAGGCAAACGCTGCAACGGTCCTCTGCCTCTGCATAGCAATTACCAATGGCCACAGTAAAATGCTTGGCAGACTGCAGAACAATCAGAATAATAATGATGCATGGTATCGGGCTTTCAGTACCTTGCTTGAAGTGCAATCCTATACGTGAAGCCATATGAAGGGGATTGATATGAAAATGTGCATTTGTGTGTAAATATATACACACACATTTTGACTTAATTTGTGCAACCGTGGACTGTATTACGGTGGGTTTTCTTCACAATTCGACGTGTGAGAATTGCACTCGAGAGATGCTCTTTTGGGAAAGCCGTTTTGAGAATTCCTCCTCGCTTCGTCGCGACGTGTCTCGACGTGGTTATCTTAAAAGAGCAACTCGACATTATGTGCTGTATGATATTCTGGCAACCACGTATTTTCACGCAGAGATTTTGGCCACCTAGCTTTCAAGAAAGACCACCGTGTTATTAGACACCCAGAAATTGTAATATGTAATTTACAGCTACATATTGACCTAGCCATGTAGTCATTGAGACGCACACGGTGTTGGACAGTCATTTGTCTAAACACTCAGGGGTCAAGTTTATTTTTTTTAATTAAGTTCAGTGTGCTGCCAAAAAAGAGTGCTCTGGGATGCACGTTAAGTGCTGCAGACACACACGCAGATGCACCGAGTACCTCTCGGTTAAAACAACGCATTCAGAGCTCCCACGGCGATATGTTTATGGCCAAGATGACAGCATGCACCTCGAACGTAACGCACCTTGTAGGGCACAAAACGCCAAGATGCATGCTGCGCTTAACAGTCATTTAAATGCAACGCGTGTAGACCAATATTAATATACTAACGTACGGTCCACAGTGTTGCCAGTTTGACTCGAATTTTAACCAGAGGCTTTTGATCAATGACAATAATTATAATTTATAGTGTGCACACATTCCCTCAATGGTGAAGGTATTCATTCGATAATAAAATTGGGTTCGAGGCACGAGAAAACCACAGAGGTGGAAGCCATACGGTTAGCCAGCGCCAACATTTGCCAGACACTGCGTTCTACATACTGTTATCGGCCAATTAATGAGCATTTTTTTTTGTTAGTTGTGGGAGGAAACCGGAGAACTCAGAGGGAAAACCCATGCAGAGCTGTGGGGAGAGAACGCACAAACTTCACACAGAAAGCCACCCGAGGCAGGACTCAAACTGCCTCAGGCAGGACCTTCTTTCTGTGAGGCGGAGACGTTATCGCTGCACCACCATGCCCCCCATGGAACAGGGCATCTCTGGAACATGGCACCACGTTAATCCAGCACCTTGCACGTGTCCGCCGCACACGCTGCAGTGCAGATATCGCCGTTCTCCCAACTTCAGTCACCCATCGCAATAAGCTGCTCCCACGCAACCACTTCACAGCTCTGAGCTATTTTGTGACCGACACTGAGCCATGAGGGAGCGGATATAGAGGATTTAAAAAAAAAAAATTGAAAAGGCTTACTTCAGCATGGCGAGGAAGGCAGGTGGCTCCGCATCGGGAATTACAATTTCAGACGTCTCTTCGGCAAGCTCTCCGTAGAACATGGCATAGAACACCGAGCTGCTCACCCCAAGCAGGTACTGCAAGCAGAGTCGGATGCGTCAGAATTGTTTGACGTGCAGCAGTCGCACACGTGTCTTTGTTATGACAGAGCAAGAAGGATGGTTGGGGGTTGGGGGTTGGGGGGAGACTAACTCGAGTGAGGAAAGACAAAGAGCTGTCGGTAGGCAAAATGTTAAAAAGGCGCCTTGTCAGCGTCAGGTAAAATGAAGTTCCTGGCTTGAGTGTGAAAGGGCAAGCAAACTCAAAATCTTGTTTCATACGAGTTGAACCAGTCGTGGTAACTTAAATAAAAAGGTGCAGTCGGCACTTCATTGTTATGTGTAGCAACACCTTTGCGCTAAGCAAGTAATTTCCGATCGGTCACTGTAGCTGTTGTATTTATTAACGATCCAGTGCTGCCAAACAAAAATGTAATGCCGCACAAGCCAATGCTGAGGTCATAGCAGACACAAATGTTTGCGGCACTAAAAGCAAAGGTGAAACAACGACAGCACCCATGTCACCGCAGAATGATTGCTTGCCTTCCATGGATGTTTTTAGGCAACTGTTATACTCCACTCAAACCGGCTGAGAGCAGTGAACACACCTGGACCTAACCTTAAAATGTCACCAAGTGAATTACTATAATACAGGTGACTGATCTTGGAAGACAAAGGTAAGAGTAGATAGAAGAGACAAGAAACACTATATCTGGCAATGAGTGCGTGACATATGGTAATGCAAATTACAGAGTGCATTTCTTATATAGATTTTGAAATGAATTATAAGCACCATGACTTCTTTGTCCAAAAATTGACTCGTATTAATCGTGCCAATTTTCTTTTTTTTTTCACTCCCACTTCTAACCCAATTGTGCTATCGGTGTCATTAAGGGAAATTAAAGACACCTGCACTCGCAACTCGTGCAGAGTGAAGCGTACCACTCAGTGACAGGCGGGAACCTCTGGTAGATGAAAGCGCAGACCTCGTTTCGAGGTTCCTGCAATTCACCTCGAGTCTATCCCAGGCCATGCACATACGTACACGCTCTGCTATAGGGCTGATCACCACACCGCAC
>JAZEWT010000007.1:14262994-14276959 GCA_036362905.1 Mordacia mordax | reverse complement strand
CGCCCAAGAAAAAACAGCTTTTTTCTAAATAACTGATTTGTTATGTGCAGTCATTGGTGACTAGGCTGAGATTATTGACTTAATTAAACGTTAGAACCCGGTTTAATTGGACTTGGACGAAAATCCAGGATCTCAGCGGTTCTGGTTCAGCGCAACATAGATCAGCAGACAATACCGCTTCTTCAAGTAAACACGTCTATCCAAGCAAGAATTAAATGTATTTTATACGGAACCCATCAGCCCACTGCATTCCAACGACACAATTTTAGCTGCATTTATTCAGTACAAGCAAACTGTTTCCACATGCAGGATCTCATTAGCGGAGTCAGGCTTGCTTGAAGGCTCGGGGCTGATGAGTTGCACAAAATATACTGAATGTATTGCACGCTTATCTATTTATTTGGCTAAGGAAAATTATTCTTTGTAACACGGTATACCATATTATTTAATTTTTGGTCGAAATTAAATTATTCTTAACCTCCGATAAAGCAAAGGGAAAAACTTAAGACAAGGGCACAATGTCAATTGATTCTTCGAACGAATTATTTATTTGTGTTCATCCAGAATGATTGCCGACATTCAGGAAAACAATAAACACATGTGCAACTATTTAGAATGAGTGAAGATGAAGAAAATGCTTGTAGTATTTACACATTGTACTCTTTATTTCACACACAAAGCAAGATGAATTATTTGGTGATAGTACATTGGCAGCAATTCGTTTCCAGGGGGGATTGCACCCTCTCTCTAAAAGAATGAACCATCAAACAATGCATTACGCCAGCAACATTTAAGACCGTTACTTTGAGAGTTGTTCTTAAGAGCTGCTCCTTCGGGATAGCCATGATGTACATTTCTCATGTCTCCTACATGACGTTTTGCCTCCTGTGTTGGAAGCATCTTCAGGAAGACAACTGGCATTTATCTTAATGATTGCTTAGCGGGGTGAGGCACAGGTACAGTGATTAGCTCACTGTGCTATAAGTTTGGCTGCTTGGATTTGATTTTCCAGCCAGGGATCACGAGTCACTAATAATATAAGAACCATTAGTGGGATGTCCTTCACGACTACAATTTGCGATGATTGTACTTTAAAATCTACCTCTGTGACGGCAGCATTCATCCAGCAGTGCGTTGACAAAGAGCTGAGATAAGTGCTCGTGTTTATATAGGCATGCAATGTAGTGAGAAAACAGGGTGATCGATCCAAGGACACCCCAAAAAAACCACTACGGAGAAATAACAGAGGAAACTACATTTTACTTCCAAGCCTTTACACATCTCGAAACGATCGCAATATTTATACATTTGAAGACTCTCCTCAAAGTAGCGGCGCCATCTCTTTCACGCCATTCAATCATGAGTTCAGAAGGAACCGAGAGCGCCATTATAAATTAGCGGGGTACCTATGATCGGATGACCTTTGCAAGCACGTTGGAAATCCAGAGAGCGGCGCCTGCTCTGATCACTCTCGCATTCACCCGCGCGCGGCCAAGGTCTCAGCACCGTGCCCGTGTCCCGGGTATGTGGCGGCTCCGCTTACCTTGTGGCCGGGTATGCGTTGGCTGGCTCCCTGGGGCCCCACCACAAAGGTGACGTCGGAGATGAGCGCGTTGTTGAACATCACGGCGTTCCTGCGGCCGGACCCGCGTCCAAGACGAACACAATCAGTGACAACGTTTCAACTTCGTTTCTTTCTTCGTCACAAGCCAGATCCGTCACGGGGCTTGTTTCGCCATACTTCACTATGCCGATAAGAGGGGATTCGTGAATGAGTGATTCGGCCCGATTCGGACATCATTCGCTGATGTTAGTCATCGCCAGGCATCAATTTCGCCGAGGTTTTTTTTTCACCCATTGCAATGTTTAATTGTGTTGCTTTATCTATTTTGGTTAAGGTTGTGCAATGCTGGGTGTAAATGTGGTTTTCTGTTTCTGTTTTGCAATTCGCGTGTTTGCTGTGTCGCAGGAGCCCCGTAAAGAGCTTGCAAGCTCACCGGGTGTTTTCTGCTGTAACAACGAAGATCTATCTGTCCATCACAGCGCAGTGTGGGAACCAATGCGCCACTGCTACGCCTCTCAGATGCGCAATTAGACGTACCCGACTCACCGCGGATGGAGGTATCGGCAGATGTGAGACAAGGTCAAATGCATAAACATTCGTAGACCATTGCGGTTACATCGTACCCAAATATTGCAAAGGGTAATCGGGTGGTTCATTGCTTAAGAAACATCCAACAGATGCCATAATATGTCTCGCACATAGTGAACCACATCCCTTCCTGTTGACCCAACCTCGCTCTGATTTGTCATGGTTATGCATGGATGGCAAGTGGTTGGAGAGGAACTGCCGGCTGATCGGACCCAGGGCCCCGCGCTGGAGCTCAAACGTGCGCAGCTGCGTTTCAAAGTTCCCTATCACTCTGGAGGCTGATGACCAGCTCCTGCCCACTGCTGGGTGCCACTTTCATCACGTACAGTTCTAAATACATAAATAACTAAGCGTATATGGTATTTGAATAATTCTTGTAGCGCAAAGGCTACGAGGAAATTACTATAGCTGTACACATTCCACCTACTGGATGCAGATTGTAGCATTTAATTTTGCATGATATTTCCGGTTATAAAACACACTCGTATGCTATACGTTTAAACAAAATGTTTTGAAAATGGAATTTAAAAAGCACAATATGTATTTACGTTCATTGTAATCTTAAATTATTTTTTTATTGAGTACTATTTCCCATGTACAAGAAATGCTAATAAAATAACAACTTGGCATACAAGTGTGCTTGCACAGCCATGGAATGGTGGTCTCACAGTTCATGTAACAAGAGACTCAAACCAGCGTTAACTAAACCAGTGGAAAGGCAGATATTGGACCTGGGTTGGTCAGTCACTCATATTATCTAAGTTGGAAGAAACCGTTTTGCTCGGTAGTTATTCTTAGCGGTTGTAAAGCGGGGAAGGGGTAAGCAAGTTACACTATGCCAGAGCACCGGAGGCAATATAGTCAGGACAATTAATCTCGGGGAACATGTCTTTGGACAGTGAGAGGAAACTGGAGCACCCAGCAAAAACTCGCACAGACGCGGGGAGAATATATAGACCCAACACAGAAAAGCACTCGAACTGGGAATTGAACCCGGGTCTTCTTGCTGTGAGGTGGCAGCGGTACTCACTGCGCCACCGTGCCGTCCCACCCAGTGTTAAGATTAAACGTGGGTTGCACGGAGCGTGGGGTCGGATTATGAGATATAGAAGAGTATCCCGAGCCCATATGAATAATTTGTCAATATCACCATTTTTTTCCGTGCCACCCTCAAGACTTTGACCATCCACTGAATGTGGAGCTACAACAAAAAATAAAGATTTGCTCATAAAAATAACAATTGCATTTGTTGGGCGCTTTTCACCCGAGGGTCACAAAGCGCTGCACAGAGCCGCGGAGAGAACGGCATATTAACAACGAGATAAGAACGGCAAATCAGCTAAAACGTTTTTTGTTTGAGTATTCATAACAGCTGCGTCATCAGGATTTTCACAGCTGCATCATTAGGAATTTTTTATTGGCGATATGAAAGAAGTTGTGCGATACATGTCATACAAATGTGTGTTTTTTGTGACGTTACAAACGTCAACTGTCAACTCCACGATTCCCTTTTCGAGTGTAAATGAGTGATACTTAATTTTGCAAGTAAATTTTGAACATCTAGCCGTGAATACTCACATCGACCTATAAAGAACAATGATTTTGCGAGGGAAGTGGAGGGAAGAGGAAGGAGACGGATAAGTTAGGACAGTGCTGGAAGCTGAACAGGCCTCTGCACAACCGCAAAAGGTGGAATCAGTTCACCAGAATCAACCTTAAGTTGTAAGGATGGCGACATCATCACTGAGAGTAAACAAACACACCTTACGGCAGGCACCTGGCACACTGCCTTCTCAATTTAACACAGCATTTACATCTGATCACCAGATTATTTCAGTGTCCCAATAACCATGCGTGGAGCAAACGCTAAGTGCAGAAATTCAGTCATTTCCGTGACATAATAGGATATTTTATTTCCATACCAATGGGCAGATGGGGCACTTCCTTGATAATTTTCCCACAGAACATGGTGAACAGGCTAATGGTGAAGAAACACCACAGTATGCCAGCATCATATGACAAACCACCATGTACAAAATGCAATGACATGCTATACACTAAACACACACGCATTCCCTAACCAGCCTACAAAGGAGTGTTTGGTAGAGTAGAAGCATTATCGGTTCAATCACACTTCTTATTTTTTCCCATATGATGCCAAACAATGAGCGACGGGTTTTCCTGACCCTTGAGTCACGGTAATTGGCTCAATTCTCAAACGGTCTCCTTTGTATATGCACTTCTGGTCGCACGAGCAAGCCCTATGAACCTGTTGCTGTGTGGAACTGAGCAGGAGAACGCACTGATGTTATGACAGGCGCGAGTACATATTTGATTCATCAGTGGCATCTGAGCCGAGGTCACAGCAACCCTGTTGAATGTCAAAATGGGATTAAAATGGGTGAGAAGCAATTGTTTTGTTTGTTTCTTACAGTTGTTTCCTCACAAAGGCTCTGATGGGATTTGAAGGCAGGATGCAAACTTTCTTCGCTATTGACGTTTGTACAGAACATATTTGTTTTGAGAGTAAAAAAAAACGCATTCGTGGTCATATCGTAATCTGTTGAGATTATTTCCACTGCTGTGCGTGTTGTTGTACTATTACCCTTGTCTTAGTTGCACTAAGAATGTGCTCCTACAGCTTTACGAATAGCGCTGGATACCGAAATATACCTGATGATGGAATAACAATTACCATAAATGTGCTATTTTAAAAATTTGTTATGGGTACAAGATTTATTAAAGAAACAAATTTCTACTCTCAGAACACATGCAGCAAATGAGGTATGTAGGCATCAAATGCTCTTAATTGTTATTTGTTAATTATAATCGGTTCATGTGAAGTGGACACTTTATGGCTTCCAACAAGGTTCAAACGAGATTTAAATTGTCAATGGAATATTGACCTGAAAACGAGACAATGTATCAAATTGTGGAGAGGGTGAATGGTTACGGTTATTGTAATTCTTACAAGATAAAAAAATGGAACAAAATCTTAAAAGTGTGCAAAGCAGCATGGAGAAGTACACTTTTGGAGACAAGAAGAGGAACACACAGATCAGAGGACATTAACAAGTTGGAGATTTCATGATGACCGGTAATACAACTGGGCTTGGGCAAGACACGTCATTAGATGGGATGATTGCCGGTGATCAAACTTATGCTGAAGTGGTAGCCAAAAGAAGCAACATGCGTAAAAGAGTCCACAGTGCAGATGGAATAATGCATGCAACTTGCATGCAGGACCCACATTGGATTGTTGCACCGTGAAATTGTGACAGATGGTGCCATTGCGTTGAACCCTTCATTCAGCAGTCGATATATCATGAATGATGATGATGTTCACAAATTCAACACAACTACAAAAAGGATAGGGTACTTCACTTTGAACTTCACGTTTACGTACGGTAATTGTGTGACAGTTACATAACTGACAGATTGTTATCCATCTCATATTTGTTGGAATGGAAAATTCCTCAGCGGCGTTTCACCACAGCCCCACGCTTACTGCAAACTTTGTGGAAATCAAAGTAAGGCAGAGTTTACAGATTTTTGTCAATAATTTGCCTACCACCAACATCCAGGCAAATTGTAATACAACTAGCGTCACCTCAACTGTGGAATATATTCACTTAGTGAATGCCACGGGTGGCACGGTGGCCCAGTGGGGAGCGCTGTCGCTTCACAGCAAGAAGGTCCCGGGTTCGAATCTCGGCTCGGGTGCCTTTCTGTGTGGAATTTGCATGTTCTCTCCCCGTGTCCACGTGGGTTGTCGCCCGGCACTCCGTTTTCCTCCCACAGTCCAAAAAACATGCTGCTGCATAGCTTAATTGGCTAAATTGGTCTCAGTGCCCAGTGATTGACTGGCGTCCCATCGTGGGTATATCCCTGCCTTGCGCCCTGTCTGCCGGGATAGGCTCCGGCTCACCACGACCTTGTACAGGATTAAGTGGTTTCTGACAATGAGATGAGTGTATGCCACAGGCTGTAACGTAACTTGACTGTAAACCGTAAGTCTGCTTCTGAACACGAACATAGAAAAAAAAAGTGCTGGGTCTCACGTTTAAGTGAGTACTGAAAGAGCCACAAGAAGCTCACGTGGATTATTAATCATGACACTCAATACTAGTTTCTATTTTAAAAACCACACCTTGGAATCAGAGCAGTGGGACTAAAATACAGCTGCACTTGCCTGTATATGAACGGCACACGACATACACGTATGCACAGAGTGAAGATCCTGTACCTGTATGTACATATCAACTAACACCTTTATAATTGGGTAAAAGCCCATTTTAAGCGGGTTCTTTTCTCCAAGGGCACCCTGGGTTTAAACATTCACCATGCATCTCATGCTTAACATGTACACGCGAATATATTGACCTGGCGGTCAGCGTGTGTAAGAACACGTTGACATCCTACCGTTCTCGCACTGTGGCCCACTGAGCCTGCCAGTTGGCATGTCCCGGTTCGACTCCAGCGGTCTCGACCTTCCCAGCGGCACGGTGCTGCGGTTTCTTGCCGTTGCCTCCAACGTCCGCAGCCATGGTTCGCTCCCAGGACCCGTCCCGGTCCCAGGGCCGGCTCGGCGCAGGCGGCAGCTCCTTGGCGGAGGTGCCCTCTTCTCTCGGAGGCTTGCGGCTCCGCTTGAGCGACTCTGGCAGCAGCAGGAAGAAGGGGAAACAGCGCATGGCTGGGCCGAAGAGACGATGGGAGAGAGGGACGGCACGGGGACCCGGACCGATCCGGGCATTAACGTGCCCAGGTCCGGAGGGAGCTGCTGCAGATTTCTACCGTCCCGGCACGCACACGGCTGCTCTCCTCATCTGCTCTCAAGTGAACGGAGGAGACACACCGCTCGCTGCGTTGCAAATCTTGTACTGAACGCAAGCTCGGTGTTGTTGAGAATGCGTGCGAGAGGCGTCTGTGCTAGCGCAAATGCTGCCGAGCTTGAGCTCCCAAGCGCGCTGCGTGTGATGCTCGCGATGGTGATACGCGCACGCAGAGGACACGTGTGCGCGCGCGTGTGCGCGTGTTGGCATGCGCTCGTCAGCTCGTGTTTAATAGAGTACTAATTCAAGGCCGTCATTTGTGTTTGTGTGATATCTGTGCCCTGTGTTGGTATGCAGTCGTCTGCGCGTTCAATGCAATATTAATGCTCACGCATTCTGGGTGCTGTGCGTGAATAGTACGCTATACGGTGTGTTGAGATAGTGTGGTCAGCGTGTTGTGATGCAAGGATATGCAGTACTGTATAAATACTGTGTGTGAATAGTACGTTGTGTGTTGGGTTTAACTGCGTTAATGCAAGGCTGCATCTGTGTTGTGTGTGTTGTGAAATGATCAGCGTGATTGATAGTTTTATTGGAAAGGTTTATGTATGCTGTGCCCCGTGCGTTGGCAGTGTTGTGCGAGTGGAGACATGCAACACGCGTGTGTATAAGAGCTGCGCATTAATGCACAGCTCTATACATGACGTGTGTAACGTGTGTTGCGTGTTGGTATGTAACGATCAGTATATACTGTTATAGAGCAAGTGCACACATCGTATGGTGTTTGTGCATTGCGGGTATAGGTCATATGCACGACTGCGTGCACAAGAGTCTATTAACTCCAGCGTGTACACATGATGTGCGCTGTGCATGCAGGTCATGTGTTAGCGAGTATGTATTTTAACACAGTGTGTACACTAAAAAACGTGACCACGTACTGCACGTGATTTGTTTATGTTGTGTGCATGGCCGTTACAGAGTGTTTAACAGGGCATTTCATGCAATGATATAAACTATTTATGTTTCTATCCTGCATGTGTGTGTTGTCTAAGCACCTACAAACTACAGGCATATGCTGTCAATGCTAGTACACTGCATGTAAGTGCCGCGTATGTGCTGCGCTGACACTTGACAGTGACGCGAGTGAGCAGGTATACTGACGTTGTATAACAATGCATGAATACACTCACGTACATACGATGTGCGTGCGTCTATGAAGCGTGTGCGATTGAGCTCATCTGCGCCATATCCAGAAGCGCCGGCGTTCGAATTGAATCAAAACGTGGACTTGGCGAAGGTGCAATTTAAGTTGCACACGCATCCCAAACCGGAATGAATCGGGCAGTGGTACCGCTGCAGGAGTTCTTACATTGACAGGAAAGGTGAAGTAGGGATACTTTTATGCAGTGTTGGACAGCAAAACCCATCAACATGGGTGCACTGGAATCTCACACATTCCAATAAAGGCATTGCAATTTTCATCACTACTCTGTCCATCTTGGACGTACAGCCCAGCCTTTAATAAACTGCATTGCCTATATAACTGCTCCCACTAGAGCAATAAAGCACTGTATAACACATCTGCCAGTTGAACACCAATGCAGGAGGTGGACTCCTAAGCTACGGGGGTGGCCAACAGATGGCAGTGCTCGGGAGTTACTCCCTGTTATGAGTGGGTTTTCTCCGGGTATTTCATCTCTCTCCCACAAGAAGCCAAACGCTCAACGACACTGCTCAATTAACCCAACACAGAACCCTCCTAAAGAGATCCTGAGACTCAAGGAAGCTATCCTGGGAAAATGATTAGCACTATATAATGGTGCAATAGATTATGAACAATTTGGACACAAGTCTGAGATTGATGCCAGTTGTATTTGATGTGCAATTATTTCTCCCAGATATGTGCTGTGCGTTCTACAACGGTTAAATAAAGGATTAATTGACCCATGGCATGAACACGCTATACACTGAACGCACGAGTGGGTGGACACTTTTTAAAAACACATTATATATTTAGAACACAATTTTGCTCACTACAAAAGTTATAAAGCATCAATAGTACGGCATACAGTACTTAACTCAATAATAATAATTGCACTTCTGGAGCGTTTTTCACCCGAGGGTCACAAAACGCTGACCACAAGGTTATCCGTTTTAGTTCAACGAATAACGCAGCTCACCGGATACCATCCATTGCACAGAATGTTCCGCAGCTGCAAAAGAAATAATGATGTACAACCTTATTACCGGGCGGCACGGTGGCCCAGTGGATAGCGCTGTCGCCTCACAGCAAGAAGGACCAGGGTTCGAATCTCGGCTCGGGTGCCTTTCTGTGTGGAGTTTGCATGTTCTCCCCGTGTCCGCGTGGGTTTCCGCCAGGCACTCCGTTTTCCTCCCACAGTCCAAAAAACATGATGCTGCAAGGTTAATTGGCTTGCAGACTAAACTGCCCTCAGTGCTCGGTGATGGATTGGCGTCCCATCGTGGGTGTATCCCTGCCTTGCGCTCTGTATCTGCTGGGATAGGCTCCGGCTCACCGCGACCCTGGACAGGACTAAGCGGTCTTTGACAATGAGATGAGCTGAGAACCTTATTACATGTAATGATGCAGGTTTTGATGGCTCAATGCGTTAGAGGCATCCTCAGACGCCTGAGGATGCCTCTAACGTGCGAGGCGAAACGTCGCAATGGGGAGAGAGGGAGAGCGATCGACACGGCTGTCCCGAGACAGCAGCTTTTCGAAGCAATCATCAATCATATTACACTCCATTGCTGGATGAAGGCTCTCTCACACCATCATGAGGGTGGTTTCACCATACTTCACCGTAATGCTGAGTGCAAGTTGGTGAAGGTTGGGGGAGAGGGGAGGGGGTGGCAGGACAGGATCACGCATCGCTTGCCACAGATGTAAACCATGGCCTAGATTAAAGCTCGGGTGGCCAAGCTGAGAGCGCGTTGATGACCGTTTACACCACTGCTGCCCCCTTTGCAGACGTACCACGACACAATCTGAATTACACAGCACATCAGACGCACACACTTTGGGCCACCACACGCAACGCCTGTGTTATGGCCAAAAGAACCATCCAGAAAAAATACCACTAATTCATCCACTCTTCTTAAAAGGATTCGTTTCTTGAAGTCTCGATAGTGTAAAAATTCACGGATAATCAGTTCTAGAAGCATTTTGTCATGTGTTGCAAGCTACAGTGAGCACCAACATGGCCATATACTTAACAGTGTACACACAACGTACTGGAGTAAACCCAAATCTCCCATGGTAAGACTTTTTTTGTCTTAATAAGCTCGCAACTTATTATGCTGGTTAAGGTTTCAGCTCCTCCCTGTACAGTTCACGGGCCGAGGAACGCAGCCTTTGAACAACGAATGCATGAACATGGGATTATGAATAAAAGAATCTATGTTGAGTACTTTGAACAAACACAGGTTTTCATTTGTTTCCTCCCACATGCAAAAGACATGCTGCCAAGGTTAACTGGCCTGACTAAATTCATATGCGATAGACTGGAGTCCCATCCTGGGTACAGCCATCTGGAGGATTAAGCGGGCATTGATAGTGAACTAATGTTTTCATTAAAAACACTCGAACGTTTATTTGGAGGAGCAATTGGTACCGGCTAGCACGTGTTATAATCCCGGCAACCCAAGTTGGATTTATGACAAAGGCTAACATCAGTTCAGTTCTAACCCCTGATCTGAACTTGGCCACACTCCCCTTTACAAACCGACAATTACCAGTGTGGTGAAGTATGGCCAAACAACCTTATAACTGACGTGGTGTGTGCACTAAAAATACAGCAGTGCAGGAATATCTTCACGCCATCACCCCAGACTTATTCTCCACTGCAATCAAAAGCCGTCCATCCATGCGTCTTGTCTGGCTTTTGCATATCATCCTCACTGTCAACTGTGAAGGCTTGGCTCGATTCCAATTTCCTGAAACTATATGGTAACAAAACAGGAGTTTTGCTTGTCAGAATCCCGCACCAAGTGTCCAAAGCTGAACCCATCCTTTTGATGTTTGACCGGCGTTGCTCCGACATATATCGAAGTTTCTAAGGCAGTCCGGAGTCGAGGATTGACTGTTGATTCCTCACTCAACTTTGAGACACACATCAAGAAGCTGACGAAGGTAGCCTATTTCCATCTCAGAAACATCCTGTCACCCTACGATGCGCAGAAGATATTTCGCATCTTCATCTCTTCAAGAATCGATTATTGCAACGCATGACTTCCTGACCTCCCTGCCTACTGATCAATCCTCTCGATCGCGTGCAGAATGAGGCTGCCAGAGTCCTCGCCCACACTCCGATCCACGATAATATATTCCTAGTGCTGGCGTCTCTCCGCTGGCTACCGGTGAAGTGCAGGATTGAATGCAAGACCATCCTTTTCACCGACAAGGCTCTCAATGGCGCTGTTTCGAAATAAAACATCCGTGACCTCCTTCAGGCACCCTCTTCAACAGGACATCCATCCTCCCAGCACGGGCTTGCTGCATGTGCCGAGATCGCACCTCCATTCCATGGGTGACAAGAGCCTTCTCGCTTGCTTCTCCCAGCCTCTAGAACGCCCTTCCATTGAAAATCCGGTCAGCCGAGTCCCTGGGCATCTTCAAATCCCATCTCAAGACTCGCTTGTTCCGCAAGGCCTTGACGTGCTTTGGCTAGGACTGCTGATGCTGCTCAGTGATATGTGCTTGGATGATAATAACTTTCACAGTCATTATTATACTTAGTTCATTTACTCTGATGTTGCTGCTGACATGCTATTCTCTCCACAGCCCTGTGCAGCGCTTTGTGACCCTCGGGTGAAAAGAGCTCTAGAAACACAATTATTATTAAAGGGGAATGTAAATTATTATTCGTTGTCTCATTGCTATGCCGACACTAGCTAAAACTTTATTTGTTCCAGCATCATTAGAAGGTCTCACAGGGCTTTAGATAAAATAACCCAACCCTTAACCCTTAATGAAACTAAAAATGATACGAAAAAACAATGAAAGCAAAAAAACGAATATGCAAGAGAAAACGAATGTCTTTAAAATAGGTTCTAATTAATGAATTAATAATACGATTTCATGGATCAATGCCAATTCCCAGATCGATAGTCTGTAATATATTAAGTAGCTGTAGCTCATCTGACCTTTCAGTGGCACGACAGTGGTTCCAATAGCTGAGTTTTCATCCAGATTATTTTTCCGTGTACTCTCGCACACCGTATATGTACAGGTCCAGGTTCTCACAATGGTACCTGCATTGCAGTAATGAGGTGCCTATCCGCACACAGCCATGCTTTAGACAACCAACCCAAAAACAGTCAAAACTGTGGTCATATTATTTTCGACAACAGCAACTACTGTGCTCTGGTTAGACGTAATCAGTGAAGCATTGCCATCATCGTTCCCTGCCGGCACAAACTTTTCTGTCAAAGCAGGTTCTCATAATTTACAGAGTGACGAAAAAATAACTGGTAATACTGCTGCATTGGCATCGGGTCCACGAGCATAAGATGATCAATTATACTGCCCTAGAGGAAATAATATATAATAGGAAACGTCACTTCCATAAGAAATAGACCTGCAATCATCGTCATTCTCCCAACAATGGTGCTGCTTCTGAGACATCACTTTATCATAATTGTCAATATATGCTTAGTCATGAACAAAACCGCGGGGGGCTGAAGCCTATCCCGGCAGACAGAGGGCGCAAGGCGGAGCTATACCCAGGATGTGACGCCAGTACTATCGCAGGGCACACTTTCTTGGGGGCAATTTACTCAGCCGGCCAATGAACCGAGGCAGCAGAGCGTGTCTTCGGATGGTGGCAGGAAACCAGAGGAAATATTTTAAATATACACTATTCTGTCAAGGGCGGCGCGGTGGCCCAGTGGTTAGTGCTGTCGCCTCACAGCAAGAAGGTCCCGGGTTCGAATCTCTCGGCTCGGGTGCCTTTCTGTGTGGAGTTTGCGAGCTGCTCTCCCCGTGTCCGCGTGGGTTTTCTCCGGGCACTCCGGTTTCCTCCCACAGTCCAAAAAAACCCCCATGCTGCTGCAAAGGTTAATTGGCTCGCAGACTAAATCGCCCGCAGTGCCCGGTGATGGACTGTCGTGCCATCGTGGGTATATCCCTGCCTTGCGCCCTGTGTCTGCCGGGATAGGCTCCGGCTCACCTCGACCCTGTGCAGGACCAAGCGGTTTCTGACAACGAGATGAGATTATAAATTAAGACGTGAGGGAAATGCGTCTTGACAGCAAGTTCTCAACTTTAACTTGTCAAAAACGGGGGCAAAATAATCAAGGGACTTTGCATCGCAAGAGGAAAGTCCGGTTGCCAACTCAGGCATTGGAATCCGGGACACGTCATCGTGTCAATGAATAAAATGTTCATCTCATTGTCTGAAACCGCTTAGTCCTATACAGGGTCACGGTGAAGCCGGAGCCTATCCCGGCAGACACAGGGCGCAAGGCAAGGATATACCGACGATGGGACGCCAGTCCATCGCCGGGCACTGCGGTGTTAAAGAGCAAAAAGAAAACTGGGACAAGACTAACCTAGAGATTTGGCAGGACGGTTGCCTCCACAACGATCGTGGAAAATCCAGGACAGGTGGCAACCCAGGTGTTAAGAAAAATACAAACTTTTAAAGAGAGATTAATAAAACCTGCATCGGTGCATTGTAGCTTTAAAAAAACAACTGATTTTCTACGGCTCATCCGAGTTACGAAGCACATTAATGACAATGTCAAAGCAATAAGCACGTTAAAAACAAAGTTAAATCTAGTTTCATCACACTTGAGGATTTAAAACGTCTGCGGTACAGTGCCGTGTTTCTTGGGTTCCTAGCGAGTGCGGCCCGCGTACAGTGCACACACAAGCGACGGACTTTTAACACAATTACACAAACAGCCGGTGGGAACACAAACACCCGAACAAGTTTGTGTCACAACATTGCCAGTGTCCGGAGATGTACTTCAATTTTAAAAATGTTTTAAACCAGAAGAAGGGGGACACAACAGCCC
>JAZEWT010000007.1:14246463-14257272 GCA_036362905.1 Mordacia mordax | reverse complement strand
AGGCGAGAGTTGGTTCGCGTGACCGTGAGTTGATCGCGTGGTCGTTGTTCGCGTTTGGCGCGGCCGAATTGAGCAAACCTCGTTTGTTGAGATGCAGAGCCATCGGGAGTCCCAGTATGTCTGGGCTGGAGAGAGAGAGAGAAGGTGAGTGGCCGCCAACGCCAGCGCGATCGACGCCGGCGCGTGATGGGCAGCAAGAAGAATCCATCGCGGGCAAGTCCACGCGTCGCGACAAGAGAAAAACCTTGGCAAGTTTCAAGACTTTTGTTTTGTTTTCCCAGAGGGCCCTCTACTGACGAACGAATGGCTGGTTGCTGTGGAACGAGTGGCTTCTTCTCGTGGGAGAGAAACATCAAGAGTGAGCAGAGGAAACTAAAAGCAAAGAACAATAAGCGATAACGCTCACACAGATGGGTTCATGATGCCTTTTTTTCTCTACTGACATCTGGTCATTGCATATCACAGCAGGTTTGGCACTTTCTCAAATCTGATGTTTCAATCGCTGCTGCCAAAGTGCTCAATTACAGGTATGCAATGCCATGCCCAGACCTATGATACGCACAATACGATGTACGGCCTATTCCTTTAGCTCCTACTTACGGACTACGAATATTGGCAATATTGTACAAATATCACGATGTCACTAGTGGCAGTTTGGATGCACGCTGTTTTTCTTTACGCACCAGGATACATTTTTGTACATTTAGAATAAATAGCTGCACCAAAAATAAACAAGGGGGACTCAAAACATACGCATGAGCTTGGATTTGTTTTGGCATCTATTCATTATGAAGCCTGAAATTACCTTTCGGCAAAATGACCACCGAAATATATTCAGGATTTGACATTATAAAGTACATTCTCAACTGAATATGTGCATCAATAATTAACGTGTAGGACACAATTTAAAATACGAGGTCCTTACATGGAGCCCTGCAGGTCCACATCATTTTAGTGTACACATACAGCATTACACGGTATAACCTTTCACAACCTTCAGTGGCCCATTAACCTTCTTGCGAGCCACACTCTTATGGGTGCACAGCACACAGGGCGGCTGAATGCGTAATGACTTAACAAACCAATTTGGCAATGCATTCATAAAATGGATGAATTTACAGTCCTGCTTGCAAGCAGGACAGCGTTTCCTGGCTCTTACCTTTTATTTCTTGCTGGCATTCCGACACATTAGGTCACCCGAAAATCGTGTGGCGTTGAGCCTGCAAAACCAATTAAAATCAAATGGGAAGGTGGCTTTCCAGTCCGATGTGCATTTGGCTGCATTTACATTACGCGCTTAAGTCAGTGGGCATCGTAATTAATGCTGCAAGATGAAATTTACAACGTGTAAGCAAAACGAAAATTGTCGTCAAACCGTATTCATAATAATAATTACCATTTTCTAATCCTCGCATATTCATTCAATGTCGGAGGTATTTGTTTTTGAATGCTGAACGATGCAGAGTTGCGACGAAATCGCCGAGTCGTGAGGAAGGGGAAAGCAGCCACTCAGCCAGCACCAACATTTTCCTGGCACTGCGTCCTGTATTTCATGATATCGGCCAAATAATTAATAAAAGTGTTCTTTTTTTTAGTGATGGGAGAAAACCGGAGAACCTAGAGGAAAACCATGCATTCGTGCAACTTTATTTCATTCCCTTTTCGTTTAATTTCTAGACGGACCCGTTTTACAACAGAAGCCCAACGTAAATAATACTATTTTTACAACCTTTTGTAAAAATCACCTTTTATAAAAAATCTACTGCTGGATGAAGGCCCCTCCATGCTGTGTCAGTCAATAGCTTTTAAAGTGTATTCTTTGGATATGGTGAGCCACAGAAAATAAGTGGATGGATCCTATCAATATCATCGCGCATGGGTAGTGTTTTAATAAACCTAATTGCTTATAAACCCCAGGTCCCCCCCTGGTCACAACCGTTTAACGGTATGCTTTAAATAACTGTTATGGCCAGGCGTGGAATTGGGTAGAAACGCACGGGAATGCTATTCCAATAGTGAAAATAGCAGAGGGAATCTATAAGGCTTTCATGGTCTGAAATTTGGATGATGATTGTACATCTCAGGATTCACAAAAACCCAGGAAATGTGTTCTCACGAACTCAACATTTTACGGGGGAGGACCCCCCAAACATCCACTTTTAACGGAGGAATCGCTGACCCAGGTGCATTCCCAGGGTGATTTTGTTCCCAATTCCACCCTGCTTATTACATTGGTCTGGAAGGTCTACTGCCTGATGGGATCTAAACATATCAATTGAAATGTGTGGAGATAAATGCCTGTTTATCTACTACCCATCGTTTTTTCAACCACCAATAATGAGGTTTTCTTCCCTATGTGCAATGTAGAAAACGACACTGTATATAACAAGGGTACACTAATCACAAACAATATTCTAGTGTTATGACGCCCATAGTTACCGTAAAGGGTTGGAGTACAGTAGTGGTTCAATGGTTAGTGTGCTGCGCTATGAACCCGATGACCCGAGTTCCTTTTCTCCGGCCATTGCCAACATTAGTGGAAACGTAAATTTGAATATCGGAATCGGTCCTATCTACCCCCCACCTGATCAACATGGTGAAATATGGTCAACCCCCCCCCAATGCAACTCCCTCTGCCAGAATTGCCTAAGGAGCGCCTTTGTCCATTGGTGTGTTGAGAATATATTTACTTGCAAATACCCATAAAATATAATGTCACAGCATCAGTTGATTGATTCTTCAGATTCAGCACTTTTTAATCTGGATCATCAAATGTATCCATCAACGGCAGCAGAGTGCCATGAGAGCAATGAGCTATTCATAGCTCACATTTTTTTTTACCAACGATTGAAAAGGAATGGCCAATATTTATGTTACGAGTACATTGCGATATCCTCTTTTAAGCAAAAGTGAGATGATCTATAATGATCGCATATCTCATTCATGTGAATCTAGGGGTCTTAACCCAAAAGCCAATCAACAAAAAGAAAGAGCTAATGCTACGTTCACGTGTGTAGTCTCTTGAAATGAAACCATCATGTGCAAAATGTCAAACATACATTTATGTAAAATTGTATGCATATTTGAATACGGAGTCAATTCAACAAGGGACATCTGTCCCATAAATTGTTGTGTGCATCGCAAATCTCAATACAGTCTCAGCTTTGTCGATCCACTGCTGGATGCATACTTCTCTGCACTGTTTTGGTCGCGGTGCTTATGTGACCATACTTCATCATGCCGGCGAAAGCAGGGACTCACTCCTGATTCAGACATCACTCGCCAATAGGCGCGGCCGAGAACATAACTCATTCCGCTGAGTTCGTGGTGCAGTGCGTTAGCATCACCATTGCCTCCATGCAAAAGCTCAGCTCTGGGCTATAAATCGTAATCGTCGCGCTTATTGGTGGTCGGCGTTTTGGGGGTAGCAAGGCAGGGGTGGAGCGGGAGGAGGGGGTGACTCGGGTAGGTTTGGATATCATCGGGCACGGATGTTAGTCGTGGCCTGGAATTGATCTCAGGTCGCTGGGTTCACGGCACACGTGGGCGAATCACTTTTCCACCACGCCCTTAACCCGACACCGTATATAGTGACTTAATTGGATATTTCATGGAATTTAACCTTTCACAGCTGTGTTTTAAATTAACCATGCACGAGACCATCACCGGGTCAACAAGTGCCATAGGGAAACACCAATGTGTGCTCTTATTTTGTTACCAACGGAATAAACTAGCATTGGCAGCGGCAAAGACTTTTCTGCCTTGGGCGGTCGGCATGTGCCACCTCACCCAATTACTGGCTCATATCGCCCCGCACATTCGAAAGTGAAATAAAATAACAAAATGAAAGGGGCCCGATAATCGGAACGATGGAAATGAACAACACGCTCAGCAACCTGACAAAGACAATTACCGTGGCTTTGCTTGAAAAATCTGGTAAGGAGGACTGGCTAAACGTTTAACTGTATTTCATCGACTTTGTAAAGCGATAAATCATGTGATATATCTCATCTCATTGTCAGAAACCGCTTAATCCTGTACAGGGTCGCGGTGAGCCGGAGCCTATCCCGGTAGACACAGGGCGCAAGGCAGGGATATACCCACGATGGGACGCCAGTTCATCATCGGGCAATGAGGGCAATTTAGTCAGCAAGCCAATTAACCTATGCAGCAGCATGTTTTTTGGACCGTGAGAGGAAACCGGAGTACCCGGCGAAAACTCACGTGGACACGGGGAGACAACATGCAAACTCCACACAGAAAGGCACCCGAGCCGAGATTCGAACCCGGGAGCTTCTTGCTGAGGCGACAGCGCTACCCACTGGGCCACCGTGCCGCAGACGTGATACATCACCTAATATATTTGTTTCAATAAGTGCTATAGGTCTACTGAAAATTTAAATGTACACGTTTCGGTTTGGGTGGCACGGTGGCCCAGTTTGCTTGGGTTTCGCTGAAGGGCATGTTTTAGCCAGGCAAAGTGTAAGACCACGTTATACCCTGAATAGTTATTTTCTTTAACCTTACGTACTTTTTTTTAAATAAACAAAAAATGCGCACGCTTCCTCCCCCAGGAACCAGCTGAATATAACTGCAAGCCAGCTCAGCGGCGTGTGCCCGTGTTGTGGCTCATCTATTGCAGTCTTTTACTTGCTGCATTATTACTGAAAAGAACGGCGTCATCATGCCAATTATATACCCAGGAAACACAAGTCTCCAGACGAGTCCTCATTCCAGGAGCGCCTACAATTTGAGTATTTGAAGTCCCCCTGTGAATCCAAACTTTATTCTTTTGACATCACTCACTACTGATGTTAGTCTCGCTTGGGAATCGAATTCGGGTTGCTGGACTAAAAGCACAGAGCATTGACCAACTGCATGTACCATTGCGCCACCACCGCATTGCATGTTATCTCCATTGAGCTAAAAAAACAACAGTCGTAAACACTCTCAAAATGCACGATTAATGATTTATCCATAGTTTGATTTATTCTTTGTATTTACTAGTTCACGCCTCTCGTATTTTGCCAATATTATACATTATATAGTTGAACCTAAAACATTAATAAAGATAAACAACGAAGACCAAATCATTATAATATATTTAAACAATCCTGCTGTTTATTTATATTCGTATTTAGCATAAATGCACTCGCACTTTGCATGCATGTGGATTTGTAACGAAAAAAAAATCCCCACGTTTGTCAATCCTCTGATGTAGTGCAACAGGATGCTATTTAAGCCAATTCAATTTAAGATCGCATGCAGTTCTCCGAGTGTGCTACAACTCTTTAACGTGTCCGCTGGTGAATAACCGCAAGAAAACGTCTGCGCTCTTATGGTTATTTACAAACGCACACACAATGTATGACCATTAGCACGCTCGCGGAGGCATTCGGACTGCAGAGGATTTCGGAAAGGGCTGTAAATGTGGTCAGAAACCTGGTGCGGCGCTCGTTATCAGCACCGCTCCCCGCCATCCGAACATCCGAGGTTAATTCCCAACCGTGGCGGCGATCAGTGGCGAGTGATTTGTGAAGCGGTCCCATCGCGGACATCCTGCATCTCACCTGCGCTCTGTGGTTAAAAAATCCCTCAAGAACTGACCCGGCGCGGGGACGCTTACAGTGGGCAGTGTGGGTTTTTTTATTAATGGAATCGTTAATTAAAACAGTGGCACGTATGAATGTGAATTAGGACGTTATGAGACGCAGTTACCAATATTACAAGGTCCATAAAGAACGCATTTAAAACTTGGATGAGTTATAATTTTTCACGTCGGCTTTCCACGACCAATATTACGATTCATAATTAATTTCTTGTTGGTTAGATCGTGCATTATAATACCGAAGTTTTAACTATAACCCTCAACCATCTGATACAGCCCATTATTTTATTTTTGCAGAAAATCAAGCAACGTGTTGAGGATCTTGTCCGATGTTCTATCGCAGACCACATCCAGCATTCTCAGATGTTAATACGCGCTCAATCCTGCTTGATTAAAAAAAAACACATTGCACGGTGGCCCAGTGGGTAGCGCTGTCGCCTCCTCACAGCAAGAAGGTCCCGGGTTCGAATCTCGGCTCGGGTGCCTTTCTGTGTGGAGTTTGCATGCTCTCCCCGTGTCCGCGTGGGTTTTCGCCGGGTACTCCGGTTTCCTCCCACAGTCCAAAAGCATGCTCCTGGAAAGGTTGATTGGCTCGCAGACTAAAATTGTCCCGCAATGCCCGGCGATGGACTGGCGTCCCGTCGTCGGGTGTATTCCTGCCTTACGCCCTGTGTTTCCGGGATAGGCTCCGGCTCACCGTGACCCTATATAGGATTAAGCGGTTTCAGATAATGAGATGAGATGAGGTTTCAGATAATGAGATGAGAGATGAGACTAAATTGCCCTCAGTGCTCGGTGATGGACTGGCGTCCTATCGTGGGTATATCCCTGCCTTGCGCCCAGTGTCTGCCGGGACAGGCTCCGGACCACCGCGACCCTGTACAGGACTAAGCGGTTTCTGACAATGACATGAGATGAGACATCAATTTGTATTTTTGCCCCCGTGAACCACTTGATTTGATTGGCTCTGTCGGGTAATGGATCGTTACAATTAACATACTTGACTTTGTACCTATGCGATCTAAGTTATTGTACTCATCGCAAGTGTACCCGTCCACATCGTTACTTTGAGCACTCGGCTACATTCCGGTATTGTCAGTCAGTCATTCAGAAACAGTACCCGCTTAATGCTGTATAGGGTCGCGGGGGGCCAGAGCCTATCCTGGCAGGCAGAGGGCGCAAGGCGAGGCTATTCCCCGGACGTGACGCCAGTATATCGCAAGGCACTGGGGGAAATTTACTCAGCAGACCAGTTAACCTCGGCAGTAACGTGTCTTTGGACGGTGGGAGTCAATCGGAGTACCCGGCGAAAACCCACTCGGAAAAGGGAGAGAACACGCAAACTCCACACAGAGAGGCACCCGAGCAGGGAACCGAACCCGGGCGCTTCTTGCTGCGAGGCAGCAGCGCTACTCGCCGCGCCACCGCGCCGCACTCATGCAGAGCTGGAAATAAGAACCCCCCCCCCCGTGCCATTAAGGGCAAGCGGTCAGGGCAAATGTGGCTCGAATCCGCTAAATTCGCGGTACGCTTGGCACGCATTGCTACCCACTTGGCATGAGCACTAAATATCCGTGAGCGGTGGGGTGGCACTGACGCGGAATAAGAAGGAATTGTAGCCAAAAGCAATCAGCTTCCCTGCTATGTGGTGACACAGGTGATTTTGTTTCTCTCTCGCCTGCAAAGTGCATCGTGTACGTTGTGTTTATGTGCACGCACTTCTTGCATGTGGGCGGCACGGTGGCCCAGTGGGTAGCGCTGTCGCCTCCTCCTCACAGCAAGAAGGCGCCGGGTTCGAATCTCGGCTCGGGTGCCTTTCTGTGTGGGAGTTTGCATGTTCTCTCTCCCGCGTCCGCGTGGGTTTTCGCCGGGCACTCCGGTTTCCTCGCACAGTCCAAAAAACATGCTGCTGCACAGGTCAATTGGCTTGCGGATTAAATTGCCCGCAATGCCCGGTGATGGACTGGCGTCCCATCGTGGGTATATCCCTGCCTTGCGCGTTGTGTCTGCCGGTATAGGCTCCGGCTCGCCACTACCCTGCACAGGACTAAGCGGTTTTCTGACAATGAGATGTTGAGACTTGTTGCACGTTGTTTGACGATTTCAAGTGCAGTGCTGCGTGACTGGAAATTCGAGCAGGCGGCCACAACTGCTTGATGAGCCACGCGGTTGTGCCCCGCGATCGCTCGAGCGAATACGACGAGCATTGAGAAAGATTCCCAGTGCCTTCTCTCATCGACTTTTGGTCGCTCGTCGAATGTGTGTGCAGCTGGTATAAGGATGGCATGCTACATAACGCGGCGATTAGGGTCCCCAGCTGTCGTGGTTCTTCCACGATCGTTATGATGGTTGAGACGCCTGTCTTTAAGTTGCTCACGGAACAATTCTTTTACATTTCCATTCACACAGGGCACAGTCCTCTCGCTGGCATTCTGTTCACCCCATGCACGATATAATAAAATGTGTAACGCCTGGTCATGGTTGAGACACGGATGCGGAGGCGCGAGGAGATAGCAGAGAGGCGGGGAGGAGGGAAGGGAGCTATGCAGTCAGCTGGTGCCAACAATTGCCAGACACTGCGTTATATTATGATGTTATCGGCCAATTAATGAGGTTTTTTGTTGTTGTGAGAGAAAACCGGAGAACCCATGGTAACCTACGCTGAACAAGGGGAGAACCTACAAACTCCAAACAGAAAGGCACCCAAGAAGGGATATGAACTGCCTCGGTCAGAGCTTCCTTCCTGCGAGGCGCAGATGTTACCACTGCCAGTATGTTTGGAGTTCGTGAAAGCCCCCTCTCCACGTGGTCGCGTAGATTTTTCTCTGGGTGCTGCGGATTTTCCCTCCACATTTAGAGACATGCGTCTAGATTATTTGCCAACTATAAAATATTCTCTCGTATAATGATAAGGTGATGTCAATCAACTGTCACGTGTGGCCAGGTAGCCTATGAATACGAGCTTATGGCTCAGTTGGGATATACCTGGTGAAATAAATATTAGTTTAGGTGTTAAGATTACTTCCGAATTTGGGTTCAAGACACACATTTGCAATGATGCACATGCCAATAATCAAACCCAGGATATATTTCTGTGAGTTTTCATGGCTTTGGGTAGGACAATTGCTCTCAAGAACTCATATTATCATCGCTGGGTGGAGTGGAAGGAGGAAGAATGCTCAATGTGGCTATCCCGAAGGAGCAGCTCTTTCAGACCAATTCTCAAACCCAGGATACCTGATTCGCAGCACCGTATATCGAACACTGCGGAGTTGAAGTGTGCAGGCAGTGGAACTGCGTTCGGCTCCGAGGGCCGGACGTGTCGAGACCTCGGGTTACGGAGGCACGGTGGCACAGTGAGTAGCGCTGCCACCTCACAGCAAGAAGAGCCTGGGTTCGTCTCCTGGCTCGGGTAACTTTCTGCGTGGGGTTCTCCCCGTGCCAACTTGGGTTTTTGCAGGTTGCTCCGATTTTTTCCCAGAGTACAAAAACACGCTGCTACCTCGGTTAATTGTCCTGATGACTTAATTGCCTGCAGGTGCCCCGAGGTATAATAATTTGCTTACTATTTCCTGCTGGACAAGTGTTAAAACGAACTACACAGTTCCACTGTTCCTTCCAGCTTATATAAAAAACTGTCTGACGAAGAGAGGGGATAGGGAATCAGATGGTGGGGGTGGTGGAGGGGAGGGGGAGGGCTCCATGCCAATCACGCTTCGGCACCGACACAGCTGTGCCTCCACTTTCCATACTGAGTTTGTCAGTTTGAATGCAGCCTCTGACACCGTGAGATGAATTGTCAAATCCTGTGCCCGTGTTGTCTACTGATTGGCGGATGATGAAGATCTTTTGAAATAGCCCCGTTAGAGGAGAGAACGGCGCGTCAGCATCAATTGTATCTTAGTCGGAAAATGGATTGACAGGGTACTGAGAATTGCTCTTAACAGCTGCTCTTTTGGGATAGCCGTGGCGAGCGTTCCTCCTCTCTATCCCAACACTGCTATCCCAAAAGAACAACTGTCAAGAGGAATTACCATACATCGAGTTCTGAAAAGCCATATAAGAGTGTGCAAGATAAATGTCCATTTCGAATTGTTTTCCAGGTATAAATACTGTTATTAAAGTTGAAGTTTATCCCATGTGCAATAGAAAAGTGTATTTTCTTGTTACAACTGGCTCAGGGCTGCCTACAGAGCGAAGCAATGCCAAATACCCCTTAGTAAGCGGATGTGTCTACATTCTAAATATGTTACATAAGCACGCGTATAACAAACACGACTTGTAGATGATTAGCCTCACTTCACGAAATTTTCAAAAATGACAGTCGACCATAAATGAGATGTTGAGAGTTTTTCCCCCGAACCCAACCCATTTTGTGCTATGTACCATAGTCTAGCAAGCGTTGATGTAAAATATTATCAAGGAACTTTTTTGCCATTTTCATTTCACAATCGCTCTTGAGAGTGTCCGACCTGCAAAGGGTCGCCGCGTTCGTCGCAATCAAAGGGCAGGCAACGCGTTCAGCTTACTGTTGGCGAGCGGACAAATTATTGTGGGGGAAAAACGGCGCGGTGGCGCAGTGGTTAGCGCTGTCGCCTCACAGCAAGAAGGTCCCGGGTTCGAGTCTCTCGGCTCCGGTGCCTTTCTGTGTGGAGTTTGCATGCTCTCCCCGTGTCCGCGTGGGTTTTCGCCGGGTACTCCGGTTTCCTCCCACAGTCCAAAAGCATGCTCCTGGATAGGTTGATTGGCTCGGAGACTAAAAATTGTCCCGCAATGCCCGGCGATGGACCGGCGTCCCGTCGTCGGGTGTATTCCTGCCTTACGCCCTGTGTTTCCGGGATAGGCTCCGGCTCACCGTGACCCTATATAGGATTAAGCGGTTTCAGATAATGAGATGAGAGATGAGAAAAACATTTTTTTTTTAAGTCTGCATTTTTAAAATTATTATTATTATTATTATTGTGTTCTGCACATTACACCACAAGAGCATCTGTACCACGAGTGGAATATTTATGTACAAAAAAAAAACCGTCGGCATAGAGCGCCAGCAAAAAAAAACCCCAGACATATCGTAAGAAAAATAGAACGGGACGGCAGCGGTGTCCATCCACGTTGACAGCTGGCTATTGCTTTGCCGCTGTTGCTGACTCGAGCCAGCCGTGGTGGCGGTCGCGCGACGGGATCCCCCCCCTCGCTCCACC
>JAZEWT010000007.1:14213403-14241078 GCA_036362905.1 Mordacia mordax | reverse complement strand
CCGACGTCGCTGCTAAGATCAGAAGCCGCAATGAAGCGAGGACGAAGCGACATCAGATCTGGGACGGCGGACAGCAAAGCGCGTCGACTCGCGGCAGCGCGCGGAGCCACGGCGAGTGGAAGAAAGTGGCGGCGGGCCTGGCAGCTCGTGATAAAGTGGCAGGGATTTAGCTCAAGTCATCGCCCGCAGAGGTTTTATGAGCGCCAGGATTTTGTGGGGAGCGAAATCCTTTTTGAATTGGCGGCAGAGTGAAAGCAAAATTATGCTGCGTTCACAACCGCCTCGTCGTTGCCGTTTTGAGGGATCGCCTGAGTAACAAAAAAAATATAAACTTTCGCGTCGGGTTTTATTTTCCTGCTTTGATATTAAGAGCCGAACTTTTGCGCAAATGTCGGGTTTTACTTGAACAAAGAGGAAAAAAAAACGTCGCATTCTCTAAACACGGAAATGGAATAAGCACAGTAATAACCTAACGGCCGACTTGGAAAAAAAATGTCCAACATAAGAAGGATTCGGTATGAGACGATATATCACTTGGACGATTGGGCCGTTTCCATTAACAAGCGGTTTGCATAGCAAACAGGGACCGCCAGGCAAACCCCACGCATACATGCGGATAACACAGAAAGGGCCACGCAGGTAAAGTTAAGCGGCTGAGATCACTTGGGCCACCTTGCAGCTGAGCAGGTGTTGAAGTTTTACAAATCTGCATGAATCCCGAAACCCCACTGACAGCGTAAAGCCACTGCTGGATTAAGGCCTCTCTACTCCGTGTCAGTTGGTCACGGTTGGTGTTTGACCATACTTCACCACGCTGATTCGTACCAGTACATGAAGTCGGGAAGGGTTCACCACCGGTTCGGCTATGACTCGCCACTGATGCTAACCTTCGCCGGGATTCAAACTCAGGTCACAGTGCCGTGCGCCAACGCAGTGCACGCCACTCTTGCCAGCTGCATCTGCACTCGGCGAGGCGCGCGTCTGGACTCGCGAACGTTTGCAAACCGACATGTCAACAAACACACACACACGCACGAGCTTGCAGGGTGACTTATGTCTCGTAAAGGCCTTAATGACCCATGGATTTGTCAGCACCACTTAATTTTTTCCCAACATTAACGAGAAAATAGCCTGAAGGCTTCGAGAGAAGGAACCTGAACTTCCAGAGAGAACAGGAGAGGCTTGTCAACAGAAAGCCCTCCATGGCCCGGGGCAGAAGGAGACAGCAATGGATTCAAAAAACCTGCACGAAAATACGACTTCGAGGGTCGAGTTTTCAAGTTTATTTTGTTTAACCGGGTGAGAGAAAAAAAAAGAGAGAGAGACCAACGCAGTCGAATTTTCGAGAGTGAGCCTGCGGCATTAGTCTGCCAGTGGGGGCGATGATTGGTGCTTGGGATTTGTTGGAAGTTTTCGAATATGGAAACAAAACAATGACGATGCTGTGCCGATGATTTCGAACACAGATTAAGCCAGCGCGGTTTACAGTTGTTGTAACGTTCTAGTGCTGCAGTAAATAACATGACAACAAATTTGCTGACATTAAACAAGTCTGTGTTAAAGATAGGCGCAGAATGGTTAATGCAATGTTACACGCAAGCCATCCTGAAGGAACCCAGTGTTTATCTGTCTAGAAATCACCTTTTGGGTGCAGTATTACTTTTCAAATTGTGTCGTCAGTGTCAGGGTATGCCTAGACTCGCCATTGTCCACTGGTGGGTCGCGACCCATCAGTGGGCCGTGATCACCACCTATTGGTCCGTGGAGACCAGACCCAAGTGACTCAAGTGGGCTGTGAAGTGCAAAAGGTTGAGAGTTCCTGAGCTCGATTGCTCAGAGTTTTAGTTTTTCTCCATGAAATCGTAAGTTTGGGTGGCACGGTGGCGCAGTGAGTAGCGCTGTCACCTCACAGCAAGGAATCCTCGGGTTCGATTCCCTGCTTGGGTGCCTTTCTGGGCGGAGTCTGCGTTGCTCTCCCCGTGCCCGCGTGGGTTTTTGCCGGGTACTTCTGTTTCCTCCCACCGTCCAAAGACACACTGTTCCCTACCATAATTGGCCTGCTGGGTAAATTGTTGCCAAAAGTGTACTCTGCGATGTACTGGCGCCACATCCTGAGTATTTCCCCACCTTGCGCCCTCTCTCAGCCAGGATAGGCTCTGGCCCCTCGCGACCCTGTGCAAAATTAATCTGGTATTGTCAATGAATGAATGATAAGTTTTCAGATAAAGACTATTTAATGCAGCGTGACCAAATTCAATTTGCTGATTGCCAAATTACCTGCAAATTGCCTGATGTCATCAGATATTGGAAGCCAAGCGGGGTTTGAGCCCGATTAGTGCTTGGATGTGTGTATACCACGTGCGTTAAAAGCGGCGTTATAAACGTTCCATAATTAGATTTGTTTGGGATTGATCACTAAATTATGATGTAAGCGGTTTTTTATTTTTATTATAACCCACAATCACCCGACGGAGTGAATTAAATGAAATTGTAACGTGGATAATAATTGTCACTCAAAAGTCTAAATTACACCGGCCTGGCTGCATGCGTTGGTTTTACTTTAAGGTGGCTGTGTGGTGTTCTGATGAATGCGTTACGTCTCGGCACAGTGCATTCAGCGTCGAGACAGAAGCAGTCTCTGGATTGGACGTCGGTTTGTGGCCGATGCACGCACGGGCAACGCAAAGATAGACTGAACTTGTTTGCATTGATTGCGAAACCGCTGGCTGCCAGTCGTCGAGAGAGAAACCGCATTACAACCGTGAACTTGTTGGCAATGGATAATTCATACGTTAATTATACACTCTAATTTTAACCACATGAAAACCAATTGGAATTAATTGCCTGTGTGTTTGGCAAGAATGGCCTAAATTACTTCAGTCATCTCGGAACAGCAAATCAGCCTTTTTATAAAAATCTTACATCAAGTTTCGTGCTAGTAGGAGACCCCGTGTCGTAGCGGTTGAAACACTGCGCTATAATTTTAAAAATGGCTGCTTTAGTTTGGCTAAGTTTTATTCTCATTTCTTGTTTGCTGTTCATGTTTTTTTTCAGTCATGTGAATCTCTATTGCTTCAAAGATTAATCTTGGTCCTTTGTGGCAGATAGTAGTCAGTGCTCGCATCTTATCAAAATCGATTGTGTGTTGTCTGTCCACAGTGCGAGCTGCCTTTGCCTATTTCTCTGTATGCAGCAAACGCATTGCAGTCCTGTGTTCTCTCTTCTTTGTGGCTATCTGCCTGTTTGCCCGATATAATACTTCTTCGAATTTGCTGCAAGGAATGCGATGCATTTCAGCACATGCTGTATCTTCCGATGGGTTGTGTAGATGGTTTATAAGTTGTATTTTTTAAGATATGTACTGACTTTGTCCGTGGTGCCTTTCCCATATGGCAGGAAAACGCTGGTTTTGGTGTCTTCATCCTCATTTTCATGGATTTGTTGTCGCGGATTTGTTTTTATCGCACACTGAAGCTATATTTGTGAGTGTCCATTACTTAGCAGTGCTTGCTGTAAATGCTGTAGTTCGTCTGTTAGTTTTTGTTTGTCTTATATTGTTTTGGATCGGTGGGCTAGGGTGTGCAGAATCCCTTGCTTTTGAGATCATGTTACGTTAATTTGTATGTTAATATCGCGAGGGGTGCCTTTCTGTGTGGAGTTTGCATGTTCTCCCCATGTCCGCGTGGGTTTTTGCCAGGCACTCCGGTTTCTTCCCACAGTCCAAAAAAACATGCTGCTTGCATAGGTTACTTGGCTTGCAGATTAAAGTGCCCGCAGTGCCCGGTGATGGACTGGCGTGCCATTGGGGGTATATCCCTGCCTTGCGCCATGTGTCTGCCGTGATAGGCTCCGGCTCACCGCGACCCTGTACAGGACTAAGCAGTCTCTAACAATGAGATGAGATGAATATCGCGAGGACAACGGAACCCTTGCAAATGGAACCCGCTCCATTCTACCTGGAATTGAGTGTCATGGAATGAGAGAAAGACTTGGCCACATACACAGTACAGCCACACAAATAATTCACCCACAGAACGCCTGAGGATGCCTCCAACGTTGGAGGCGAAACGTCGTGAAGGAGAGATGAGGAGCAATTGATGTGGCTATCCCAGAAGAGCAGCTTTTTGAAGCAACAATCAACATACTTTACGTTCTTACAATCCTTTGTGTAATATAAACGTAACGCTCCGACTTTGTAATGTATCGATCCGGGCACATTTGAAACATTGTGCTGCCTTCTTGGCGATACGATTTTTTTCATCGCACTTTATTTAGGCGGTATCGTATAAGTAAATCCATCCGCAGAATATGGATAATTGTACTAAATGACTTCGTGGTAATTTGGAAGGTTGTTACTGCAAGAAGCAGCGTGACACCTTAAATGAGCGCTTCTACAAAATAAAAATAAAAATTGCCAGACAATTAGGAGTGGCCGCGTGGCCGGGTGGCTGATGCATCTCATCTTTGGCACCACTTGAGAAGATGTCTCCCACTGATTCTCACCGCCGGCGTCCTACGCCGTACCGTCAAACAGCGTTAATGCTTTGCACTCAAGCGAAGCTCACTGCGATCAGCTCGACGCAATTATCGCAGCCGCGCGACGGCGAGGCTGGCACATTGGATGCCGACGCTTGAGAATCGAGAATCTCGCGGTCAGGTCTTGGGATCAGGACCCTGCAACGATGCCGAATTACCCGATTCAATATCCTGCTCACGACTCTTGCCTTACGCTTGGGTTCGACAATGATCGTAGCTGTGTGACATCGCAACATGCGGTGAGCGATTGTGAGCTTTTTAACTGAAGGCGTTCTCCGTGTTAGTATTGTTCGCGTAAGGACTTTAAACTTCGGCACTGGAAAGGTTTCTTCCTGAACGCCGCGACAGTTTTGGTTTTAACACCAAGGTAATCTGAGTTGTAATTCTTGCAAGAGCTGCTCTTTCGCGATAGCCGCGTCGTGTGTTCCTCTTCGTCTCCTTGGCGACGTTTATCTTCCCGCTCGACACGGCCGTCCTGAAATGGCGGCTCTCGAAAGCAACGTCGAATCGTGGAAACGCACATGAAATGTATGTTAACACTGTGATCAATGGAGCCACTTGTAATCGCATTCGAAATAGTACTGCCCGCCGCGACGTGTTTCGTACTGAGCACAAAAGAAACGGGAGTTAAACGCCGCGAGTATGTGCCGTGTTCCTAACCTAGATCCTGGGTTCAAGCTGGAGGCATTCGAGTGGGGAAAACACAACAGCATAAGTTCCTGCCTGGAATTCTGTGCGGTGAATGCCGCCACACATTGTTGGATTGATGGTGTTGACCGTGAAAGTGGGCAGAAAAAAAAGAAATAAAAACGTCTGTGTTTACAAAGAACTGTTTACCGCCTGCGAAATTGGTGCCTTGTTTGCATTGCATGGTCACCAGGGTATAAATTTGGCAATGGAACGGATTTCATATGAATGTAATACAAGGATGCATAAACACAACGCAAATAGCTTTACAGGATCTGGGCTGCTGGCTATCACGCAGCAAGGATACACAACACTTTGCATGCAAAGGTAAGGTTACACTGGCGGTTACTACGAATGTGGCTATAAACTAATAACAGCACGATTTACAATGCGCTGCGCAAAATCCTTGCCTTTTCACGGACGAGACACAGGTAGGGAGGTGCAATGAGAGCGCAGAGAGGCAGGGGAAGGCAGGCACGGGGATAGCCGTTGACAACATTTTGCGAGGCTCTGCGTTACATACAACGTGTAATGCTATCGGACAATTAAATTAACGAGGATTTTTTTTTTTACAAATTCTCATCCTCGCACGTTGCAAAGTTCAAACTTGCACACGGAAAAAAAAAGCTTACTCATAACCGCGCCACGCAGGTTACCCGTGTGAAAAAAAAGGGGGCGAATGTGTCCCGCGTTTTCCGAGTTTATTAGGGTGGCGCGGTGGTAACATCTGTGCCTCCTCATAAAGGAAGTTCTGCCCAAGGCGGTTCAACTCCCATCTCGGGCAACACTCTTTCTGTGTGGAGTTTGTGTTTTCTCCCCTTGTTCTGCGTTGTTTTCTTCCGAGTTCTGTGTTTTCCTCCCGCAATTTAGAAAAAAAAACCCACTCGCTAATTGAATGATCGACACAGTAACAACATACAGCGACACACGTTCTGGCGAGTTGGTGCTGACGGCTGGTTGCCATCCCTCCACCTCTCTAGAATTTCCCGAGGCACTTTGGAACGTCTGTATGAAGGTCGGCAAAATGTAAACGTATTACATTTTCCATAATTTCACTTCCTCAAGGTTGAACAGTAGATAATATTGCTATAATTGCGACCACCCCAGAGGTGAGCGCAGAGCCTAACAAAAACGTCCTACATCTATACGCGTGGACGCAATAACGCTGACCTTAAGCACCGACGAAATTACAAAGTAACGAACAACAAACACGGCTCGAATTTCCAATGAGCTTCCCGGAATCTGGGGGCAGCGGTGTGATTACGACAGGTGCGGCATTTGCATTTGAATGTTGTCGAAATTAATACTTGAATCGGGGCCTGCGCGCACGTGCGTGCCCACGTGTGCCCGCGTGTGCCCGCGTGTGCCTTAAGCCAAAGCGCGGTGGCATTTGCTGGGGCGGAAATCGAAGTTCGATGCACTTGGCCATGTCGCCCCAAGGTTGGAGTTGTTTTTTTGTCCGCATTCTCCGCGGTGGTGCAGCGACTCGCGTTAGGGTTGCACCGCAAGAAGGGCCAAGAATCGTTTCTTCATTAGGCAGGCTTTCTGCGAGGAGTTTGCGCGCTCGCCCTGTGTACGCGTGGGTTGTACGCGTGGGTACTTCGGTTTGTTTCCGCCGTCCAAGGACACTGTGCTTAGGTTAATTGGCCCGCTGAATTAATTGCCATCGGTGCCGTGCGTTGGATTAGCGTCCCGTCCTGGGAATAGCCCTGCTTTGCGATCTTTGTCTACTTGAATAAGCTCCGGCTCCCCGCAACCCTTTACAGGTTTAAGCTTGAGCTGATAATGAGACGTAGTTCTGCATGTTGTACGCGTTGGTAATCGAGAATGATTTACAATACTCACCCGACTCAAACGCCCTTTCACTCGCATACAGCTCAGTTGGGAGAGTAGCATGGCTCTTAATGGTATATAATTGTTTCCCAAATTTTAATTCTTAATGGGATCAACAGATCATCTTCTCTCTGGGATTAATAAAATTAATGCATGTGTATAATAAAGGAAGCGTATTAATGCATGTAGAATATCTGCACTCGGAGTATAAGATTCGAATCCTCAATAAATATATATTGTGTTTGCTCAGCACCATGGCTTGTGTGTCTCATTTTAGCTTTACTTCCTGCTTATATATTACTCTGTTGAAACTTCAGAGAGCAAACAGTATTCCCAAAGTACATCAGGAAAAAACCCAGGTCAAATAAACAAACGTCATCAACCAGAGGCGTCAGAAGAACGTGTTACACGCTCGGCATAAGATTACCCATAGGACGGGCACTCTGCTAGTACCACCTAATGAGGATGCATCTTTTGATTTGAAATCAACAAAAGCTGTCATATGGATATACTGGTTCCTGCCATAGTAATGCGGAGCTTCCTACACTCCCTCGGTTCTATGAACGCATAGGGGAATTTTCCAATCAATGTTAAATAGTATGAATCGATAAAATATGCCTTTTCACAGCACTTTCTTAATCCATGTTACTCAGAAACAGTAATTATAATTGAATGGGCAAAAGGCCAGCGTTATTGATGCCTGCTTAAATGCCGAGTCTGGCACCCGACGGATTGAATTCTTTGGCTATCGCAGGGATTTGGGATTGCAAGATGCCCAGTGCCAGATTTAAACGGACAGCTTTCTCAATTAAAAAAAAGAAAACAGGAATCCGCAGAGAGGCGGGTGAAAGGGAAGGCAGCCACACAGCAAACCGGTGCCAACATTTGCCAGACGCTGCTTCCTGTAAATTATGACCTTATCGGCCAATTAATGATTTTTTTTTTTAGTTGTGGGAGGAAATTGGAAAATCCGGAGGAAACCCACGCAACAACGGTGGGGAGGGGGGGGGAGAGAACACACAAACTCCGCACAGAAAGGCGCCCGAAGCGGGAATCGAACCGCTTTGAGTGGGACTTTCAGTGAGACGCGGACGCCACCACCGCGCCACCGCTCCGCGCATGGCATCCAACAGCGCGGGACGTCTGTGGCGTCGCATCGCGTTCACCGGCGCGGCATCCAGGCGGCCACAGGGACGTTCATCGTGGCCGCAAGTGGCAGCAATGCCCCCAAGGCCACGGCGGTTTGTGCGGCGGCGATGCAATCGCCTCCACGCGGAGTCTGTGCGCTCTCTTGCTGCTCCCCGATCGTGGCCGCCGATGCCACCGAGCCCGAAACAACGCCGTCCCTCCACCTGGCTCACGGACGCCCGGTCTGCGTGCGTGCGTGCGTGCGCGCACGTGTTTCGGCGCACGGGGAGCGGTGGGGGAGCGGTGGGGGAGCGGTGGGGGAGCGGTGGGGGAGCGGTTCGCGTGCCGCGCTACGAACCCCGGCGACACGAGTTCGATTCGTGCTCACGGTCGACAACAGCGCCCTTTCCCGCTCGTGCGATGAAACCATCGCCACCAGGGATAGAAAGGCGGCCGGACGTGGCGCTGGCCGCTAAACCCCCTCGCGAGCCTTGTGAACCTTTACGCCTGCGCGCATAAGCCAGTTAGAGGCTAAACGTATTGTTCCAGGTTACGCACACACATTCACCCAACGCCACCCAGGCTCAGCGTGGATTTTAAAGCGACAACACTTCTGCACCTTAGTACATCCAAGGAGGACAGACAGGCGCCCAAAGGCAATGGAGATTCGCACAAGAGCCCTTTGACCATGAGCCCACATTCAAACGCGAGCCTCTGACGCATTTATTAAGCCGTATGCGCTGCGGCACAGCCAGCAGTGCATCCGTAAGCACCCAGCGGTAACGTAATAATAACAATTGCACTTCGAGAGCGCTTTTCACCCGAGGGTCACAAAGCGCAGCACAGCGCTGTGGAGAGAACGGCACGTCACAATATATTGTTGTTAATACTTCCTCTTTGCTGAGTTTTCTTCATCATATATATTTATACCCGTCACCATTGTTTACAATCCAATATTTGCAATAGTTCATTTGTATACTTAGATCAGCGGGATGGGACTACCGTTGCACCGATGTAGGTTTGTAATGGCTCGATGCATCGCTTTCCAAAGCCGTTCTTTCCGGAGAGCCGTTTCAGATCGCCTGAGGATGCCTCCAACGTGGGGGGCGAAACGTCGCTAAGGAGAGAGGGGGAGCGCTCGACACGGGCAGCCGGAAAAAAACATTATCCATGTGTGCATGCAGTATGTAGATGCCTTGATTGGACTTGGCGCTGATAATTGTGATAATATATATTATTTATTAACGCCGTGGTTGAGTAATAATAATATTATTCTCATCTTGTAACGATGCAGTTTTTCGTCGCTCCAGAACAGAAATAATAATAATAATACTTGCATTTACCCGAGGGTCACAAAGCGCTGCACAGAGCTGTAGAATGCAAGCATCCGCAGACAATTTGAAAAGGAAGGCGGCGAAAAACGATCACCCCCAAGCTCTGCGGTTCCCTATATATTAAGGTGTTATCGACCAATTATTGAATGCTTAAACGTGGGCGGAAACTGTGACTGAGAAGCTCACACATGCGAGGGAGAAACACTCCATTCCACGCAGACGATAGTCATGGGGGTCCACAGTTTTACTGAGCTCTCTTCCCGATCTCTCTCCTGCTCGCTGCCCACGAGTCGGGAGTTCACCTGCGTGTGTGCGGCCAACCAGTAATGCCTCCGCCTCACAGTAAGAACGTCCTGCTCGAGGCGGTTCGACTCCCGCCCCGGGTACCTGTCTGTATTGTTGTGTTCTCCCGCTGTCCCCATGCGTGGGTTGCCTCCGGGTTCTCCGTTTTCCTCCCACAATAAAAAAAACCGCTGATTAATTAAATGCCCGACAGCATCATAAATATATGGGACGCAGTGTGTGGAAAATGTTGGCGCCGGCTGACTGCAAGGCTAAAGGCTACCTTCCCCCCCCCCTCCATACACCTCTGTGGTTTCCTCACGCCTCCGTATCTGCGTCTTGTCGATGACTGTGCGTAGAATATGCGAGAGTGTAAAATATAGCAAACTTATTGCTTCATATCCGGAATAAAATTAGAGCTGAAATTATTAGCTAAGTCTCGCAGTGGTTTACCCTTATGGCTCGATTGTAGAATACATTTTGGTTTTAGAACGGCACGGTGGCCCAGTGGGTAGCGCTGTCGCCTCACAGCAAGAAGGACCCGGGTTCGAATCTCGGCCCGGGTGCCTTTCTGTGTGGAGTTTGCATGTTCTCTCCCCGTGTCCGTGTGGGTTTTCGCCGGGCGCTCCGGTTTCCTCCCACAGTCCAAAAAACATGCTGCTGCATAGGTTAATTGGCTTGCAGACTAAATTGCCCTCAATGCCCGGTAATGAACTGGCGTCCCATCGAGGGTATATCCCTGCCTTGCGTCCTGTCTGCAGGGATAGGCTCCGGCTCACTGCAACCCTGTATAGACTAAGCGGTTTCTGACAATGAGATGAGATTTTGTAGCGCCTCTAGTGACTGCGCGAGTCCGCACAGACAAACTACATACGACATGTACAAAATCAACAAGAATCGGACCTTGCACGCACGCTGCGATGCGTGTACTGAGCACGAGAACAATCGGAATCGATTAATCAATCCGGGAATTAACGCCACTAAGCTGCCATACTGCAGAGTGATGATGAGTGGGAATTGCCCTTAAGAGCCGCTCTTTCAGGGAAGCTATGTCGAGTGCTCCTCCCCTCTCTTTCGCGACGTTGGAGGTGTCGTAACCAGGCTCCGCAAGACGGCCATTCCGAAAAGCCCCCGTCAATAACCAGATGATTGACGGCTGTGTTAATTGTAACCAACGCGAAACACGCGAAAGTACAACCGCTGGTGGAGACGGAGCGATCAGCTCAGTTGGATCGCAGCGGTGAGAGATGCGGGGCGGATTCACGACCGCCCGTGATGATGATGATGAGTCGGCGTGCCGTTCCGCGGAATATTGCGGCGTCAGTCCGTTCATTGTGCATCCAGAGAACACTCAGCCTTTTCACTGCCACCTGCCAAACTCCCACCGCAGGCTTGAATGCAACCTCGACAGAATGATCGCAGCGAATCTGTGCTCGCTCGGGTCAATGATTACACATTCGTGCGATGCCTTAACGCTGAACATTTCAGCGGAATAATATCCCTCGCCTACCTGTCGTTGTCGGGCGGCTGGTGTAACAATTGGGGGTCTTTACCCGTAACTCATGGAGGCAAAGGACTTAATATATCAACAGTGACACTGATGTAACACAGTAATTTATTTCACGTTAGTATTGTTATTAGTGTTGCGCCGTATTATTTATTTATTTCCTCTCCTCCACTGTCCTTTATGAGATCGCTGAGATCGTTAAGGAGGAGTCTCAGCTTGCCAGAGGTTCGGGGGAGCAAGATGAATGAGCCGCGTTCTGGTTACTGGCGGAGAAAATTATTCGCGGGGTGCCAGAGGGGCCTCGTTTGGTGGGGACACGAAAATCTCTCTCGCTTGAGACTCAGTGGCGAGACTCACACCAGACACAGATCAGGGCTCCAGGCTTCTGGGCTCCAGGATCCATGTTCCACGTTCCGGGCTCAGAGGTCCAGGTTTTTGGCGTACGCGAGGTGTCCCATCAGGTGTCGTTCGGTGCAGATGGTGGACAAACGATTGACGACGCGTGCCATTCAGCCGCAAAGAGGCACAACAATTGTATGCGGCGACACGGAATTGGCAGTAACGCTCATGGGAATTTATGGAAAAAACCGCGGGGTAGAAATTGAATGTATGGGTGTGTATGGCAATACATTGCAATATACAATAACGCGGGCACTTCATTTCATCTCTGAATCGGCGCATTTGCGTTACCTGTTACCGTGCCAGTGATAGATTGTCACATGCAATACAACTTCACAGCTCGATTTAAACAAAACGCTGTTGTCGCATTCGAATGCGTGCGCTTTTGTTGTTCAGCTAAACCGAGGCAGTACAAATGTGTTTTTTTTACTTTATAATAAACGTGTCATTATCTACGCTAAACATAATAGTCGACCGGTGGGTCATGTGTGGTGGGGGAAAGTGTGGGTACGCCAACCTCTTTAAGGACATTTTGCCGCCTTCGAAGAGTTAGCTGAAATACCATTTTAGAGGGGCTCCGGAGTGGATGTCTTATTGCCAGCGGTGGCGTGAGACGGTAATTTCATGCCTGTACCTTTACGCTTGCTTTAACCGAATATTAAATATATATGCTTGCAAAGCGATTCAATGAATTGCAAGACGCTGCAAAAAGTGGAAATTTCACGTTTTTTTCAAAAACCTTTGCGTTAAAAGGGAATTAAGCGGAAAATGTTCCCAACACGGGGATACATTTTTAAAACTTGATATTTAGGTCCAGCAGGCTGGCCGACTAATGAATAATCTTACTGCGCTTATTGTATTGCTCATCTCATGGCATTGTCAGAAACCGCTTAGTCCTGTACACGGTCGCAGTGAGCCGGAGCCTATCGCGGCAGACACAGGGCGCAAGGCAGGGATATACTCACGAAAGGACGCCAGTCCATCACCGGGCACTGAGGGCAGTTTAGTCTGCAAGCAATTAACCTATGCAGCAGCATGTTTTTTTTGGACTGTGGAAGTAAACCGGAGTGCCCGGCGAAAACCCACGCGGACACGGGGAGAGAACATGCAAACTCCACACAGAAAAGCACTCGAGCCGAGATTCGAACCCGGGACCTTCTTGCTGTAAGGCGACAGCGCTACCCAGTGGGCCACCGTGCCGCCCTATGTCATCCCTGTTGTGACGCATTCACAGTGAGCGACATCGCATACGGGCACGTGACACGGATTCACATTCTCGTGAAATGGCACGACGTCAAGTGACGATCGCGGTGGGCTCGCATAATCCGAATCACAACAACGCGTTGTTGTTTTAATTTCCACGGCGTTTCCTCACAACCGCTGTCAAAGTGCTCACGGACAAAGGAGTCGCAACAACGCTTGAGTGAAGCGGACAAAGCCACTGCCAAACGGCACAACACCACTATCTCAGTTTGCAGACGCTGCCCCAAGAGCTCGGCAGCGAGGGCAGACATCCGTCCCAAGCTACGGGCGAACGGAGCGCGGAGACGGGCGGCAGGGCCTTGATTTGGTGCCCCTTTAGGACGGCGTAAATAAACAGCACCATAATCTGTTGACCCAATCTCTCGCCTCTTCTCTCTGCTCGCTCATCCAATCGCACGTGCCGTCCATCAATCCACCGCCAGGCTCCGTTGGCCTCGCGTGGCCGGCGCACACGGCTTGATCCCCACACTCATTGAATTCAACGGCTCTGATCGGGCCAGGCGCCTGCGTTGAACTCGGGATGACCTCGGCTATGCAATAAGGCTCGCCGTGTTCCATGCTAATGCCCTGCCACTCCGCTGCCGCACGCAACATGGTCATCGAATTACACGACAGGTAGGCGAGTGCGTCCAAAGCCGAAAATGCAAGAGAGCTCGGTTAAAGGCACCGACACAGGACCGGTTCAGATACCATGCGCCACTGATGATAACGGTGGCTGAGGAACGGAACTACCTTTGCTACAGGGTGCAGTGTGCTAAGCGCTGCACCACCACTCAAACCCACTTTAGCGCTGGTAACTGGATTATCTGCGTGCGTTGCTGGTGTTTAAGCGGTCGGTATCAAAGTTGATCCGGGCTAGCCGGTTGCTCCCAAATGGTGGGAGTATTGGAGCAGATTTATATGGCCGGATGCCCTTCCTCAATGCCAACCTCCTTCAGTCAGAGGGTTTTCGGATCACTGTTTGGAACTTCTCTCCCAGATCTGTTCACCAAGGGAGACCCTACCAGGAGTTCTGGATTCCAGATGACGTAGCTTCTGGGTTCTTGGGAAAATACAAACCCATCCATCACTATTGGGAGTATCTCGATTACCTGTGGACGGGTTATTGTGGACACATTAGAAACGGCGAATATCTTTACAGGAGCCTCGGGCTAATAATCTCCTGTTCACTCGTCGGAGACCTGAGTCTCGGTGCCCACGTGACCGCACACACGTTAAGAAGCAAATCAATTACTTTAATAGGCAATTCGACTGATCATCCATGAATTAACCTCAATCATAGTGAGGTTAACAATGCACACGCGTTTACAGTTTCGCCGACACGTTTACCCGTGCCTGTGGTTTTGTTTCCATTCAGACCACCTTTCCTGCACCCTTTTCCGCTGAATCAACGAGAGACGACCGTACGACAACGAGGGGAGAGAGAGGCCCGAGTGACAATACGCCCAAGCATCATAAACAATGTCCTCTCCGGTGGTAAACATCAGGCCCCCGTGAGTTTATTTGCACAGTCGGGAGACACAACGCTGCTGGGTCATTTATCGCAGCAGTGAGCAGGCGTAATGAGCCTCGCCGGGGTGGTTTGTGCCGTGGCGATAGCATTGTCCCGACGAGATTTTGACACGGGTTTCGGCGCTATTGTTGCCAATCGTGACCGCTTGGGAAGTGACGCCGCCGTGACGCCGCCGTGACGAACGGCGCATCGCCATGGGTTTGTGGCTTAGCGTGTGCGTGTGCGGATACTCTAAGGCTGTTGTTGTTGTTGTTCGCACGCCGTTCTCTCCACGGCTCTGTGCAGCGCTTTTGTGACCCTCGTGTGAAAGGCACTTAAGAAGTGCAATTATTATTATAATTATACTGCTGTTTCGCAGCGTTTGGCTCGTTTGCGAGCGCGCGTGTCTCTAACTGGTGCACAGGCAGCAGGCGTTGTTTTAATCTAATAATAATAATAATATTTACGGTGCCTTTCTGTGTGGGAGTTTGCATGTTCTCTCCCCGTGTCCGCGTGGGTTTTCGCCGGGCACTGCGGTTTTTCCCCCCACCCCAGTCACAAAAAACATGCTGCTGCATAGGTTAATCGGCTTGCAGACTAATTGCCCCCAGCACCCGGTGATGGACTGACGTCCCATCGTGGGTATATCCCTGCTTGTATCTGCCGGGATAAGCTGTACATGGTTAATCAGTTTCTAACAATGAGATGAGAATAATATTTACACTTCTAGAGCTCTTTTCACCCGAGGGTCACAAAACGCTGCACATAGCTATGGAAATAGCTGATTTACCGCGACTCAAGAATAATTGTTTAGAGGGCCCTGCTTCGAATGTCTGATTGTGCGAGATAATTCACGTGTTAGTAGACCCGAGATGGCATAAGTGCTGGGGTTCCCATTTGTACTGTGTGGCCAATAACGGTGAATAATCTTGTAGCCGTTTGAAACGAGCGACAATACTGCGTTATTTTACTCTTAGGCGCATTGTTAAATAAATTGATACCGTACATAAAGTTGTGGCACCGGAGGTGTTACAAACTTCTCCACAGACCCATGGGTTAATTACTCCTCGAGTCATTCTAACCAGAAACACCAGTGGTCTCGGTGAATATAACGCGAATCAATTGCAATATCAGAAAAGTAAATAAGAGCGTGCGGCATATTTATGTATGTTTCTGCAAGACCTCGGGCGATGCAAATTGATCGGCGTGGATATCAACAGAGTCCACAGCAGCAACAACAACAACTGCCGTTCACCACTAAGTGGCTCTGATGTCACCACGGTGTCTGTGCCAGGCCAGGTACGCCTTGAGGTCACGTAAAGTGTCGAAGGCTAGTTGACAGGAGGTCACGGGACAGACCCACGTGCAATGGGCTCACTACCCGGAATGGCTCGACAGCCCTGCGACCTGACACGGCATGAGGAGGCCTCATTCAGCAGTGGATTGGCCAAGGCTCTTAATTCTAAATGTATTTCTGTACTGTATGATTAAACTAGGGCGGCACGGTGGCCCAGTGGGTAGCCTCACAGCAAGAAATGCCCGGGTTCGAATCTCGGCTCGGGTGGCTTTCTGTGTGGAGTTTGCATGTTCTCCCCGTGTCCGTATAGGTTTTCGCCGGGCACTCCGGTTTCCCCCCACAGTCCAAAAAACATGCTACTGCATAGGTTAATTGGATTGCAGACAAAATTGCCCTTAGTGCTCGGTGATGGACTGGCGTCCCATCGCGGGTATATCCCTACCTTGCACCCTGTATCTGCCGGCATAGGCTCCGGCTCACCGCGACCCTGTACAGGACTAAGTGGTTTCTGACAATGAGATGAGATGATTAAACTACTGCAGTACATTCTACGATTGATCTCACTCTCCTACCCTCCTCTCTCATTCCCAGCAATCTGATTAATTTCTGTGATTTAATGTTAGCAAATCGACTTGAAAATCAATATATTTTTTTACATTGTGATGCACTGGAGTGGCCTCTAGTGACTGCAGAACTTACAAGAAGTCATTACATACAGAATCTAAAAATAAAAACAAAATGTCAATTCTTATCTGCACTGTTCGATACATGTAGCATGGTAAGCTTAATACTTAACATCAATCAATGAACTACTGCATTGTTGGGCCCCTAATAGACATTTAATGATCATAATTAAAATACCAATAATGTCATACAAACCTCTGTCAATTCATTAGCGAATTTCTGGACAAATGTCTCCCCACACCACCGCAGTCAGGGAGGTCGATTCGCTACACTTCCCCACGTTGCTTACTGTGGCCTGGAATCCCACCACCAATTCAGACATGATCTTGTTGACGTGAACCGAACCAGGCCAGTAGGGCAGTGGGCTGACCATTATCCACTAAGCCACCGCTCCCCCAATTGACCCTTGGTTATCATCCACCATCATCGACCCAGTGCTGGATTAAGACGCCCAGAAGCTGCCACCACCTCTTGTCGTTCAGCGACGCAGGGAATTTCCTCGCTCCTGCGAGCGAGCGCTCGTCGCAACGTCGACGCGACAAAACACAAGCGTCGGCACCACCTCTCTGCTCCTCAGCAGGCTCTCTCACAACTGAGCTCGGCTGCGCGTCTCAGTATTCATGTCTCGTGCCCAGACCGTTCGCGGGATTTTCGCGGCGCGATACAATTTGTGTTTCATTCTTATCGTCACCTCGTCCGCAGACCGCGCTAATGGGCGCATTTTACCTTCTGCCTGTTGCTTGTCCGGAAACCAGCCGCCAGCAAGCGGCAGCATTGAAAAATGATGAAACGGTAGACGCTGGATGTAAGAACATCTCGTACAAGTGCGAAAACAACCACTCAAGTGACACTTCTTCCATCGGACAAAGCCACTCTGAGCTCGGGTCTGTACCTGAGTATCCGCGCATCCTCCACGACTGTTGAGTGGGACTAGCGCACGTTTCAAACTGTATTCACATTATCAAATGATAACACCGTTATAATGTTGCGTTACATTTATACAAGCAGACAACATGCCTCCTTCTCAAATATATCCTACCATAGGGAAAAAAAACAACAGGTATCTGTCATGCATCCCATCAGCCGCATGGACTTCTGAGAGTGCGTAATTCCAGCAGCACAGGTTGATCACGGTATATTGAACTAATGGGAAGGATCGTTGTTTGCTGATTTATAAGTTCTACCGTTTTTCTCGAGAATGCCACCAACATATGTTTCCCTCTTCTTTCTATTTCCGTGTAACGACAGTTCCATTAAAATAGATACATTTTTGTTTGATGATTGCTTCGTAAAGCTGCTCTCTCGGGACAGCCGCGTCGATCACTTCCTCTCTCCACCTCGCGACGTTTCGCCTCCTCGCACGTTGGAGGCATCCTCAGGCGCAGTGGATGCCTCTAACGTGCGAGGTCGAAACGTCGCGAGGAGAGGAGAGAGGGAGCGATCGACGCGGCTGTCCCGAGAGCGCAGCTTTTCGAAGCAATCATCACGTATCGAGCCGTGAAAAATCTACATCGTTACATCCCCCCCCCCCCCATTAGATTGAGAGCCAAGGCAATGGGCAAATTCGGAGCAAAGCTCAACCCTCTGGACATAGGCTCGCAGAAACAGCAGTGTCCCCTCTCTCTCTCTGTACCGAGCGCCGCACACACTCGTGCGCTTATATCCACCCTCGTGTGCTTATATCCAGCCTCCACCGCATTTGAATTCAGGGCCCCACTCCCGGCTTGCAAAGCGTCTGGGAGTGGCGCGTGTGAGCGGTGCCCTGGGATATATAAGCACGGTGATTGAGTGGCAATGGAGGTTCCCTCGAGGGCCGTAGCTCCTGGTCTCACATCGCATCGCCTTCCCTACCGATGTCCCGTCTCCTAGAGCAAGCCGGCAGACAAGACAAGTAATAACAATAATAATTGCATTCATAGAGCGCTTTTCACCCGAGGGTCACAAAGCGCTGCAATGAATAAGTATTCGTCAGCGAGCCGCGCACGCGGTAATGAGAATGATGACTGCAGGTTCGAGACGGTGAAGCTCGATACGACTCCGTGGTGGTGGCGTTTGATATTTTGATATTTAGCGTTTTTACTGTGCGTGTTTTAACAGCGGCGGCTGAGCCGTTGTTCTGTGTCGTGCGGTGGAATCTTGTGCGAGTTTCGGTGATTGTGTTAAACGCGGATGATGAAATGAAGAGTCGGTCTCTTGTACGAAGCCCGCATCATTACGAGATGATTAAATTAAATATCGTTTTTAGTGTAAGGCCCCCCCCCTCCCCCCGAGATTTGTGAGATTGATACCGCCGTGGCACGTGTCAGGCACGAGAAGGGTTAGCTTGTGTTCTCAGCTTATTTGATACATGCTGCTGCGTCGGCAGTTGTTCTTTGGCACGAAGTAAATACACATCGATGCTTAATAAATGTGTACTGCGTAAGTTATAGTTCTTAACTTAACAAAAATAAAAGCATCTGCTGCAGTTAAAGTGAATATCGTACCTGTGCTGTTAACGGGGAGCATCTTTTGGGAATAGATGAATCGACTATTTATAACGCGTTACACAAATTACGTCAATTCTGTCAATCGGAATTTGTGTAGCGGAGAGAGAGAAGGACTGGGAGGTTGCGAGGAAACCTGCATCGGAGGAGGGGTCAGCCAGGCAGTCAGCCATTGCCAACCCGCCGGACACTGTGTCCTATATATTGCGATGGTGTTGGCCAATTTATGAAGTTTTTTTTTAAGTTATGGGAGGAAATCGGAAAACCCGGAGGAAACCTACACGTAACAGTGGGAGAGAACACAAACACCCTGGCGAGCGAAACATTCCGTCTCAGTGGATTATCCAGGTAAAAAAATAATAATTTGTCCAAAGAGTTAAATATAAACGCCCCACTATATTCGACACGGTCATTGTGTTTCATTATCCAGGCAGTGGAGGCACACATTTGTAATCCAGCACCGTGCAGATGATGGTTAGAGGATCGCGCACAACATCTGTAACGCCCTCTCCGTGATATCGAAATGCCAGATCCTAGCTTGGCAGAAGGTGGAACTTAAAAACGTGGATTCCACCTGTTCCATCTGTTCAGGATGAAAGCGATTCCCCTTGCGCGCCTAGATTTTCTCCAGGTAGTCTGGTTTCCCCCCACACGTACAACAACGAATTTGTTAGCCGATAACATCTTAATACGTAGAAGACCGCTGATCTTGGACAATTGTTGGTAGCGGCTCACCGCGTGGCTTCTGCCTTTATTAGTCATTGCGTCTCTTCTGGAGTGAGAGAATAGCGTGAGTGGTGGCGCGTTACCCATTGATGTTGTGATGACGTTATTAACAGTGTGCCACTCTGGGTCACAAAGGCATTTAAAACAGAAATAATATGGACCGACAGAAAAAAAACAACTCAATGTTTTAGCCGCTAGCAGTGAAACTCATTGTAAAGAAATGCCACAAAACGTGTGCATCAAACTAATTTCGCGTAGTCGGGGAGGAGAAACACGAAACTAAATCATCAGATAATTTGAGTAAGAACAATATGACAAGGGCAGTAGCGCTGCTGCCTCAAAGCAAGAAGGTCTCTGGTTCGGTTCCCGGCTCGGGTCCCTGTTTGCGTGGAGTTCCTCCTTTCTCTTTGTCGACATTTTCAGCTCCCATGTTTAGGGGATAATGAATAAGTCTGATGATACTCACAATAATAAACGCCGTTTGTAAAGCGTGCGTATTTCTGCTGGAATCAGACGTAATGTTCCACCGGGAACTCGGAGGCACGCAGCCAGAGCCTCCTGGATGAGTTCGTGTCTGGATGCGTGAGAGTCTTGATGGGTGAGCGTCTTGATGGGTGAGAGTCTTGATGGGTGAGTGTCTTGATGGGTGAGTGTCTTGATAGGTGAGTGTCTGGATGGGTGAGTATCTGGATGGGTGAGTGTCTTGATGGTTGAGAGTCTGGATGTATGAGAGTCTTGATGGGTGAGAGTCTTGATGGGTGAGAGTCTGGATAGTTTTAATCACGATTTATTAACAGTCTCATCTCTCATCTCATCTCATTATCTGAAACCGCTTAATCCTATATAGGGTCACGGTGAAGCCGGAGCCTATCCCGGAAACATAGGGCGTAAGGCAGGAATACACCCGACGACGGGACGCCGGTCCATCGCCGGTAACAGTCTGGATAATTTTATTTATTAACAGTTGCTGAACAGAGGCTCACAACGTCAAGTGGACAGCGACAATCAGCAATATCAAACTTGTAATAGACAAGATTAAAAACATCTCTGTAAGCCCGCAATGAGGGCACTAGGTTCAAATCTTTTATCAATGAAAGTCAACTCTGTACAACACCAACGCTTACTTGCCGCTTACTTATTGCTCACTAAAACTTCAGCCTTTGACTTTTAAGTTTAACTTTATTGCTCCTCCTCCGGAGCAAATTGTTTGACGAATAAAACGAGTTAAAAACCCACAAAATATCTAATGAAGACAAAATACCATTTGCGCAAGTATTTACACCTTGACCCACATCCCCTTAAATGCAGTTTATAATTCATAACGCGCAAATCTTCATTTAATTTCTAAGATATTCATACCCTCACCCGGGCAGAAAGCTAATTATTTGCACCAATGGCAAGCCACAATAAATAGAATCAAGACAGTCTACAATAAAAACAACTGTTTACAGAGAGCGTGAGACGATGAGAGGGTGAGTGAGATTATTCTCGAGCGAACATTAAAGCAATGCTGATAAAGAGAGACGGTGAGACTCCCGGAAATGAGTGCAGCTTCAGAGAGCCTGCAGCAATCTTCCAAGAACAACAAGAAAGTCCAGCTCAATGCCACCATATCAGCAGCATGCGGCATTTACAGAGATGTTAGAAAAAAACAACGTGTTACACGCTCGGAGCGAGGGCGGCACGGTGGGTGGCCCGGTGGGTAGCCCTGTCGCCTCCTCACAGCAAGAAGGCCCCCGGTTCGAATCTCGGCTCGGGTGCATTTCTCTGCGGAGTTTGCATGTTCTTTCCCCGTGTCCGCGTGGGTTTTCGCCGGGCACTGCGGTTTGCTCCCACAGTACGAACACATGCTGCTGCATAGGTTAATTGGCTTGCAGACTAAATTGCCCGCAGTGCCCTGTGATGGACTGGCGTCCCATCGTGGCTTTATCCCTGCCTTGCGCCCTGTGTCTGCCAAGGTAGGCTCCGGCTCACCGCGACCCTGTACAGGACTAAGCGGTTCTTGACAATGACATGAGATGAGACGCTCGGAACGAGACCTCTGAACATAACCTTTCTGATCGGCTGTGTCAGGTGGAGGTGGGTTTTACGACACGTACTTTCACGTGACCCCACTCAGTAGCACGTTATTACCCACCGTATTATATAAAACCTAAAAAAAAGACAAATGCAAGCTACCGGTCCCACAAACCACCGTTGAAACATTGAGGGTCCAGTCTTCAGACAGCAGGTTGATAACGGTTATCATTGATACTGAGAGCGGTGCGCGTGTTGTTAATTATCGCTCGCTTGAGTGACGAATGGAGAGAAGACTAATTTCACCTTCCGTCGTCTTTAACAAGCTCGGAATATAAAGGAGACGGCTTCAAGCCGCCCTCCAAATACGCTGACATCACATCCAGTGCGCTCACGTAATCAAATGTTGATGTTCAAATCTAAGACCTTTGAATGAGCCACAAAATCGGCGGAGGAGATTGTGCGAATTTTGTACGCGGCTGTGTGGAAGGCCTCATTTCGAACACTGTGCAAGAGCGCACGTCTGGACTTGAGACAAATTAATTAGCACAATTAAGATAAAAAAAACTCAGTTTGATGAAAATCGGATGCGATGGGAATTAGGCTAGATCGTCATATCGCCCAGGCGATGTGTAAATCCGACGGGATATGTTGATGTTGTTGTTGTCAGTGTTGTTTAGATCCACACGAATTTGCGGATGATCTAATAATAGTAATATTTGCATTTCGAGAGCGCTTTTCACCCGAGGGTCACAGAGCGCTGCACAGAGCTATATGAAACTTTCTCAATCGTAATTCGCGACCGCCACCGATTTGCGTCGGGCATCACAATTAACACAATTAACACAGAGAATGGATAAAATGGGATGTGATAGGGATTAAACCAAAAGTAAATAAATAATCAAATCACTTCCTAAATAAGTGATTGCAACTTGCAGTGAAAATGACTGCGGTGAAGAGTGAGGCGCTTAGAGTCAGTGGCCGCAACTACGTTACCTCGAATCTGGCGAAAGTGAATGCTTTGTTAAACCGCCTCTTTACAACAGAACTCAATTAAGTATTCACCGTCTCTTACATTATTAATACAAGTATAACCCAGCGCGGCGCAAAGGGGACGGCAGTTGTAGTTCAGGGCCGCCTGGCTTTGCATTTCGTAAGTAATGTTTCAGAAACGTTGCTGGGTTGGTCAGTTTGAACGTTTGTTGCATCGCAGGAATCCCGCATGCAGAGCTTGTAAGCTCGCCGGGTACTTTCTGCTCTAATAATAGTAAATATCTCGTGTTATAGATAGGGCGACACGGTGGCCCAGTGGGTAGCGCTGACGCTCATAGCAAGAAGGTCCCGGGTTCGAATCTCGGCTCGGGTGCCTGTCTGTGTGGAGTTTGCATGTTCTCTCCCCGTGTCCGCGTGGGTTTTCGCCGGGCACTTCGGTTTCCTCCCACAGTCCAAAAAACATGCTGCTGCATAGGTTAATTGGCTTGTAGACTAAATTGCCCTCAGTGCCCGGTGATGGACTGGCGTCCCGTCGTGGATATATCCCTGCCTTGCGCCCTGTGTCTGCCAGGGTAAGCTCCGGCTCACCGCGACCCTGTACAGGACTAAGTGGTTTCAAACAATGAGATGAGATGTTATGGACAGGAGCCAGTGTTGGAAATAGGAGCCCATAACCAGAGCTTGAAAGCTCACGTTCTGCTGTAATAATAAACGTGTATCTGTATATAAGCAGTTCGAATTCCGCCTAGGGCGCCTTTCTGTGTGGAGTCTGTGTGTTCTCCCCCTTTTCTGCGTGGTTTCCTCCGCGTTCTCCGGTTTCCTCCCACAACAAAAGAAATACTCATTAATTAAGTCTCCAATAACATAAACCGGAGTGCCCGGCGAAAACCCACGCGGACACAGGGAGAACATGCAAACTCCCACACAGAAAGGCAGTTTCCGCTTCATCTTGTTCAGGGTATCAGGGGGCCGGAGCCTATCCTGGCAGACACAGGGCGCAAGGCGGCGCTACACCGAAGATGTGACGCCAGTACATCGCAGGGCACTTTTTGGGGGGAAATTTACTCAAGAGGCCAATTCACTTAAGGCAGCAGCGCGTCTTCGGATGGTGAGAGGAAACCGGAGTACCGGGCGAAAACCCACGAGGCCCCTGGGAAGAGCGAACACGCGAATTCCACACACAAAAGCACCGCAGCCGGTAATCGAACCTGGGTTTTATTTTCCTGCTGCTGGGCAGCAGTGCTACTCACTGCGCCACCTCCCTGCCCGCAGCTCCCAGTGTTTTTACAACACCGTGTATTGGTTGGTGTGAGCGGTGGCGCAGCGGTTAGCGCAGCGCTGGGCTACAAACTCGGCGACCCGAGCTCGAATCCCGCTCACGGCCAACACCGGCGACGATTTTTCTGAACCGGTCCTGGGCCTCTCCTAGGTCGACTGAGCCTGAAATGAGTACCTGGTGCAGTGTGTAAACATTGCCACTGGGGAGACAAAGGCGGCCGAGCGTGGTGCTAGTAACCCACCTTCTCGTGTGCTGTGTCGCCCTTCATAGGTGCGAGTTAACGGCACTTGACCCTAGAGTCTGTGCAGGCTATACGGGGGATCTTTGTCTTTTGTCTATTGGTTTCTTAAGCTCTGCGTGACATCTGCTGGTGAAGGTTGGAACTGCACACATTCTATATTTGCATCGGGCGCTTTGTTCAGCGGTCAAATGCCAGGACGAGAGCGCTTCGGGGCAGACAGATGGAGGATGGATGCTCATTATTAGAGCGGAGAGTTCTCAGCGAGCTTGCAAGCTCTGGATGCGGGATTCCTGCGACGTAACGAACGTTCAAACAGACCGTGTAGCTTGGATATGTTTATACATTTTTAAAAGCAATCTTCTGTTGAAGTAAATGGTCCGCATATATATATTAAATCTCCACAGGGGTTCTTTCGGGATAGCCGTGTCGTGTGTTCATGTTTTCTTTCGCGAGGATTCGATTCCCACGCTGGAGGCATTGTCAAGCAATCGGGATGCCTGATGATGCTCTCAGTCAGTCAATCGGTTTTGATTTAACCGTCCAGCTATTTTAACACTTGTCCAGCATGGAGGTGTTAGCAAGTCACAGNCAAACTCCACACAGAAAGGCACCCGAGCCGAGAGATTCGAACCCGGGACCTTCTTGCTATGAGGCGACAGCGCTAACCACTGGGCCACCGCGCCGCCCACAATACAAATCCCTTTCCAATACCACTATTGGCTGGTTATCGCGGTAATCGAACCATTGCTTTTCCCACGCCAATCATACCCGTTTGGTTGAAGGTAGGAACAACCCCAAGATTGGTTCCAATATCACTCCCCTCCGATGACAACCACAGTTGGGAATTGAACTCAGGTTGTTGGCTTCATGGGCAGTGCGCTAACCGCCTGCACCGCCACCACCACCTCCCCATGACTTTTACGCAGAACATTAGCCGTGAATGGTATCAGATGCAGTCGGTTGGCATTCCGATTAAAGTGACCAAGAAAATATGACGATGATTATTTTAAGACCGCATCCCATGAAATACTCATGGTTATGGTTTGATCGCATTTCTTTAAGAAGTAGCAAGAAAAAAGTGAAAACCGTACACAGTTTTAAATAAAGCAGATCAGTATCAATTGAATATTTTGACAAGCATGAAAATATTCAAAATTTCCATGCCCACTTAGGTTCTTTAACGGTTTCAATGATGTATTTAGTCTGCACACGTTCTCCAATCCCACCACTCAACGATCCATCAGTGGGCCGCGAGCGCCACCTACTGGTCCGTGGAGGCCAGACCCAAGTGGGTCTTGAGGTGCGAAACGTTGAGATCTCCTGCTCTAATCCACGTGCCTCTCGGTGCAATTCCGAACTCGGATCACTCCGCGCTTCTCTGTCCGCTTGCGCTGTACTGTGTGGGTGCTCACAGGTGGTGGCAGCAACGGACTTGCTTCGCACCAACTCTTGTGATGGCGGTCGTGGTCGGCGACACGGTGTCCATCGTGTTTACTCGTTCACCGACACATTCGACGGATGAACACCGTCCGAGCGACATGCTCACCCACCAAGGAACACACCGTCACGCACACTCACGAGCCAGAGCTTGCCATCCACACTCAGCCCTCGATGCTACCGCCGAGCCAACGGTGGGCCCCCTCGTGTAGCCTCGATGGGCTGCTGGGGTGAATTCTGCTCAGGGGTGGTGTGGCCCGAACGTGTGGTTCCTCAGTGCTGATGTCTTACGCACGGTCTCATCGTCTCATTGAAGATGGGGCGTACCTAGGGTGGGCCCACGACTGGCTTGGATATTCGCCACCGTTTGTTGCTGAGAGCGGGAATCCAACTTAGGTTGCTGGGTGCGCAGCAGTGTGTAAACCACTTGCCTGTCATGAATCATCTCAGCAATTAACTCTCGCGCATATATATATACTCCTACCGTGACATAACCACATTCACATAGCCGCCTATAAACTTACACTTCGGACAAAACCTCCGACTTGTACTGAGCTTGTCAGACGCATTCACTCCCTCACGCACGTGTTTACTGGCATTGCAACTCGTTTTCCCTGCCAGCCATATCATGTTTATTTTTCAGAGTATTTTCCAAAACAAACGAGTGTATAATCGTGCACAATGGCCATCGACAGCCGCGAGTTGGAGGTGCAACTTGCACGTTCCCATGGCGAGGCTGAGTCCAGTCAGAGTTCACATTCATGACGTATACAAAAAGTGGTACTCAAACAGCGAGTCACAACTGTGTTTTACTCAATAAAGGAGCCGCAGAAGTGTTCTCCCACAACTTTCTGGCCATAGCGCGATCGGTATCAAGCCTTGAGATGAAGTTCCCATTCGCAATCAATGCAGAGTGAATGTCATTTGACAGCCCGCTGAAGCGAATATCACAGACGCATTTCTTAAATGTCCTCGAGTGACATTTCTCTCCATTCGCAGTATGTTCTTCACATGGCGGTCAAATAACAACACATATATATTTTTTCTATGCGTAGATTTTTTCTTGCTCAGATCTGGAATTTTGCCAAATTAAGTGAAAATCAAATTTAATGATAAAAGGGATTTTTGTGTGCAGTGTTGGGTGGCCATTATCTCGCCACACTCGAGCAGTCGATTTAATCACGGGTAGCTGTCCACATTTATCGGTGACCCCTGAGCCACCCAACCTCCACTCTAGGGACGAAACTATTAATTTAATTAGACGGTACATTAGCCCATCTGGCCAGGAAGTTAAGAATCTGGTCATGGCAACTGTATAAATATTCCCACACTCCCAACAAATTAATGCGCGTAACAGTTAACTCTTAAACGTCCTGGATCGTTTTTTAAGTAATTTGTGAATTAAATTGTGCTCCGTATGCTCTTGCTTACTGTTAATGTCAACAACAACGATGATTATTAAAACTAAGATTTACAAGATTTATGACCACATTTTTTACAGGATGCCGTTAGCTCTCGGGAGTTGCGACGTTTCGCGCTATTATCAAAGGACCCTCTCGCAGGAGAGCGGACGAGCGCTCAACACGGCTGTTTTTGCAAAATAGCAGCTCCGCAGAGCTATTCGCATGCATCGAGCTGGGAAAATGTTCGCCCATGCGCCTTGGGTCCACACACAATGGGATGGCGCTTGCGGTGAAAATCACGCTCCGCTCTCTCCAAGTGCGTTTCCGCAACCTGAATGAGGCACGTGGACTGAAACGTCGGACAACGCGCGAACGCCACGAGGTACAGTACAACTATAACAACGGCAGCAGAGCAATAAGGATTCCTTTCTTTATCACCGGCGCAAATTAATATCCCACGAAATAATAACCAGCGTCATGTTCACAAAGAACTCAATAATAATAATAATAAAGCTTATATTACTCACCTCACAGGTGGCCCACTGAGCACTGCGCCTCATTATTAAAACACACAAAGACAAAGATCCCCCATATAGCCTTAACAGACGGTAGGGTCAAGTGCCGTGAGCGAACACCGATGAAGGTCGACACGGCA